>OU343115.1:64133442-64733442 GCA_910594885.2 Bibio marci
CTTGTAAATATATAGAAAATCAGAAATATATACGTTTATAAAGTCTATATGGAATATACAGACAAAACCACACCGCTGTGATTTATTGAAGGTAGTTGAAAAATATATATGACTGAATTGGATATGGAACGAAATTATTATACGCATATTGTAATGTAATTTAATTTTTGTATTATTCATAAACTTTTCATTGATCAACTACATATAGTTAGGAAATTCTGGAAAATGTACAACGACCATAGGAATATTCTCACTGAATTATTATTACTATTATTATTACTATTATTATAGCTAATATATTACTCCAAGTTAGAGCTTATAGCATCTTAATATAAACATTCATTACTGCAAAGTTGGTAAATGTTATCCGTATGGGAGCATATAATATAATATACCAATTGTATTGCAATTTACGAAAAATAAATATTTTCATAATTCTATTATTTTGAAAAAATAAAAACCACTTCTAAATATAATTTTGTGTGCAATTAAAATTGGTCATAAAATCGTATTCTCAATCCGCATATAAAATTAGAATAAATTTGAATGAGAAATGATCAAATTGTTGAGATCTGTGTAATCTGCTCCTAAAATTTATTCTGATTATTATTTTTTTTCTCGGAATTTCATGAAAATTGTTCATATTAAAATATTACAATTTACAGAAATTCATAAGTAACCGTGTCTTTTTAATATTATACGGCGACACCTACTTATTAAATTTCATCGAAAGTGAAATTATTAAATATATTATAAAGTTCTTGTTATTATTTTAAATATTAAAATATTTCGGACGATATCGAATCATGGCTACTATTTGTGATCTCTTTTTGTCTGTCTGCCCGCTGTGTAATTGTGCATTTAATGATATTACATTTTGAGATATATACGAAGGTCGGTTAATTTTGTTTTCAAAAGTATCACTGTATGGAGATGTGAAAATTTAACCTGCTTTAAAAAACATCATTATGGTGAAGTTATATATAAAAGTTGTCATCCGCAGTATGGAGGCGTTTCACTGTATATGATAAATATATAGAGTATAGCGTACCATCTTGTTCTATGATAATAACTCTATATACACGCAAACAAAAATACATATTAACTTTGAAAACACATTCTTATATTATAGTTCTTTACTATTTTAGTATTGCTATATTATAATATGTACTTATAGTCTTAGACTTATACTACTATATATACGTTATATATTATGTATAGGATATACGTATTTAGATTCTTTATACGTAAAATGCTTAAATGATAGAGTCCTTTTCAGTTAAATATTTAATGAATTTTTATGTTGTTATTCCTTCCATAATATTATATTTATTTCAATGAATTAAATATATACAAAAGAAAAGAATATATATGGTAGCTAGCAGTACAATAAGAAATACTTCTAAATATCTTAATGTTTAACCAGAATCTTATTCTTTATATTACAAACAAGTTATATACTGAATTTGAGGTCCTTTTTTTTTTTTCATAATATGTATTTAAATAAAAGATTATATGTAGGTGTGTGTATTATACTATAAAATTAATAATATTAATAATAATAATAATAATAATAATAATAATAATAATAATAATATTCTGGGCGGTTTAGAGTATGACTTCAATAGAAAATTGTAAAATGACATCCGTTAATACAAATTATCGTGGTATTAGCTGCGGAATGGTTAATTGATTTGACAAACGCGATTTTATCGATGATTATTTCTTGCTTACACAAAATATATGCGCAGTACAACTTCTTCACGCGGCTTTTTAACCGTGTACTAAGTTTTGAGTACATAAATAATCAAAATTCATCTCATAGTATAACACAGATCCAATCAAATTTGATGATAGCATAATTGAGAAGATTGATTATTTTTGCTACATACCTCGGATAGTATATGATAATAACTGTTGGTGATACATAAAGTAATATAAAAAATAGAAAATATATGCAAAATCAGTGTAGCTAAATAACATCTAAGGGTCTCGTCCAAAATAACTCTTAATATCAATTTTCGAATTTTGTATTCAAACGTAAAAAATGTTTTATTATATACAAACACGAAACTATGGACGCGGTCCAAGTCTGTGATCACATTGAAGACTCAAAACGATACAAGGTGACGTTTCTTTTATATTAACACAGGGAGGGAGACCCTTATCTGAAGTAACTCAGAATTTTAATGATAATATAGATTTTTTTTGCTATAAAATCTATAGTACAATTAAGAAATTATAAAAAATTATTAAATTAATTAATTAATGTGTGTATATAATCCGACGTTCAATTCGATTTTGTTAACTTATCCTTGGTTATAGGGGTGTGCACAATATCACAACATCATCATATTCGAAAAATTCTAAATATAACATATATTGAAATGCATGAATGAGATTTGTGAAAATATCCGTTTGCGTATTTGTACCGCTGTTATGAATTTTGAAGTAACTTCATATAGGAACTTGTTTGCATAATCCTATATTTCAATCTTGCACACAAAATGTCTTAAAAATTGATAATAGCAAACCGATCATTTGCCATAAATCTTATAAGTGTGCTCTGCGGGAATCGATTTCCCTGGCAGGACTTCATCAGAATATAATCTTATATATTTAATTCTATAATCGTGACCTATAAATACATACGATGTTGCATCAAAATTAGATAGAAAATGGACCAATTAAAAATTATTTTTATAATATAACTCCTGCACGTATCAGTTTTCGGAATTTTTATTAAAATATATTATCATCATATCATTTCCATTTGACCTGCGTTTATAAGTAGACACACGGATGATATAAAATTGAGAAATTATATAGATAAAATTTTCCAAAACAATGAAATAACACTTATTAAAATTCTCTTATAATTGATCGAAATTCAGATAATTAAAGTCAATTATACAACATAAAACTGATATGCTTTACTGTATACTCTTATACATGTGTTTAATTGTAAGTCAAGTTGGTAAGTTACTCCGCATTAGAGATATTATAATTGACCAATTGGTATTGAATTATTTTGTAAGATAGATGATGATGCCGTAACATGAATCGTATTCAAACATTAAAATTATACATATTTAGAATGTAATTTTCAATTCAAATTGTAGTCCAGTATTTAATAGCACAAATTTAATGTCATATTATGAATATGCTCCAACACAGATTTACGCATAGATGAGCGGTTATTTTTTTGCCAATATAAATGTGTACCACAAAATGTTTAAAGGAATTTTGTGCAATAAATCTCTGCATAATCGTTTTACACCTCTATTACACACACCACGAATCTCTAATCTAATCTAATTTTATCTTTATAGTGTGAATTATTAATAAATACAAAATATGTAGCAGATATTTACAATATCCACATAGAGTTTTAAGATATATAATTTATCTCTTGTTTTAATATATACATCTATTGTCATTTTTATCACTTAAAATTAAGAAATTTTAATCATTTTCTATTCTGTTGTATTAAAATGTGTGTACGTACATTTAATATTAACAAATTATTTTATATCCTATTTTTTGATAACATTTATACTCAATTTTCAAAAATTTCAGATAATATTTCAATTTTCTCAATAATAATAATATTTAAATTTCAAAGAATTACATCTTTGGGTGGCATATATATGCGTCATTATATGAAATGCACACGTAGTATTGAAATATGTACAAGCAAGTACATGTGTGAGAGATGACTTAAAAGTAATTGGACTATTACTTAACTCTTTAGGCATATATATATAATACGTACTCGCGTCTATAGTATCATATTTTAACTATACATTCATAATGGTACAGCAAAAAAATATGGTTCATGTCAACATAATTCAAATAAATTACCATCGGTGGCGGTGGTGGTGGTGCGTGTGTATATACATTAATTTGTGGCATATTCATAATTTTTCTTTATAAATAATAGTATCACATTTGTATTGTATAAACAATTAAAAAAATTTATTTCATATTGTATGTAAATATTTATATAAAAATAAAAATATATGTATACACGACAACGACAACAACAACAACGTGATATGATTAATTGTGGATGAGGCGCGTTTTAACAATTCTTTTAACAAATATTAATATTAAAATTGTTACAATTTTTTTTTTTCCAACTGACTAAAAAACTAAAATCTTATAAATAATTTATTCTAATTATGTAATATTTTTTCTATACATCTATACAAAAATAAAATAAAGAGTAGTTAGTTAAATATGTGTTCGCATATAAGCGAAGTTTAACCTCTTATATTTAATTTTAATTTTTTCATTTATATGTATGGAAAATGTTATGTGTTGATCTAATTTACATTTCTTATATAATTTTCAATTATTATATTATTATTATAATTATTATTATTAGTAAATTAGAACATATTGTGTGTGTGTGTTTGTGTGTTTGTTTGCATTTTATAGAAGAAAAACTATATATTTACAATAAAACAATTATTTGTATCGATTATTTTTTAAATCGTTTTTGTATCTGCATATATTAAATGTGTGAGATTGCTGAATGTGTTTTGTGAAAATATACATTGCAGTTATGGTCAAAAAATAACTTTTAACTGAACACTGTAATTCATCATTTTTGTATTAGACCATTATGTAAAATATACGGATAGACAATAGGTATATGTTATCAATCTATGGCATTATGATTCTCTGTTTGACAATACTTAACTCATATTATTATATAGTGATCTTAAATCAAGATGAAATTTCATACTCTTAAAATTATCAAGTTAATTGTGTTGCAGAAAACATTACCTATACTACGTCAAATTATCCTATATTATATTAGCCAATGGAAAATGGAATATGGAGCCGTTTTTGGATCTGTGTGTGGTATTCTTTTTGTACTTTCTAAAACATTGATTATGGTCTTCGGTGTATACTAGTCTAATTTTCTTCCTAAACACATTACTACCAATTTACCATTTTGTCTAAAAACTTACGATGGATATTGTTCATAAATCTTACAATTGGATATTGATATCCATAACACCTGTTCATATATTGTTCAACAAAGTGGTTGTATATCCATTATTTTTCTCATTGTTTGTATTGTATGCTTTTGTTTTGAGTTCTCTGATGCGAGCCGTAGGTATAACCTTAATGTTCTATGCAATTGATGTACTATACTACTCGAATATGTATATTGATATAGGAACTTCACCGTTTTGATCATAGATAGTCGAATTTCACAATAACTCAATAACTTATTTGTGAATTCAATATTTATTTAAAAAATTTAATTTATGTATTTAATTTAATTTTTATATAGAAATGTATTTCGATACAGGTATGAGGTGAGGATTTTGAAAATTTAAATTTTTCTAGAATTGGTTTGAAGTAGTTGAGCTGTATATATACATCGAATAACGTGATTTTATGTGAAATCTTGACTATCGATTGTGTTTTTTTTAGATATAAAGTTTGCATGTTATAACATACTGTTTCCACTAAGATAATAGGAAAAAATATAAACTCACATCGACTCTGACCACCTATAGCCGATTCCTTCTATACCAATACATATATATTTCAATATTTCGTCAATTGGACAATTATAATGTCGGCTGAAAGTTGTAAATTGTAATTGTAAAATAATTTTTGATTATGAAATTATTCTATAATAAAAAATTACCTAATATTCTATTATTTTAGCCGTAACTTTAAAATACAATATTTTAATGGTATGAACGCACACATACATACATATTTTGTTGCATAAATTCATAAGTAGAACATTGCATCGAAAATATCTATTTTTATAATAAAATTTAAAAGAAAATAAAAAAACCATTTCACTATATCGCCTATACACACACGCCGACATACTATTTTTAAGACAAATGGTATTTATATTATAAATAGTTGAAAAATCTATAAATATAAAGTGTAAACAAGAAATTAACAACAATTAATAAATTAACCAACATACAAATTTGAATGTGAACATTTTATGCATGACCGATATATATAGTCAATATATTAGCATCAGAGACCCCAATCAGACAAAAATTCTTTTTAAATGCATAAAAACTGGCATAAAATATTAATAAATTTTATTTAATTTGAGAAGACACACCAACACACACACACACACATACATATGTTTATTTATATTTTATAGTAATTAGTTACAGTCTTTAGTATAGTTAGAATATTACAACAATAAAATAAAATTATATTATATTATTTATTTATAGAATAATATTATTGGGTTATTGTATTGAAAATAAGCTTTGCATGTTAAATTAATTGTTTATGTCATAAACAATATCATGCCGGTAATTTAATGAAATTATATATTGATCATATCTTTTACACGCTGTATAATACGCAAACTTGGCTTTCATCTTTCGAGATCAATAATCGAAAGAAAGAATAGGTTTGTTTCCTTTTGGTAGTGCTATATTCAATAATAATAATTGAGCTAGTTTTTAAAATTTATTCATAACTGTGCGTGGTAACATTTTTTTGTTCAGAGAGCCTCAATATGTTACTTACTTACTTACTTACTCCATGGCGTTACAACCCGGGTGCGGTTTTAGCCTTCTCCAACACGCTTCTCCAACCTGACCTATCCGCAGTTAACGTCTTCCAATCCCGAATTTTTAGGATCTTTATATCACAGTTTACTGCATCTAGCCATCTCGCCTTAGGTCTTCCGGCTCTCCTTCTACCCTCCGGTTTACCATTTAACAGTTTTTTTGGCACACGCTCCTCCTCCATGCGTTCTACGTGTCCAAGCCATCTCAATCTATTGATCTTGATTGTTTTGACAATATTTGGTTGACCGTACAACTTGTCTAATTCAATATTGTATCGTCGCCTCCAACCATTCTGTTCTTTGACGGGACCAAATATGCCACGGAGTACCTTTCGTTCGAAAATCCGAAGTAGTTGTTCCTGGTTTTGTGTCATGCACCAAGCCTCCGACCCATACGTTAATATTGGACGTATTAAAGTTGTATATAGCTTGCACTTAAGATCTCGTTGTAATGTTTTCGATCGGAATTGTTTTTTTAACCCGTAATAACATCTGTTGCCAGTTGCTATTCTGCGGCGTATTTCCTCTTCAATATCATTTTCAACATTTATCAACGATCCCAAGTATACAAAACTATTGACTATTTCAAAATTGTGTTCTCCAATATTAACCGTTTGATCTCGAATTCGTGATGTATTCGTTGCCACCAAATATTTCGTTTTTTCTGCATTCACTTTGAGACCCAGACCTGATGCCTCCTCTTGTAACGATTCGAAAGCATCCTTGACAATTATCATATTCCGACCCATTATGTCTATATCATCAGCATACGCTAACAATTGACCCGATTTTGTGAAAATCGTGCCTTGTTTATCAATATTTACGCCCCTCACTGCCTTTTCCAGCGTAATATTAAATAGCAGTGTTGATAATGGATCGCCTTGTCGTAGTCCATCAACCGTCTCAAAGTGATCAGATAATTTACCTCGGATTCGTACCTGTGACCTCACATTTTCCAACGTCATAGCCACCAAATCTATCAGTTTTTTTGGAAAACCAAACTCTTCCATAATATTCCATAATTTTGACCTATTGACGCTATCATATGCCGCTTTAAAATCAACAAACAAATGGTGTGTATCAACATTGAATTCCGTACACTTTTCCAAGATCTGCCGTATACTAAATATTTGATCAGATGTAGATCGATCTGCGCAGAAACCACACTGGTATTCTCCGATAATTTCATTGGCGTATGGAATAAGTCTATGGTATAGTATATTAGCAAATACCTTATAGCTAATGTTTAATAAAGTTATTCCTCTGTAGTTGTTACAATCCAATTTGTCACCCTTTTTGTACAATGGACAGATAATACCATCCTTCCACTCCTCTGGCACCTGTTCATTATTCCAAATCTTTACAATTAGCTCGTGCAGTTGACACCATAATGCATTTCCACCATATTTAAAGAGTTCACCTGGTAAGCTATCAGATCCAGGTGATTTATTATTCTTGAGCTTCTGAATAACACTCTTTACTTCGTGTATCGATGGTTCAGCTATAAATGGTTGGGCGGTTTGAAATCGCACATCTTCCATAGTATTCACTGGCGTATTCACATTTAATATATCTTTAAAGTACTCGGCCCATCTTTCGAGGCACCTTTCCTCTTGCGCCATAACCTGACCATGTCTGTTTTTGCACAAAAAAGGTTGTTGATTGTATCCGTTGCGAAAACGATTGACATTCCGGTACAATCTTCTGTTATCGTTGTTCCTGTTAAATTTTTCCATTTCGACGTAAATCTTTCGTTCCAATTCTCGTTTTTTCTTACGAATCAATTTACGCTCGAAATCCCTCTTCTCGCGATAGTCTTCCACAGTGGTCCGTGTAGCCCGCGTTAGCATTTTCAGCCTGGACGCATTTTTTGCATCCCGAGCATTTCTACATTCATCATCGAACCACTCATTTCTTACTACCATCCCTTTTCCAATTACCTCTGTTGCGACCCCTTCAACGCATGACTTTAATTTTATCCACATACTATTTACATTAGTTTCCTGCTGGTAAGCCTCCAAATCTGTAATAATTCGTTGTTCCATTGCATCCATGTACAATTGTTTTACCGCCGCCTGTTCAAGTTTCTCGACTGCCCATTTCAACCCTACGGGTTGTGTGTTATTACTGGCCGAAATTCTGGCTCGTAGCACTATCCGAACTAGATAATGATCTGAGTCAATATTTAGACCACGACAAGTTCGTACATCCATTATATTTGAACAGTGACGTCCATCAATTAGTACATGATCAATTTGATTACTTGTTCTACCATCTGGAGACCTCCACGTCATCTTATGAATATCTTTATGTGGAAAATATGTACCACTAATGACCATGTTTTTTGACATGGCAAAATCAATCAATCTTAGCCCGTTTTCATTCGTTGTTTTATGAAGACTGTGCTTACCTATAGTTGGGTGATATATTGTTTCCTGTCCCACCTTGGCATTAAAATCGCCTAGGACAATCTTAATGTCGTGGCCGGGTGCAGCTCTATATGTTGTCATCAGCTTTTCATAAAACTCATCCTTAACCTCATCAGTTTTCTCTTCAGTGGGCGCATGTACATTGATGAGGGTCAGATTGAAAAATTTTGTTCTTACACGTAGTGTACAAATGCGTTCATCAATCGGATTAAAAGCAATTACTGAATTCCTTGCTTTTCCAAAAACTACGAAACCGGTTCCGAACTCTCTTCTTTTACTGCAATCATTGCCGCTGTAATAAAATGTGTATCCTCTACCTTTCAATAAATTTTTTCCGGGCCACCTAGTTTCTTGGATAGCTGTTATATCCAATTTGGCTGTTCGTAGCGTATCAGTAAGTGCCCTTAACGCACCTTGTCGCAACAGAGTTCTAACGTTCCAAGACGCAAGCTTCAAATCATTGTCCTTAAATTTTCTTTGCTGGGGTCGTTGCCGTTTATTCTGTCCGATCCGAGGCCGTGTTGTCGAATTCATAACTATCTGGTTTTCCGAAGTTGGTAGTTAACCATACGTTCAACCTACTAATCATTCTGCAAATTCGTAGGCTCATTTACAGGGGTATATCACCTCTGCCGAAAGCGGTTACATTGGCGCCGCTGATTCGCCTTTACTGTGTAATCACTGAATCATTAACTCAGTTTTAATCGAGTGCTGCTTTCACACAACACCCCAAAGTAATTCTCATACACAGCAGCCAGATTGTCCGCGACTACTTATTCTTTATTCGTAGCTAACCCATAAGTATCATAGGCCGTTCCACTATCCGCAACCCGTGGACGCGTTCGGTCGCAACTGGCATTGCAAGTATGCTATACCCAACATACTAAGCCTCAATATGTGCCATCGATCTATTCTGATGGAGTAACATCGGGTGATAATACAAAGTGTATGCGTTAAAATATCTCTATACATTATTTATATGATCAAATAGAATAATTTTTGAATAGTTAAAAATGGGCTAATTTTCAATGTAAACATCCAATATTATGTATATGTGTTCACATTATAAAAATAGTATACAGATATTAAATTAATAAGAGTTAATTGATTTTAAAATTGTTTTAAGTGTTTTGTCTGTTTGGATGGAAAAAGTGGTTCGTTTTTTATTATATTTTATTTTTATATATATTGTATTAATAAATATTACTTAATATTTCCAATTGGTCGAAAAAAATTTAATTTAAAAAACTATGATGATTTTATTATAAGTATATGCGCGGGGCACGCTGACAAATTATAGTATTTTTTTCTTTTAAATACAATAAATTTTGTATTTTATCTTAATACAGAAATATTTATAATAATAATAATAATAATAATAATAATAATAATAATAATAATAATAATAATATTAATTAATAACTATTTTTTTATATATCTTTTTTCAGCTTTCAATTGTCGAACGACAAGTGTTCGATTTTTTGGGATACATGTGGGCACCAATATTAGCTAATTTTTTTCACATAATATTTGTAATATTTGGTTTTTTCGGGGCCTATCAATTTCGAGCCAAATATATTGTAACTGTAAGTATTTAAATTTTATTTTTTATAATTATATATACGCACACATTAAAAAATTTGATTAATTTTATATTCAAAACAAAACAATTAATACGTTATTGTTATAATAAAGTTTATTGACATCGTGTGCGGTTTATAAAAAAATGATTCCGCGCACGATTTCGTGAATATTTTTAAATTTATATATGAAAAGTACATATTAATCACAAAAACCCAATTATTATTAAAATAAAGATTAAAAAATTATGTTTTGGTAATCCGCATTCTATACTGGTGCACACTCAGGAAAAGCACAACCTACACAATTTCTGTCTGGTTTTATGTGTGCGATAATTTTTCTAGAATTATGTATATTTTTCATTTGTATTATTGTAAATGTGTGTGTGTGTGTGTGTGTCTGAATGGCGCCGGGCGCTACTGTGAGTTTTTTTTATAATAATAATATGAACATGATCAGAAAATATATTGTATAAAATATTTATTATTTTATCACATACAAATACAAATAATCGTGTGGCTTTCTTCCTTAAATAATATAAATATTGTATAATATCGGTTACATATACTATAATAAATATAAAAGTAGTAAATTTTGTGATAAATTATTTATTTAAATATGGAATTTATTAATGGAATACATTAATAAAATTTATACAAAATTATTCTTATTTTTATTATTATAAATAAATATATTTATCAGCATTTACGAACGAAGACTGTTCTAAGTCTTGCCGCACGTATATTTTTTATTTTAAAATATTTCGGTGAATATCGAATTAATTTGGAAGTCCTTTTTCCAACACCATACATTTTCAAAGATATTCTGAATTTATGAATTCGTAAACAAACAAACGAAAATTCAGTTGAATAATTTTTAGTTTGGAAAATACTACAAAAAAATTTTACATGTCAATACCGTGGATCGACCGCGAAATCTCCGAATTGAATGACCAGTCTTTTAACCACTGCACCACTGTACCACCAGTATACGTATACATATACTCTGCTCTAGTTATTATTACAAATTACAATGAATTCCACTTTTTCTATTGCATTATAATATTATAAAATAATAGAAATTGTTGTGCCATCGTCGCAGAATATGTTTTTTTAGCTTCAACGATTTAACATTATCGTCCAAGTGGATCATAAACATATATCGCATTAAAACCATTAGTTAGAAAATTACTTTGATCTCATCTACATAATCGCGTTTCGGTGATACTCAAAAACCAATCATATTAAAAAATATTGTAGTAAAAAACATATCCATCCACTTCTGCAATAGCTTCCATTTGATTATTAAATTTGATAATAGTGCAAAAGGAACCATATCTGGTGAATTAGTTGGATGTTTTAGCTATTGAAGTTAATATATGGGCACAAAATAAATGCAATGTGTCGAAAATATTAGGTACATTTACCTATACGTTCCATAGTAATGTCATATCTTGAGATCATTGAATATATAGACATAAACATTCGTTATATGTGCACCAAAACCGCAAATAGACATATGCGTGCACACATTTTGACTGCATTTTTGATAGACAGTCAGGGAGCTATAGGTTCACGCTATAGGTGCACCTATATATTCCCATAGACAACATACACAAACATTTGTACACAAATTGTGTCTACTATATATTAAAAGACACAGTCAGTGTCTGCACATGATCTCAATGTGAGCCCACTGTTTTAGGAGATACATTCAGAACACTATAATACATGCTAGTTATATATATTCCAGCACACTATACGCACATGTGATATGAACATATTATGATTGCCATATTTAAATACAAACTTGAACTAGTGTACCTATTTCAATACATTATAAAAACTCACTTCCCCAAGCGACAGCCTCAATTTAGGATCATGTGTCCATACATATAGTTTCATGTTTTCAAAGATATCCCCCTGAATACATATCCAATTTCTAAATGTATATATTTCATTTGAATATAGAATAATTAAATTTTCGAAGGACCAGATAGGGTTAATGACCCTGGCTGTACAAATAAAATTTACAATAAGTCATATTTAAAAAAATGTTGTGATTGTAGTTGTTATCATCAAAAGAATAAAGACTTATTATTAATAATATGAAATTAACTATGTACATGTAATTTTTTTTTTAAATATGTAGGGTTATTGCACCTACTGTCGGCCACCCTCCAGTCTTCGAACACTCTTAAGATTTTTAAATAATATATTGATTCGTTGCAATAATGTAAAATATATTATTAAAAAAATATATTTAAATAACTTTAAAAACGACTTGTAAATTGCAATAAGAATAGACTGTGACCGAGAGATTGGAGAAGGTATACATTTATTTATTTATTCAATAAACTAAAGATAAGATATTTGTATACAAAATGCTCGAAGACTATAGGGACATTACCCTCTACATACGTTTATATATTGTAAATAATATTCAAGTTACACCATCACCATCACATTGTTATAAATAACTCCAATATATAGTCAGTCAGTTGATATTCGAATAGAGTACATTTATAGGATTATAGTATTCGTTGCGAACAGCTCCATACGGATTTTGTTGCCTGCCAGGGAATTCTATTTAATCGTATACTTTCATTTATCGACGTCGTATTTGAAATACGATCCTGTAACTGTAACATGTTTTGATATTTATATTGTTTTATGACTTTACCTATATATTTTTGTATGATTAACTCATGCATTAAAGAGTCATTTAATGAAAAAAATCATTCATTTTTTATATTTAGATTTTATTTTTTATACCATATATTACCTTTTGTTTGCGACAATGTATAATATAATAAAATCAATAATTTCATTTTGATAAGATAACAATGTTACAAATAACAAATATATTATATTTCTATGCATAGGCAGAGGCATAAGGCAAATACATATAAAATACATCGTGTATATTGCATATATAGTTTATGGAATGACGCCGCTGTTTACGATAATATCAATTCAAATTTGTATGTCGCATTTCATTTTAATAATATACATTCAATTTGATATTATTATTATTATTAGGATCTTAACCTTGTTTCCAACCGATTTTTAGCTGAAAAACTGACATATTAATCAAAGTATTTTCTTTTATTTTCTACCATTTACTCCCATCTCTCTCTCTGATGGCAATGTGGTGTGATATCGTATTGCTAGAATTATGTTGGCCTCGACTACGCATTTATTGTTTAACATTTTCACATTTCTTAAACATTTCAATATAGTTTTGGCACAGTGTTGTTGATTGACAGGATTCTTACAGTAGATCCACGTTTCATCGCCGCATCATTATACTATTCGCCATAGAAAACTTCAGTAGCTCACGTCTCCATACTGTTGCATCATTTAAGCTAAGTTTTCGTCATGCAAATGCATGCAAATTGGTTTTCATTGAACTTATTTGCCTTCCAATGTCCAGAGTAAGGTTTGTCATTGACATCTCAACCACTAAGAAACTAAGTTAAGGTCCTAAAAATATAATATATAGTTTTTGTCGTAACTAAATATTCATTATTTTTCCTTTATTCTATGTGTGTGTGTGTGTGTACTGTTTTTGTAATATCAAAATCTCACCGATATAACTATATTATTTGATTATTCTAAAAATAGAATTATTTTATAAAATTATTATTATTTCCGCATAAATATAATGTTTTATATGACTCAAAAGAAATTATATGTTTGTATTTATAATTATAGGATTATTATATGGTATATTTTTTGAAAATTAAGGATTTTTTCAAAATAACAATGTTAAAATATATGTTTTTGTGTATATGTGTAACATTATTTTTATGATTCGAACAATATGTGAAATAATTAAATATATTACTCATCTGTTATATAACAAATATAACAAACTGATAAGATTAGTGACAATTTTACCAATTTAATTAATATATATTTCTGTATAACATTTTTTCGTCTATAAATATTGTACCCTACAAAGAAAAATTCAAATGTAACGTATTTTTCAATTATAAATATGTTATGATATTATGAATCGAGAGAATAATTCGTAATCATTGCAAATAAAAATAATTACTATTTGTTTTTTCGGCTTGGTCACGGATACGCCGATCGAATATATTTAACATCATTAAAATGAAGAAGTTTTGTCTGTAAAAAATACGCACTACAGTTTAATTGTTTTAATCAATTTTGTGTAATTTGTTAAGCTATTCAATATTTTTTCCCTAGATTGCCTCAAGAATTTTTTTTTATGGATGACGACCGCTCTTATTGTATCGCAGTCTTCTCGCATTCTGTGTTCTGTTCCGTTCGCTTTTGATTTACTTTTGTTGCCAATCTTTTACGAATCTAATTCGAATTTGTGCGGTATATTTTAACCTGGCCGATGATTTAAAAGCCAATTTTTTTTATTTTCTACTAATCATTTTAAATCAAAATCGAATCATTGTAGAATCAAAAAAACAAAAAAAATGTTTGATGAGTATTTTCAAATACCAAATGGTTCTGTACAAAAACCAAAAAATACATACGAAAACATAAGTTAAAAATTTTACAAGTTTATTGAATTTAAATTTTTGTATTTATAAAAGATGTAATATTAAGAATTAACAAAATAAACAATTGACCTCTCTTATTTTTCTATAGTATTCTATATAACTTATTACAATATTTTCAAATAAAATCTATTTATGGTATATATAAATATTGGGTCGGCAACTAAGTAATTGCACCACATTTCATTATCACCTTGTTTTAGTTGATTTTGATGTGCATATTTGAAACGATTGTTAACTGTGGCACTGAAATTAATGGGTTGTATAAATGGAACAAGATTAAGATGCTAAAAATTCAGGATTAGAAAACGTTAGCTGCAGATAAGTTAGGTTGGAGAAGACTAAAAACGGCACCTGGGTGTTATGTCATGCAGTTAGTAAATAAGTTAATAAGTTTGTAGAGAAATGCATCAGCGTAAAAACAACATTCAAATCATGATATTCTTTAAAAAAAATTAATGTTTTTAGTTTTGGGTGGTATATTATACAAAGACATTGTCTATTTTAAACTTTTATTAACGCAATCAAATGATTCGAATTAATATACATTCATTCAACAATAAATCCAACTGCGAACAATGCAATTCTTAAGATAAGCGACAAAGTATTTATTTTTCATCAGATTACCATTTATTTCGTTCTTTACAAAACTTCTTGAATCGCATAACAATTTCAATATTGTTGCGATGAATGCATTTGGTTCAGTTTGTTTTGGTGATAAGGAGCCAAACATCTATGAGTATATGCTGAAATGATGAAGTTAATATATGCAGCAATAACTTATTTGCCAAACCAATATATTCAATATATAGTTCAAATAAACCGTATGTTGTAGCACAATTACGCAACCACTAATCATATATATATTTTAATTATTCGTTCCTATATATTGTAATATTGTATATCTAGTTTAATAGAATATACAATATATGGTGTAATTTCATATAATAATATAATCGCGTTTATTATAGTAATTAAACAAAATAAATATATAATAATATTATTTATATACGCGCGTATATTACACAATTGTTACCAAAAGATGCGTATACACAAGCTACTGGTGAAGTTTATATAGTATATTTTTGAATTAGTAAATGTTAAATAATATTTGTGGTGTTTCGTTCAAGGACGTATTTAGGAGAATTTAAAAAATTCCAACCAATTATAATTATAACAATTATAATGTCAATAAATAAAATATGAGTTTATATATATTATTACGCATACGCACGCAAATATATAAATATTTAATTTGTTATTATCATATATAAATAATATGAAATTTTAATTAATTATAATATTATTATATTTATTATTATAATTAAATTATATTAAAATATAGGCGAAAGTATTGCTGCTACAATGTTCATATATAAAAAATAATATATCATTATCGACAAATAAACGTGTAATTTTACATAAACATTTATTAGATGAAGAAAAACAAATAAAATAGTAAATGTTAGTGAGTGTTTAATTCAATAATATTTCCATATATGTGTGACGTCTTTACGAAATGTCCTTCAAACCTTATCAATTTCATACTAAATGCCATGCGTGATTTTATTTCATTTTATAATATGCGATATAAGAATATTCTTGTTACATCCTGCTATTGTGTCTTTAATCCTTATACTATAATCATTTAACAGTTGACACATGAATATGAATATTTTATTATTTTCTGTCCGAAAAATAACCGAAATGACTTTCTATTTTTATAAAAATAAATTAATTGTTTGTTTTTTTCTTAATCCATTCCGGTAATTGTTGTGTATAGACAGAACACTTTCGATCATATATAAAACATCAATAAACTATATCTAATGCAATCTATTTTAATTTAAAATCAATCTCGATTGATCTCAATCAGCCAATCACCACCTTGTCTTCCATGCGATTGAACCACATTTATCCCGCACTGTATTTGTACACCAATTCTATTCCATTTTATATACTCATATATGTACCACTATAATCCTCAAAGTATTTCATGCATCGATTGCCAACGCATAGCATAAAATTATTATTTATTTATTAATTTTTGTTATAACAAAATTTTTTATAAATAATAATATCTATAATAATACCATGATTTTTTCTGAGTACGTCCTTTGTTTCGATGATAATAATAATACGCATCTATTAATTAAATTATATTATATAATCCAAAGTTATAGTTGTACATAAACAAATTAATAATCTAAAGATAAAGAAATGAAAATAACAATAATCGAATTAAATTTATATATTGAATGAATGCATAACTTCTTGCCCGATTTTCATATATAGATTAACATTACCACCATCGCACATCCTTTTTTTTGTTATGTTGTGAAAATGAATAAAATTGAAATTGCCATCAAACGTTGTTCTGATAATTTTTTGATTGATTTTTTAAAAACATATTGGTGCATTTTTCCTATGTAATGTTATACGAGTTTTCCGAAGGGTAGTGTTAGAACAGCTGGCAGAAAAACGTTTGGCTGCGGATAAATCAATAAGGAAAAAAAAACGTACAATATTTGGCCAATCGAATATTGAATAAATTGAAATGTAAAATTTTGTAGTATCCACCATCATCAGATCTTTCTCCTTCACACTATCATCTATTCTGATTTAATTGATTACCATTGAATGGCAAGGACTTTAGATCGCATTGGAACGAATTTATACAATTATATTCCAATGTATTTATTTATAATTATTATTTTTTATATTGTTTGTATTTCTTTAGCTATAATATTTACTATTTTTAAGTTTTTACATTATTATTATTATTATAATTATTATTTGTTTGTTGACAATAATATTTGTTTAACAATTCAAGGAAGTGTTAATGAATATATTAACCCATTTTGACCTTATAATAATACCATATGGTATCATCACAAGACACATACTTCTCTATATATTGTCTAATTAATTTAGATTAAATACGATTATAAACAAACAAAAAAAGTACACGCAAATCAGACTAAAATTTTAATTGTACGGTCAAAATTAATACCATTTTAAATTTTTTTATGAAATTATCACACATTGTGGTGACATATTCACGCCTTCACATCATATCATTACACTCAACATTTTTGTATAATACATGTAGGAATTAATTGTTGTTTGAATAATGTAATACACATGAATGTGAAAATAATATTTCATTATTTATTTTAACAAATCTCAAGAAAATATATTTTCTGATTTACTACACCACCCATACATTAATTCCTCTACATCGTGTAGTGCAAAATTTCGAAAAAAATCTGATTATAAACGGTTCTTAGTCATTTTGACCATTTCTTATCTGATTTTTATCAAATATGGTACATACTTTGAAAATGGGACTTTGATGGGGGGAGTTGCTAAAGAAATTCTGCAGCATTATTTCGAAAGGCGGGCACATTAACGGACGTTCATGTTATCACGTATTCTTCCTTAGCAAGCGACTACTGTATATATTTTAAAACGTACATGTTAAATTTAAAATATAACACATATACCAAATATCAATTGGGTTGCAATTTTAATTTGTATATGATGCGTGATGTCATGACATATATACTTTTGATAGATTCATTCATCAATGTCAAAATTAAAATTATAGATTAGTAATTTAATAAAACAATGTTCTATTGTTAATTTCAAGCGTATCTGGTATACATATGCGTTTGATCCAATTTTGTAAAATAAACATAACAACATCTCATATTCTAAGTCCATGTACTGAAAAACATAGAGCTGTGTGAATTATGAATGTCACTATACGGTTGTTGTTAACACAATGTAACAATAAATATATTATTTGAAAAGTATAGTTAAATTATAAGAAAACACGATAGGAATGGACCAGCAGACACGATGTAGATGAAAATGTGCGATTGCATGTTGCACTCCGGTCCAAACATATTTTGGATGGGATGTCCTTTTTACACAACATCCATTTCCATTCATTCGCAAAATTCGATCGATGAATGTTTGTATACCCTCAAAAAACACAGAGTTCTATGTTCATCAATTCGAAATTCTTCATTTTTCAAAAAGATAGATAAAAAATCATTGCTAAGTCAATGCATAACCAATACCTTGATTATTAAATTCATTGCTTTTGTTATTTAAATGGTTTGCCGGGAGCAATAATCAACGTTTATTAATTAAAAAAAAATTTGACAATTTGTTGAAGAAAATAAAAAAGTTAACATAAATATTTCCACACATTTTCTCTTTCACTAAATTTGTTTATATTTAATTAAATAATAAATTGTTTAAGCGATGTCAAAAATGTGTTAATGACATGCACGTTTTTTTATTTTATTTTCTTCTTACAATGAAAAATTCTATATAAAAGAAAGAATTATGTGGGTGTGTGTGTGCGTATAACTTTTTTATATCAATAAGAAAATTTAATATATTTTTAATAATTCGTATTTTTTCTATTATTACAGTATTCAATATGGAATTGTTTATGGATTGGTTGGAATTTGTTCCTAATATGCTTTTATTTAAGTATTGGTATCTTAGATAAAGTAAGTATATTTTGAAAACTTTTTCTATAAAACTTATCTTAAGCAAAAATAAATTAGAAGATGTATATGGATAAAATTATTTGTATGGATTTAAATGAGGTCACCAAAATTTGATGCCAACATTTACCAATTTTTAGTTTTGTTTTTATTTATTTATTTATTTATTTATTTATTATTAATTTTTTTTTTCTAATATTATTATTAATTTTATAAAATTACTGATAAATTATTTAACAACTATTTGGAATTTTTCCAAGAAAATTGTATGTATTATTTAGATAATAACAAAATACAAAATATATTGTTGGTGTATGCTCGCGTATATATATATATCACTATTTTGTAACCGTATGTTGCAGAAGTTTTATACATATAATTGTTGTCATACACAAATTATGTGCGAAATGCTGTTTTTGTATACTAAAAAAATTATCATTTTTAAACTTTTTCGAGATATAACAATAATTTATATGAAAAATTTATTATACAATTTATTATATAATTATTGTAGATAGACTGATATAAGCTTTTCCATTCCTATAAATAATATCGTCTATAGTGTGCCTGCACACTCCTTGTTTCAGAAATCATGTAATTTTACCATTCCCTATCAATTTTGTTACAATTTAAAATAGTAAACCTTTTCAACATAGAATGGAAATAGATTTGGTTCATAGAAAATGCAATTTCATTTAAAATTATATACTCAGATCATATGTCCTGGCCAGAGATTCACAGAAACCTGTCAATTGGTTGGTAATTTTTCAATCGATATTCATATGAATTTGTGTGTGTAGATTTATAATTGAATAGTTAATATCAACAATTTTTATATGATGATAAAAATAATCAGAAAATGATTCCAAACTCAATTCCAGTGTAATTGCATTCAAATGAGTTAATTTTTAAATCAATTTTAATGAACAATTGCTATTTAATTGTATAATGGAATCATTTAAATTTTGTTTACATTAAGTTTCTAAAGAAAATAATATGCAGATCGGATTATTATCAGATTAAAATTCCGGAAACTTACTCTGACAATGAATTTGTTTATTTCCAATTTTCTAATATATTGATACGGCAGTTATATATTTACCAGATTACTTCCCAAATTTATACGATGTAAAATTTTATTTTAATGAAATTGGTTTATGTATAAGTTTATTGAATCAGCAGAATAATTCATTTTTTATTCGAAATATTTGTAGTCACGTTGATATCAGTTTTTAAGAAATTTGTAAGAAGACAGTCTTAACTTATTCCATTCTAAACATACATTTATGCTTTGTTTTTATAACTTATCCATGAGTACTGATTTGTGGCAGAATTTTCTTACAATTTATTCATACGATCCCATTATAAGCTTTCATCGAAAATTTCATCGTAATTGTATGAAAATTAATTTAACCAAATTTCCAGGTTTCCAGAAATTATGGTTAAAGAAATTATTCTGGGTAACGATTTTACAGAACTATACACGTGAATTCTGTTCTTATGATCCCATTGCAAGCTTTCATATACATTTTCTTCATAATTGTACCAGAATAAATCAAATATTAAAGTTTCCTTAAACGAATCAGGTATAAAGGACTGTCATCTATCGGACAATAAGCGATTTTCCAATCAATTTCCTATATGTAATTGCCTCTTTTAAACAAGTTATACGGACTGAAATTGTGTTCCATTGATCGTAAACTCGATGACACGTTCAAGATTTAAACACAATTGTCCAAAATGAGTTCAACTCATTACTGTTAGCCATGAATTTTATTGTTTTATATAATTTCTGAATGCACAAATGTTCGTCTGTGTTTGATAAAAACACAAACAACAATATATCAGTAAAAAAATAAAAAGCCAAACGATAAGAAAAATTTATATTTGAAAACGATTATAAATTATTAAAAAAAAATATATTTTCGTATTACGCACAAAACTACGTTGACAAAAATACCAAAAAATAACGAGAAGAATAAAAATATCATTATTATTTTTTTTTTGTATATGCAAAAATAAATGGAAAATAAAACGTCTAAAAAACAAATAATGATACAAAAAATGAATGAATTTTAATTATTTATTTATATTCATATTTTTCTTTTATAGAAATAAACACACACACACCGCTCTGTCCAAAAAATAACCCGAATGATTTTCTAATATTTTCTTCTGGTAACGCACGCGTCTGCAATTGGATAGATTGAATTGATTTATGTATTGTAAATTGAACAGATTTTACCAAACTGCTAAAATTTCATGATATTTCCTTAAGATGCGCAGCAAGCTAAAATATAATGCATTAAGTGATTCATAAGTTTTTGTGCATCGGTCGAAAAATGTAACTATAACGAACAACGAACCGTTTTAAAATTGGTAAAACTGTTGTACCAAAACGCTTTAAAATTGATTATTTATCCAAAACACAAATGTCATTCAAGAATTCAATGTATTTCGGTTTGCTTTTTTCCTATTCCATTCCGTTTATTTTTTGGACAGAGTGTATGTATATGCAAAAATCTGTATAAATGTGTATAGTGTATACGTGGCCTGTTTTATAAATCAATGATAAATTTATTTGATGTTGATGTTTGTGCGGAAGTATACGATAAGTAATTTTATTTGTATCAAAGTATACAAAAAATGGTGTTAATCGCTCATCTCTACGTACGTGTACGCATTCACGTGCCTCATCTCGACTATCTCAAGTGTATATGAACATAATGAAGATGACTAAACGACAATGAAAAAATAACTCCTCCGTAATCCGTATGTTGCAATATAGTTAAATAGCGACTCTATTTTCTGATATGTGCTAAAAGAAAATTGTTTTCATTTATTATGCGTGTAACTTATCGTCGTACAGCTGTCGTCGTATGTGTGTGTTACACTTATAAAATCATGTTTTTTTTTTATATATATACGAATATATACAATACATTTATGAATGAATAATTAAAGTAAAATACCTTTGAGGTATAAAAACATACACTTTATAAATCGTATACCTTCAATATTGTATATATCCGATGATATATATAGAGGCTGCTGATGCTGATGAATTGATGTTTTTTTATACATATTTTCTTTTGATTTTTCTTTTAATCAATTTTCATACTATATGTTTTTTTTTAATATTTGACTTTTATCCTATCCCATTTGTATTTAAAAATAATTTTTTAATGGCAATATTAAATATTCATTCATTTAAATTAGCATTTTATATATGATGCATGTATTCATTAGGCGGTATACTAGTTGAATATCTCTGTAAAACGAACAAATATGCGAACGGATAACATTTAACGATATGGTGGAACACATCCTTTTTTCTTATATATTGCGAATGGGGGTTATGTGCCTCTCACCACTTTTTTTCTGTAAGAAACCCTTTATAGCAAAACAAAATAAAAAAATAAGGACTGAAAGCGAAAATTCTGTAAAAATTTAATTTTTTTTTTTTATCTTTATCTTTATCTATAGATTATTTTTATTAAATTATCTTTAACTTATCTGCGTGTAGATAACATTTCACAAGTTATCTATTTCGATTTCTGCTGTTGTTTAATTTAAATTTCCAATACTTTAGGTAAGTTTTTTTAGTCACTAGTTTGCGATTCACTAAATTGACAATCAATATTTAATATCTACGGCCCAGCACGTTTTTATGGCTGGTAATTCGACTGTGACCATATTGTCATATAGAGTTTTCGAACTTCACATCTTTGAATCAAATCATGCGGATGTTATTTGTAATGATTTTTGTATAAAATTTTGTGAATAGTGTAACATATCTGACAATGCGGAATCAAATCATCAGGTACGGATGTTGTTTGCACTGATTTTTGTATAAAACTTTCTCAATAGTGTAACATATCTCACATATCTCTTAATATTATCTAATGGCAAAAATATTAATATTCATTCATCCGAATTTTTGATTATGGATTGGGTGATCGTAAATAATAATTGTAAGATTTCTCGATTACAAATCGCTATCATTTTATGTTAAATTTGATATACCTCAGGACAATCACATTTGATACATTCTATTATTTAATTCAATTATCTCGCACTGTTATCTAAATGATTTAAATTTGAATATAGTTGCATCATGCTTTTTATGATGCTACAAAATGACCTGTTCATGATTTCATCAATATTTCGTGCGTCTTAATGTGGCGAAATACAGTTTTGTATGTGTTTCCATTAAAAATCATTGGCCGTAGTTATTTATTAACTACGCAACATTGGTAATTCGCTCGTAAGACGGGTGACGTGATCTTGGTGTTATTTTCGGCCCTAAAATGTCCTAGGTTATACATAACATCTATATAAGAACTCTATGGATGTGATATAGGATTTATTAAATGGTGTGGTCGACAATTTTTGTGATCCATATACGTTTTGAAGAGTTTATTACCAACTATATGTGTTATTGTTAGTGGATATCAATTTGAATATGATTCCGTGGTGGTACTCTAATTCCATTAAATCTGCGTTCAAAAACGATTTGTTATTTATATGATCTGCATAAACTGCAGGATGAACGGAGGAGGATTTTAAGCTTGTCCATTATTTATACATATATAAATAGATGGTATCTGTGATCAATTTATATTAGTCCTTGAAACATATATGTGTTTTATTTATGTTTGATATTTTGTTTGAAGAGTTTATATACGAACTTTTGTTATATAAATCTCAATTTTAATATGATTCTGTGGTATGGAGGCCATACTACGATTGCGAACGCTCTAATTCCATTGATTCTGCGTTCAAAAACGATTTGTTATTTATGCTTTGTGGAATAACTGTGTTGGACATTGAGGCGTACGAACTCGCATGCATGTTTTATTTATGTTCGACTTTGTAATCCATTCTTCTTGCGTATATAGAATAATTTATGGATGGATCCTTTTTTTTAACAATATTTCAATAAATTACTATTAAAATTAATTTATTTATATCGTAATTAATATGACAGTAATAAATATGTGAAAATAATTCGTGTTAATTTGAAATAATATTTTTTGTATATATAATTACAGAATAGTGATATATTAAATCTTGGTACTGGAAGTGTATCATGGTTTGAAGTGAATGGTTTCGGATGTAAACCAATTTATTCAACAAATATTACCTCAGAAGATCCATTTAGACCAGTGCGACCAGAAGTTGTAGAAAATTGTCTATTAGATTATGGACGAATTGAAATTATACATTCTGGATTTCAATTATTATTATCGGTAATTTTTATATTACGCGGCCTTCTGCTGCTATGCGCGCATTAATTAAATGTTTTTAATTATTTTTTTTTTTGTTTTCCAAATATAGTTTTTAGGCTTAATTGGTGCAATATTAATAGCAAGAATATTTTTAGATGATGATGATGACAGATGTAAGTATACTATAATTTATTTATTTTTAGTTTCTATTCTAAATATTAATTATAATAATAAAAAAGGGTTTTTATGCGATGCGATAAAATGCGGACGACGAAATATAATAAGTAAAAAATTAATATGAATGAAAATTGAGTTTTGAATTTGTGCATGAATTTTGATTTTTATAAAAAATAATTAGCAATAATTTAGTTTAGGTAATTTATTATTTATGGAATTTATCAATAAAAAAATATTCTAGGTATACCGCCGATACGAAAAATAATGAAAATTTTAATCTATTGATAATTATGAAAAATAAAATTAATATTTATGCAAAAATTATTATCGGAATTATAACCGCAAATTTTGTATATAATATGCGATAATTTTTGAGAAAAGATTATAGATAATTTGGTTATCACAATTGTCCACCATACCCACACACACACACACACACACACACAATCATAAATACAAATAGATTAATTAAATTTTTATTTATTTTTTTGTAAGCGGAGTCTTCTATAGAATTGATATAAATTCAATAAATGATCTAATATAAAATATCAAAACAAAGCCTACTAACAAAAAGTTATTATTATCAAATGCATAATTTAGTATTTATTTTTTGATTAAATAATAGGTATATATTTTCTCTTATCTTATCTTATCTTATCTTATCTTATCTTATCGGTGTGGTGCTGTTGTGTTAGTGGGTTAGTACCACTTTAGTATTTCATTTTTTTTTTCTCCCATTCATATCTATAGCAAGAAATAATTATTTTTATTTTTAAATTATATTTGTACAAATTATTGATTATTTTTTTTTATGTATTATAAAATGCAGTTCCTTGTATACGTCGACGTGTAAATAGGAAATAAATATTGTTAGTCATATGTTTTGTTTTGTACATGAACAGAACATACTTAAAAATTTTATTATTTATATATTATTAAATAATTGTTTCTATGACTTCATTTATATACGAGTAAATGTATATATAGTTATGAAACAATGCTCCCAATGGGGTGCATATTGAGTATTCGATTCATACTAATATCGATCACAATGCAGGATTATTTAAGTATTGATACGTTTAAAATTGTAATTGATCTATGGTATATTTGTTACTGTAGAATCCCGCAGACACACAGCCTATGCATTTTTAATAAGGTCTCCATTCTCCTCCGATATTTCTATTCACGATCTTATTCATTTGTTTTTATTTAATTTCAGACATTAAATTAAATATGTTAAATGAAAAAAAAATGGCTGTATTATGTATGCAAATGTGGATGCATCATTTTCTTTAACAATCGGTTCGGGCTAAACGGAATTTTCCCTCATTATATATTAAACTAATTTTGTCACTTACATTTAACTTTAATTTTTCTCTTACAACTTCAATTTTTCCAACTATAAGTGTGGATTCATTAATTTACCAAATGTGGCGGTGGTGAATGTTTTGTTAGACGTCGCATATACAAGCTCCACTTGGACGAAACATGCACTTAATTATGATAATATGTGTATGACAAATGTCTATAAAAAAAATTCCGTTTATATATTGATATGATATTGAATTGTTGTATTATATTGTTATTTATTATATATGATTCCATATATGGATATATACAACAAATTGGTCCCTTTAGTACAATTATTCCTTTATGTATTGTATATATATATTATTTAATACCATAGCTACTATTTGTTTTTTGTCACTATATAAATTACAGAGTGCATTAGAAAATATATTGCAAAATATAGGTCAACGATTTGTCTAAACTCTTTGAATGAACATATATAGAAATAACTCCAATTAGTGTAACAAGAACAATTTTTACCATATATGTCAAAACTTAATGTGAATGTGATTTAAAACTTCAAAAGAATTATTACTGATGTTATAGAACAATCATACTCTACCATATATAACATATGTTCACCTAAGCGGGTGTCTAGTAAGCGAGAGAACTAAACGCCAGTTGACTGCAATAGAGCTACTGTTAAACGTTACGCACCACTACATCACCATAACTAAAAATTAATTTCATACCATATATCATTTTGCCAATTTAACCATTACTACTTATTCCGTGCACCCAGTTTCAACTATTTCTATATTACATGCAAATGTCAATAATGTTGCATGTAAAATTAAATTTAATTTTATGTAAATTTTCAATATAATATAAAAAACATGAAAACGGATATAAATTTCAAAATAAATGTATGTTATAAAGGAAAAAAAAACGAAATATGTCACAAAATAATTAATTCATCAATAAAAAGCTTAAAAAAATTTATTCAATTAATATTATTAAATTTTGCATTTGAAAATAATAAAAACGGATTAATGTAATTTTGCTAACAAATTTATATATAGCTTTTAGTTTAATCTTATCAAATATGTAATAATAGCCCCCTCTCTCTCTCTGTATATATCTAAATCTTTGTAATATATTAATTATAGCATTTGTAGTTTAAACTAAAATCAATTATTTAAATAGGATTAGTGTGTGTTGTATGCGATTTGAGTTGAATGAATTGTAGTAGAATATTATGTGCTTACAAATAAAAAATTAATTTATAATTATAATACAATTTAAAATCTATATAACATAAATTGTAACATTGAACCACACAAACAATATATATATTAAATCAATAGTTTATAATATTTATTTTAAATTGTGTATGGCTTCTCCACACTCACACAAATTCACACACACACACACACATTATAAAATATTAATTTAATATAATTTTTATAAATGTTACTCACATTCTATATATATTAATATTTAATATATCTATATAGTTAATGTAACTAACTACTAGAGTCACACCGATTCGAAATAAATATACAATAAGACGGTGTTCCGCTCCAATAACCATGACTCATGAGATCTCCTCAAAATTTTACATTGGAGTTCACATGTTTTGTGTATAGTTTTATTACATAAATTTGATTTGTAGATTTTAGATTATTTTCCCTCAGCTCCCTCAAGCGTTCACCTCTATTAACGAAAACTTTTGAATAGATTTCGATCGTTTTTCCTTCAATGTTTTGGTTCAATTGTTGTTGGTATAGCGATCACCATATAATCACTATAGTTTCACCATATATTTGGTAATTCATAATACACAGTTCTCTTTAAATGTCCACCAAATATACTGCAAAACCTTTTTTTCCTCAGGTATTCAGTGTTGAAATCAATTTTACTCAATACCAACATAGTTTTGAATTATCGAAATACACGCAATTTTCATCGCCAGTAAAATTTGTCTTAAAAAATACTTTTTTTTTCTGTGTTGTTTAAGCATAAATTCCGCCAAAGTTTTTGCGAACATTTTCACCGGTTCTATAATTATCTATATTTAGCAGATTTGTCACTAATATTTGTTTTCAAAAAGTATACGAATTTTGAATGCTTTGGGTTTTTAACACGCCTGCTATATTGCTTAATATTAGTGCAATAACCAAGTTTCATGTACCATTTTATAGTTTTGGTCAATACCAACTGTCCTCCTCGTTTATTATAATTTAACAATATCGCCAATGACAGATAGCATTGGTGTCACTGTTGATATTCTCGATTTTAAATTTTATTTCCGATAACGGAAAATTTTGTGTATTTGTTTGACGATGAATATTTGTGTACATTAAATCGTCGATAGAGATAGAGTACTCAATAAAATAATGTTTGGAAGCATTTTTACCAATTTTAAAATGTTTCTTTAAATATATTTCGACCGACGACGCACACAATTTAATGCAATAAAAAAATAACGCTTACACTAAAAGAAATACCTTGAAGCTGTTTGTTAACGTGTCCTATCCGTTTACTATACATAAATCAATCGACAACTAGCCAGTTATCAAATTATTTTCCGGACAGAGTGTGTATTTATTTATTTACTAACCAAACAAAAAAAAAAAAAAATACAAACATTAAATTTTTTATTCATCATTAAAATTTTTGTAAATATACATTATTTTGGAAAATTATTAAAAATTATCATTATAGGAAGAGGATGCTCGTTGTAAATATCATTTAAATTTATTATCATCTGTTGTGCATTGTTTTTTTATTTTTTTTTTTATTTTTTATCACAAACAAAGTCACATATGTGTTTAAAAACAAAATACAAACTTCAAACAATCGCCCAAAAGAAAAATTCAGTATTTTCTTTTTTTTTTTCTTATATAAATAAATTTTCTTTTTACAGTCGATTTCATGGGTGGTGATGCTAAAAGTCCACAACATACAGTTGTCCATCCTGTGTACGTGAGCTATTCTAGTATTCCAACTTCTTCGGCTAATGCTACAATGACACCAAAAATACCAAATAACATTTTGGATATTAATAAATCGAATAATTCAAATACCAATTCATTATCGTCTTTATACAATCGTAGACATTCAAATATAAGTTTTCCAAATCGTTGTGTAACCGATATACGTTACACGGAATTATCAACAGAAAAACTAGTTAATAATAATAATAATATAAATAATAATAATAATATAAATAATATTAATAATAATGTTAATAATAATTATGATAATGATATTGTTATAGATGATGATGATGATGATAATGATGATCATGATGATAATAATAATGTTGATGATAATGTTAATAATAATGTTAATGATGATGTTAAAATAAATAATTATAGAAAAAATATAAATAATATTAATAATAATAATAATAATAATAATAATAATAATAATAATTTAGAAACATATTCATTAAAAAATTTAAAAACATTTAATCATATTGTTAATGGTGGCGGTAGCAGCAGTGATCACGGTTCTATAAAAAAACAAAATTTTGGTTATATTCCGAAACCACATCCAAATTTAAATTCTAATAATAATTTTTATAATCCGTCGGCGTCGGCATATCATCATAATTCTAATGGTAATTTAGTCGAAACAATTACAAATAACAATAATAATAATAATAATAATAATAATAATAATAATAATAATCAAGAACAAATAGATAATTCTGAATATTTAGATAGTTTTTCACGTCGTCGTAATCCCATCATATTCCATTCGGATATTAAAAATAATATAAATTATTATCAACAACACAAACACCAACAATTAGATAATCAAATTTATACAAATCCAATTGATAATAATCCATCAATAATAAATGATAAATATGTGATGCCATATCAATATATAACACGATCACCAAATTTAAATCGTATATCATCAAAGCGGCGACAACATCAACAGCAACATCATCAACAACAACAACAGCAGCAGCAGCAGCAACATTATCATCATAATCAATTTCAAGAACGTTCACCATTTGTTAATTTTTGTGATCAAATACGTGATACACCACCCGGTTATATTGATAATATATCAATACAACGGGCTAAATCACAAGATCGTTTGTCACAACGTCAAAAACATACAAACATAAATAAAATACGTCCAAGATCATATTGTAGTAATGGCAGTTACCCAGAACATTTATAATATATTCATATTTTATATTATAATTTATTATTATTATTATTATTATTATTATTGTTAATTTTATAACTTTATTATTATATTTATTTTATACGTTACAATAATTCTTAAATCAATTAAGAAAATATTGTAATAAATGATTCCGATTATATAATTATTTTATTATAATGATAAGAAGATTAGTTTTAAAAAATATAATATCATTATGTTGACGTAATGATTTTTTAAATTTTTTAAATTTTATTAATTAATTAATATTTTTATTGATTTCATAAAATTAATATATTCATTTGTTTTTTTTTTCTTTTGTGTTAATTGTCACAAAAATTAAGAATTTTTATTGTATAACTTTTTTCGAAAATTATTTTTTTGTGTTAATTAAAAAAAAAAAAAAAAAACAATTAATAAAATGTTTAATTTAATTATATAAAAAAAAAAAAAAAAAAAAGAATAACTAATAATTTATAAAAAAAAAAATATAGTATTTTTAAAATATTGCTCTCCTGCTGTCACAAAATTTGTGTCACACACATAAAAATATCGATCGGCATTATTTTAATTATTATTTGCACACACACCAACATTTGAGAACACTTTTGTTTTGATAATGCGATAATGGGCTATATAATAAAGAAAAAAGCTCTTGCGATCGCATGCGATCCGCCGCCGTCGTGTCTAGAGCGATATAGTGATGCGTGTGCCAATTTATATGAATTATAATTTTTAATTTGATAAAAATTAATTAAAAAAATATGTGATAAAAATTAAGAAAATATAAAGAAAAAAAAAACTGTAATACAGTGAATCAAAAAGGATGAAGTAATCGGAGGGGATATAAATTTTATAGGAAATTAATAAGATACTTAAAATATTAACAATTAATAACAGAATAGTTATTGTACACTTATGGGCAATAATTGTTATATCGAATGGTCCGCAAAGTATCTGCAGAAAGACACAATGATATCAATAGAGCTGTGCTCAAAATAACATAGACATTTCTGCTTTTTTTTTCATATTTTAAATCATAACACCCTCCTTTCAAAATCCTTCCCTTAAATAATAAAAAATTTATAGCCTTTGTACAACAGTAATTTCTCTCTGCAGACATGTGACCAAAACAATTGGTTGTTTTTCACCTAATATTTTATAAAAAAATCTTTTATATTATCACCTGTAATTTTAGTACAAATAACATAAAAGATTATCGTAAAAGACTAGGCCGAAATCAACGCAATTACTTCTTGGTCGAGCTGTAACGAGCCATAGAATAAAATTAACTCGGTACCCGGTAAATTCAAAAGGTTTAATTCATTTACTTTTATGACTCACTGTAATTCAAAAAAAAAAATACAAAAAAAATTTATCGAATTTCGAACGAAAATTATTAAAATTAAAAATTAAATTTAGATAAAATTTATGCAAATTTTATATCTAAATAGAAAACAACGATTTTAGATAATTTTAATTTGAAAATAATTAATTAAAATTATGTGATAGAATTACAAAAAAAAAAAAAAAATAAAAAATAAAATAAATAATAAATAGAAAAAAAAGAAACATTAAAATTTAAAATTTTTATTTTAGAAAAATAAAAAATTGTTAGAGAGCTAAACAAATAAATATTTAAGCTATATATTTTAGAGATTTATTAAAAAAAAAACTTAAATAAAAAATAAAATAAAATTAATTATTTAAGAGCCAAAGAAATTAAAAAGAATGCAAATAAATAAAAATAATTTTCTTTTTAATATTATTATCTCTTAATGATTTAAATAAAATTTAATATAAAAAATATATATGTTTTCGGGGTTATGTTCCTCTATAATTCAATTCAATTCAATTTTTTCTTTTTATTTTTTTTTTTTACCAATTAAATAAAATATTGAATTTATTAAAAATTCATTAAATATTTATATATATTTTCTGTTTTATTATTTAAATTAATTATTATTAAAATTAAATTTTAAAACACAAATTGTTTTTATATACCATTTATTAATAAATATACCGTCGACATAAATTTTTGTATAATCTTATGCAATAAATAATTTTAATGACTGTTAAAAAATATTAAATATAAATTTATTATAATTTTTTTTTATATTTAAATATTTTAAATATATTAATTTGTTTTTTTTTTTTAATAAATTATCATCAACATTATTTTTTACTTAAAAACATTGTCATCATCATCGTTCATTTTTGTTGTTTTTTATAGAATTTTTTTTTAATTATAAAAATAATTAAATTAATTTTTTTTTTAGATAGAAAATTAAAATGCGATTTCTTGCTTTTTCGTTTTTTTTTTTTTTAAATATAGCGCGACACAAATCTTAATTGCGAAACGATAAAATAAAAAATTTGGATTTATTGGTGATGAAAAAATAAATAAAAAAAAAAATACAACGATTAAATAATTATTAAAAAATAAAAATTTGTAATATATTTTATATTTATTAATTTTTTTTATATATTTTTTTATAGACTTATAGAGATGAGTATCACACCGCGCGCGCGCCCTCTAATTTTATTGCACCCCTTGCGATCAAATTATTTTATATTATATTTTATTAAATTATTAATTTTTTAATTATAATTTTATTTATTTAAAAAATATTTTTATACTATTATTCGTATTTTTTATTTTAACATCTATTTAAAAATTATAATAAAATTTTTAATTTTTAAAATTAGTGTCGTTTTTATTTGTATTTTTTTTGTTATGCACAACATTAGTATTTGTTAATATGTTATTATTTAGAAAATTTTAGCTTAAAAATATATTTCAAAAAAAATTAGATAAATCTTTTAGAAAACTTTTTATTATATTTGATTTTTATTTCTATTTTTAGCCATAATAAATAATTAAATAATAATAATAATATAAACCATTTAAAAATGTGTGCTGTGCGTGGGCGTGTGTGTTGAGTGTATGTTGTGTTTTTAATTATTTTTTTTATACTAATTATTAAAAATTAAATTAAATTTTAGTTGTTAAAAGAAACGGTTTGGGTCACTCTTTTTTGCTTCTTTTTTATTTAATTAAAAATTAATTCTATTATAACAAAATGGTTGGTATGTATTTTAATTTATATTTATTCGTTATTTTTTTATTATTTATTTATTTATTTATTTATTTATTTCAAAAATAAAATATTATTAATTTTTAATAATTGTTTTTTTTATTTTTTATTTTAATTTTAGTAAATAAAAATGGTTCAAAATCAAAACATCGTCAATCATTGTATTCAATTGAATTTAGTTCACCCATTGATAGTGTACGTGATGATTTAATTGATTATGATGGTGGCGGTGGCAGCGGTGCCGATATAATACGTGGTGGACCACATCAATTGAGTCCAAAACCAATGACACCGCGTCGTGTAAAACGACGTTCGGTAATGACACGTGGTTCAACAAATCGACACAGTTCAAGTAGTCGTAGAAGTCATCATCATGGTAATAGTACATCAGCCACATCAGCAGCAACAACATCCACGTCAACAAATAATCATAATCACAACAGTAATCGTAGTAGTACAAGATCATCGAGACGAAAATTTCAACAAAATCCTGTTACAAAATTAATGGAACAACAGCAGTTGCAACAACAACAACAACACCACCATCACCACCACCATCAACAACAACAACAACAAAAACAAATACAACAACTCCAACAACAACAACAGCAACAACAATTTCATCGAAATTCATTAAATCGTCATTCATATTTAAATTTTTCACATAACAATGAAAATTCAAATTTAACTGAATCAAATTTAAAATATTTAAATAAAGATTTAATAAATAATCAAAATCATAATCACCATCATTTGGAGTCATCACCATTATCAAATTTAAAATCAATAAATTATCAACCAAATATTAGTCCCGATCCAATTTATTATAATATGAGTGCAAGTACAACATTATTACAACAGCATCAACACCAACACCAACCATCATCACCACAACTTTGGAATTTAAATGATGGTACAAATACTACACATTCAATATTATCGAAAACATCATCACAAGGACATTACAATCCAACATATCAACATTCATTATCGAATTTAACAAATGATACAATAGATGAATTATATAATAATAGTAATAATAGTATTAGTAATAATAATATTAATGTAATTACAAATAATAATATTAATAGTAATAATAATAGTAATAGTATTAATAATAATAATATAAATAATCGTCCACCATCGGTACGTTCAAGTTATTCAAATTTTCATGGGACACGTCCATTGAGTTCGTACAATAACAATCAAAATACAAATAATAATAATAATAATTTGAATAATACAAATAATTTAATACAAAATTGTACGAATGAAAATTTATTTGTGGGATTAACAAATCAAAATATTCAACAACAACACCAACAACAACAACAACAACAACAATCTCAAGCAATACCACAAGTGCCACAAAGACGTTCAGCATCACGTGAAAGTATACGTTCAATGACATTTTTAAATAATGGACCACCAGCATATAATTTAAATTATCATACACCACCCGAATCGGAAACTACAATGTAAGCATTTTTTAAATGCAAATATACAAAGTGATAATTCGAGTTTAATATATTTTAATTGCAACATTTAATGAGAGAAGAAGTATGGCTATTTTCTTACTATTATATCCCTTCAAAATTTGGTAATTTGATTAGATGTTTCTTTAAATGCGCGATGTGTCTCTCAGGTGATATAAATAACATGGTCCACATTTACTTGTCCGAAAAAGTGACAAATTATTGTGGTCGGCAATTGTCATCACATTTTTTTATTGTAACCATTCTGTGAATTTTTTATATTGTAATGCGGATCATAAACATACGCTAGTTTTAAAATGAATCCAAATTCTATTGTTAAATCTTAATGTGACCGTATTTTTTATATAAATGTTGACTTTCGGCCCATAATTAATAGATTTGTTTTTAAAAAATATAACCAAATTCTTTGGTCACACCAAAATTAGAATAAAAATCTCAGGATATAAATTGAAGAAAAAAATAAATAAAATTAATAGTATCCGTCCTCAGAGCAAAAAAAGAATAATTAGTTTTTTTTTTTTCTAATTAAATTGTAAATATTAATTATAAATTATGTATTAAAAAAACATTTAATTGTTGTGATTAAATTTTTATATGCTATTTTTATTTTATTAGTATAAATAAGAATATTCGGGAATTTTATAAAATGTTTTAAGAAAAACGCATTTACTTAATTAATGGTAATTTTAATTATGTGCTTTAATAATTGATAATTTTTTTTTAATGATAAAATAATTTTAATGAAATTTAATTAATTAATAAGATTATTTTTAAGTGTAAAAAAAAATTATTATTTTTTTTTTAACGAAATAATACAATTTTTAATGACAATAATTATTGATGTTGTTTATACATATTCCCATATACCAAATTGACAGTGATTTATAAAGAACTATTATTTGCATTTTTCAATAATTAAATAAAATTAAATTAATGCATACTGTGAAACTGTAAAAAAATTGTTGTGCGGCTGATAATGTTCTATCGACAATATCGCATGCCAATGACATAAAAGTTTCAAATGGTGCCATGAATATGTAAAGGATGATCCACATACTCCATATACATACCCATAATTTTACATAATTATGAGGCTATATGGCGACTCTACAAATATGTGTATGTAATTATAATCATTTATTCGCTAGTTATTCGGTATAGCATATTTTGCAAAGTCATTTGAAACCATGCAGTGGCCTTTAACGGGTTAACTACTGCTTTCGGTACAGGTGAATAAGTATACCCCTGTAAATACCCAACGAATTGATGATCAAATAGGTTGGATGTATGGTTATATTAATACTTACATTTTTCAGCTGTGATTTATCATTTGTTATTCGTTTATGGAATTTTAAAATAGATATCTAGAAAAATATAGTGTTGGCAACTATACTCAAATATCAAAAAACACACTCACCATTATGGGCAAGTAATAATTCATATAAAAATAATGAAATTAAGGAAAGCCAACAACTGAAAATTATAATATTTAGATGTACTAATCTTAAAGAAACAAAGGAACAATCAACTTGTAATCAAATTAATAAAATAAATATATTTATAAAACAAATTTATAAAAAGAAATATAATATTTCTTGAATTCAAAGAAATTGACGATAAATTTATAGCTTTTTTTTTATAGTGATGCAACTGCATTTACAAATAAAATATAATAAATATCGTATACATTTACAATGAACACAATAAACATTCATTCAAATATAGTTTCATAAAATTTATTGTATGTAACATGGAGCCTGTGGATGATGAATGTAATTTATATATTGTTATATAAATATTAAGCAATGAATCGAATTTGTGTTCTGCTGCAAAGTATTTGAAATAAAGAACATTAAGGCCAACTGATAAAATATAGACAATGACGATTTGCAAGTTGTATTATGGAACCGAACAACAACTATTTCGATAATTGAAAACGCAAAAGGATCGTACGTAAATAGATATTCTGGGCGCCAACCGCATCAACACATCACGACCACTGCTTTACCAGAAAGATGAGAAAAAGTTATAATTATTTGATTAAAATAAAAATTACTATTTTCATAAAACAATGTAAAAAAAAAACAACAAGACACCGGAAATTAATTGCCACACCTAATAAATAGGGTATATAATATTAGCAATAAATACCATAGTACAATGTAAAATACGTTATTACATTTTCAAACATTTTCATATAATCGTTTTTAGTGTGTCATATTTGGAGGTCCCATATGTAATTTACTTTTGTTCACCGTTCGTCACGAGTCAAAACTTCAGCAGTTTAGCGATAAAGGATGTATTAATGATCTATAATGCAAGTATACTGAAAAAGCTGTATTTTGGCTATATATTTCTGTATATATATACATATAACTGTTTTACCATGGTAGACCTAGAGGTAATATACCCATCAAACATTCTGATATTTGAATATGATTCGCATTTGAATTTTTTATTATTTATTTTATTTATTTTAGGAGAAAATTTGGTATTCGAAATGTGGTCATGTAAAAAAAAAGATTGCTTTTAAAAATTATCTGGCGGACGACGATGATTCGAAACATTATATTATAATATATATAAGTCAATGACAAGAGATTCACAAATAAGATAAACAAATGTAAATTAAATGTATGTAGAACACAATTCAACAATTATAATTTAATTTTAATTTTGTTTTTTTTTCTTAATAGTATTAATTAATTAAAAAATATAATGTTAAACTGAAATATAATAACTGGTTGATTGAAAAATTTGTGGTCGACCGGGAATACGGCGACTAACACCAGAATACTGATGTAGCAGAGCGATACAGTAGCCCCAAATACAAGAATGTACACTTCTGGTAAATTAATGAATTGACGCCACGACAAATTCCACAAAAATGTATCTCATAGTCAATATTTTTCCAAACTATTACAAATATATGTCGGCACCGTGCGTCGTCATAATAATCAACTATCGAAAACATAAAATCAACAAACAAACATATAGTAATTTATTTTATTTATCATTTTTCTTTTCGTCCTTTCACCCCTGAATTCGTTGACTTGATTTTGTGTTGTGGGCGGGACCCAGAATGGTATAGCTTCTATCTCAAATTTATATGAAAATTTTACAACTTCAACTGTTTTCCGTATCAATCTATTGATTCATAATTTTAACATATTTGTTATTGGAAAATATGTGCTGTGTATGCATCCTTTAGTATATGGCTAGTGTGTATTTCCTTTCTTTACACGCCGCGTCGCAAACTTCGATTTTCATTTATTTTTGCGAACATTCAACAATTTTTGTTTGTAGGGTAGATACATTTGTAATATTACAATATATAATGAATGGTAAAGTACATAGTTATATATATATATATATAATTAAACACTTATATATATATACCAACAGTTTATGGTTGCGTATGATGGTGTAAATACGGTATATCTATATATATTTATTTACACATTGTTAAAAAGTGAAAAGAGGATAGAGGTTGTGTATAGGAAAAAAGGGGATCATCATCAGATGTATATATGCAACTAAAAATATATGTACATAAACATGTTAGAAGCGAAAGAACGGCTAGTTTGTCTGTCTCTCAGATCTATATAGAAATTTTCAATATTAACTAACTCTACATTCAAGCCAATGCTAACAAATTGCTGCTAACCATACATTTGTTTTGTTATTTTATTATTATAATATTATATATATTTCGTTCGTTGTGTCGTCTCTTCATCGACAATGTAATAAATAAGTTATGTTGTTGGTGTAGTTAGTTAGAGTTAGTTCTTCTTAGAGTTAGTAGTGCTGTCGGGTCTTCGGTTCGTTTACGTACTATATGGCTTTTGTTATACACTGTATTACAGTATAATTTTATATTTTTATGTATAAATAAATAGATTGCTGTGTTGTGTTTGTTATATACTCGTCTCGTCTATATATACCATATATATATATATATATATTGAATTGTGTATACTTTTGTATAGATTTGTTAATAGGTTAGATAAAATTAAAAACATATTTTTTTTTACAGAAAACACATACGCTAAACATTTTGTTATAATTTATATAATATTTAATTCTTTTTTTATTATTTAACTAAATATTTTTTAGAACTATTAGCAGATAGACAAAATACCACCACCACACGAATTTGATTGTGTGTGCGTTTTTTATTTAATGATTGAAGACATCAGAAGCAGGAATCTATATTATAAGTAATTTTTTTCGTGTTATACAATTTTTATATAACGCATCATCGACATTACTAATACAGAATGACAAATCAATGGGATTTTATCAATATTGCTGATGATGATGATGATGATGATGATGATGTAGATGATAATATTAATGAAAGGGGTAAGGTTTTTTTTGTTGTAAACACAAAATTTTCCAAAATTATATTTCTATATATTTTAATTTTATATGAAATGCTGAAATAACTACTAACCAAAAGAAATTCTGGAATACTTTAACTTTAATTCTTCATTTTTCTTAATAATAATTTGTAGAAAATTTTTGTCTTCTCGTTCACAATGTTTTTGTGTGTTCTCTGCGTGGATATTTGATAGTTATATACATATAATGTACTACTAAATATATAGTATATATACTAACTAAACTAAAGAGATCGCGTATCGCGTTAGGTGTGTAATTTTAAAACGATATGGTAATTGTGTGTGTGTGTGTGTGTGCAAGTGTTATCAAAAAATAACAAATTGAGTGTATGCTGGAATGGAAGAAATAAATATTTATATTTTTATAGATAAAGAAATGTTTGTAAGAGCTGCTAGAAATTTAATATATATTTTTTTTGTATGCTTTTATGTATGACTGTGTAATGTACGGATTTCGTATGTGTATTACTCTTGAATGTTATATGAAACACATTTTATATTAAATATAAAATTTTAGTTAAATTTTATTTGATTGATAACAATTGATAAATCTATTTAATTTAATTTTTTTCGGTATATGTATATGTGTATTCCTCGGTTATAGGAGGGTAAAAAATAACTTTGTATATGTATATGCTGATATGATGTGGAATATATATACGAATTATACTTAAGCCGCCCATATTGTTATTATATGTTGTTGCACACGGTTATAAAAATACGATTCAAATGTTATTTCTACATTATATATTTTGGTCGATTGTGTTAATACACACGTATGAATAAACGTTGCATGTATGTGTGTCAACTTTACAATTTTTTTTAACATTAAAATAAGGATACATATATAAAGGACGAAATTTAAACAAGTTTCTCAAAAAGCAGCTGAATTATTGATAGTAAAATATAGGCGAATCAAGACGTAGCATTTCAACAAATACACGGCGAAACAGAACGAATAAAGATGTTTGTCAAAAACTTTGTGAATATTTACATTTCGGATTAGTGTAACTTAAATTATACCATTGATCTAATGACTATTTTATGGTTTCGCGGTACATCCTAAATTTAGTAATTGTTAATAATCCGGATTGGAGCAGAACACTTCACTATTTTGACGCATGATTTTACCTCAGCTTGAAACATCCAAAGCTATATCTCTTGATAATTACAGACAATTTGTTGAATTGTTATATTGTCTCCCATTGGCACTATGCTAAATAATTTACTTTAATTAAACCATATATTGATAATGTCTAACGCCATATGCCATATGTTCCATTGATGATGATCATATGAACAGAAAGTTATGAATATTGAATGAGAGGTTGTTTTAATATACGATTTGTTGGTGGTGGTTGATTTTAAAATTCCATCATACATTTATGTCTCCATCATTTGGGCACAATGAAATCAATTCATCAATCGTTGAGCTCTTGTTGAACTTCTATCTATCTGGTCGGAAAATCAATTGACAGACTTAAAGAGTTTGTAAAAAATTTGCTGTTGGTTTTTGCAAAGTGGTTGGGATGCTGCTGGATTGAAGGCCAATCACAATGAGTATCCAAATTGAAATACTCAAATTTTATTTTATAATTAGTTTAATATACCATACCATGATTAAGATGTATTGTGTCCATCCATCTTTGGCAAAAGATACCACCAAGGTACCGATAAAGTTTAAAATTTACTTATAAATTACAATCGCATTCATATTTCAGATCATCATTTATATATAAATGATAATAATGTGATTCAAAACATGAGACCGCTTAGCGGAGGTGTACCTACTGGTGGTGGAATACGTGGTTTGCTTCAATATGGTGGCAATGATGATAGTAATGTGTATCCATTTTTTTTTTCTATTTATATTTATTTATAAAATATTTTATTTTTAAGGTATGGATCCCGATGATATATTAGCGAGAAGTCAATACTATTGGACGTCCGAAGCAACAAAAGCATTAATAAGATTACGTGGTGATCGTGAATCAGAATTTGAACAAGGTGGTGCACGTAAAAGTCAATTATGGATAGACATTTGTCGTAGAATGCGTCAAATGGGCTATGAATTTACACCGGAAAAAGTGTCCAAGAAATGGCATAATATAATGATTACATATAATAAAAATATTGTTAAAAAATGTCAAACCGGCATAGTGAATTGGGAATTTTTCGATGATATCGATGTCATTTACAAATCAAAACGTTTACCATCGGTTGAAGATGAAATTCGATTGCATGCACCACCAACAACTAGTGTTATTATTAATAATAATAATAATAATAACAATAATCTTAATAATAGTAATAATAACAATAATAATAATAATATTAATAATAATTTAACTATAAGTAATATAACATCAGGCGGAACAATTACGAAACGAAAATATAAAGATGCAATCTTTCCGGATGACACAGACAAGTTAGAAATATTAATATTTTACTACATATGCAACAAATATTAGGTATACAAATTAATTTCCGGAATTTTCAAAACTACTACACACCTAACAAATAATACTGCCAATAGAAACGCGAGCTTATAACAAACCCGCATAAACCACAACATTTGATCTAATTCCATAGAACTCTCAGACGGCAGGACAAACATGTGAATGCAATAAAAAGAAATTTATGGTCGAATTAACATTAAATATTAATAAATTCAATATCGACAATCAGAAGATTAATTTCATTATCTAATATGATAGCAGCATGCGAATACCTATTCATATTCAAATCACCTAAATAGCAGAATTTGCCACATTTTACGTGTTTACATGATGCCAGCCATCAGACGACGGTCGATTCTTTACAAATAATTATATTTCATTAAATGCCATGAAAATATTCCGGATAGTAATTTGTAAAACTAATAGATAATATTTGCGTATAAGATTTTAATTAAATAAATTTTATTTATATATTTTTGTATAATTAGTATGAATTCTAAAATATCAGCAACGGTAAACGAAACACGTATCGAAAATAATGAGCATCAACAACAACTACAACAACAACAACAACAACAACAACAACAACAACAACAACAACAACAAAAACAACTTCTTCAACATCAACAACAACAAATACAGCACCAGCAGCATCAGCAGCACCAGCAGCAGGAGCAGGAAGATGAACAACAATTACCGGATATAATAGATTACAAAAAATTAAAATTTAATAATTTAGAGTCACCAATTTATCCGTTGTTTGAGGATATGGATTTATTGAATAATGGTGTCAACACCAATAGTAATGAAAATTGGTGGAAAGAATATTTTAATAAAAAATTAGAATTAGAAAAGGAAAAAATGCGTAAAGAACATGAACGACATAGAGATTTAATAACATATCAAAAAACAGCATTAATGTTACAAGAAAAAATTGAAAAAATTAAAGTTGAGGCATTAAATAATTTGACAAATGCTATAACAAAATTAGCCGAAGCCAAATATAAAAAATAATTTTTAAAGAATAATTGAATTGTTGTTTTTTTTTTGTCGTCACTTATATTGCGATTATCCGTATGAGCCATAATCCATATATTTTCAGAAGAATTATATATAGGAAACAGTGCTGGAATACATTCGGAATGGAGGCGGCACAACTTTTGTTATCCAACTTTTATTTTGAAAAATAATATTTCTATCGTTGAAAATAGTTGCAAAGTATTAATTTTACAGCGAGCGATTCAATGTTTAGATTCAGACTATGCATATATTGGAACTATATGCGTAACACTAATCCTACTTCTTTCGGGTGTGTTACCATATGGCTCATATATTCCCAAAATATAGTTTTTTGAGTATTATTTATTTGATTTTTTTACAAGTTTTAAAAGTAAGTATTTAACAATAAGTTACAAAGATTTGTGGAACAATATATAGCTTTTCCGGAAATATTCCCAAAATAATTATGCAAGTACAATTTATCCAATTATTTTGAAATATTTCTAATATATAGTAGCAAGGACGTCACTACCTCGCACTACATCCGCTCCCATTCCCATTAGGCCCTAATATTTGCAATATAGAATTACAATAGAATTACTTATTCGATCTCCTGAAGTCACCTGGTCCTAGTGTAGAGTTTTAATACATATTGCATTTTTTTTAGATCCAAGCAAATTGAAGGTGCATCCAATAGTATACGCTGCAGAAACAACAAACACAACACAATTATGTTCGCAAATAGAAAAAAAAAATTCTATGTATTCAAGCAGAAACACAGATAATTAAATTTAAACATAAAATAAAGATGGTTGCTATAACAAACAACATTGAAATCCCATTGAAGATTGTATTTCAGCCATCTTGATGAACTTCACAGGTCACTATAAAAGGTAATAAATTTTTAATTTCATATAATTTACGAAATTCTCAATCAATTACAGATTACATACGATAAAACTAACGAAACGGCACATGAAACAATATTTTTACCATGGACGTCGTCGTATTCTATGCATGAATTAACGTTAGCAGAGTCAATAGGTTCGGTTGGTGTAATAACGTGCCTTGGAGTAGGCTAAAACCGCACCTGTGTTTTAATGCAATGCAGTAAGTAAGTAATATGAGATACATATTTTATTTTTTTGTTTTTCCTATTTATTTTAAATTAAATAAAAAATCATCAACAATTTTTACAATATCCGTAAATGTTGGTCGTTCATTTGGTATTGTTTTCCAACATGATAACATTAATTGATAAATATCATCGGTACATATATTATTATTGCTTATATCGGGTCGTTCCATTCGATACCCATTCAATAGATTACGCAGTAAATATTTTACATCAATCGATGGATATGGTGAGCTACCAAATGTAAATATTTCATATAATAATATTCCGTATGACCAAACATCACTTTGTGTTGTATAAATTTGTCGTGTTAATGATTCTAATGCTAACCATTTTATTGGTAATTTACCGGCACTTGATTTTTTATAAATATTATTTTGATAAATGTCACGACTTAAACCAAAATCTGATATTTTTAATTGATTCTTTGATGTAACCAAAATGTTACGGGCTGCTAAATCACGATGTATTATTTTATTTTTGGCTAAAAATTCCATACCAATAGCTATTTGTTTTGAAAATTGTAATAAATCATAATATGTTAAATGTTCATCAATTATATAAACTGCAGATGATGGTGATGGTGTAACATTGTTGTTCAGGGTTAACGTTAACGGCGGTGCTTCTACTACTGATCGGAGGACTGGTGACGGTGGTGATGGTGTTTGTAAGTTTATTGGTGGTGGTTCAAATACTAAATCAGATATTGATTGACATCTATCATATAATTCATTATTAACACTACATTTATTATTATTGTATACATTTAAACGTAGTATTGATTTTTGTTGTTGTTGTTGTTGTTGTTGTTGTTGTTGTTGTTGTTGTTGAGATGATGATATTAATGATATGGGTAATACATTTGGTGATTTTGGTGATTTTGATGTTTGTGTACGATAGAAAAATTTTGGTCGTATACGTTTTATAAATTTTTTTGTTATTGGTAAATTAGAATAATAAAAATTTTTACTATAATCATCATATTCAATGGACGGTGGTGCTGGTGCTTGTTGTGTCGATGGAAACATAATTGTTTGACTCTTAAAATTAATGTTACTTTGATTACGTAATTCCCATTCACATTGTAAATATTTTAAAAGATTTCCTTTCGCACAATATTCGGTAATTAACATCATACGATTTAAATCCTTTGTATAATGTCCTAAAATACTAATGATATTTGGATGTTTACCAACCGCTTTCATAACTTGTATTTCACTATGAAATTCTTTACGATCATCATATGTTGCCGATTTTTTTAACATTTTAACAGCTACATATTTTTGTTGTTGTAAATCTACAGCATTATTTGTATGCTGATGATAGATGCCACGCTTTACAATACCAAATGCACCTTCACCCAAAATTTCCAATAATTTTATATCATTTCCGTTTATTTCCATTTCATCATTTATATAAAATATATCTAATAATTGTTGTTGTTTTAAATTATTATCGGCATCATCAACAGTAATATTATTATTATTATTATCATCAACATCAATAATATTTATAATAGGATTATTATTATTATTATTATTATTATTATTATTATTATTATTATTAAGTGCATCTGTATTATTTGCATTATTATTAATATTAATAATTAAATTACTATTTTGTTTATATTTTTTAAATTTTAAATAAAACCATATAAAACATATTAAAATTGAGGAAATTAATAAAATTAATATAATTAATAAAAATATAATTGAAATATTATTATTTGAATTGCTATTTGAATTATTTTCAATATTATTTGAATCATCTGGTATCAATGATGTTTTAGCATCCCACGCTTCCGCAACACCATTAAATTTTAATATTGTTGATAAATTAATTGTATTACGTACATAAGATGTTGTAATGCCACCATCAGATATTGCACTTATTGATAATTCATAATGTAGCCCATTTATTTCAATATTATTAATTACTATAGAATTTAAATTACCGGTTACATTAAATACTTTAATAATATTTGTGTTTTTATCATTTTTTAATAAATTTAAATTATTATTTAATTGTGATTGTTGTTGTCGTCGTTCATTTGATGGTGATGGAGTCGTTGTTGTAAAAATTGTAAAAATTTTAATAAAATAATAATTTGGTTGAACAAATGGTTGATTCCATTCAATTTTTATTTTATACAAATTTTTCACTAATTGATATTCTTTAATTTGTATATTCTCTAATTGTTCTGGTGGACAGAAATTTAAATTTTTATTAAACATTTCAAAACATGTTGGTGTTATAAATTGAAACCATTTTAATGGTAAACTAATATTATTATTATTATTATCGTTTTTTTGTTGTCGTTGTAATTGTTTAAAATTTAAACCTTCAATGGCAATATTATATTTTGTTGCAAATTTTAAATTTTTTATTAAATATGTAAATGTTTCATTTAAATTATGATAATATTCATAATGTTTTAAATCGTTGTTATTGTTATTGTTATTGTTATTGTCATTGTTATTATTATTTTCTTCATGTAAAAAAATATCATAAAAACATGATATTTTTTTAATTGGTTGCCATTTTAGAATGGCATTTATTGATTTATATTTTGAATTTATTAAATACTTTTTTATATAAATATTTTTAATTTCTTCATTTTCATTATAACTATTATTAAAAACATTATTATTTGTATTATTATTATTATTATTATTGTTAAAATTATTGTTGGAGAAATTTTTATTATTTAAATTATTATTATTATTATTATTATTAATATAATTGTTATCTAATGTTTTAAATAATAAACCATCGGTTAATGGATCATGACTAAAATCCATATAATAACGTATTACCGAAACATTATAAATTGTATTTGATGTTAAATTATCAATTTTAAAAAAATTCATATCATTTATAATTAATGTTTTTGTATCCGACAAATTCATTGTGTTACGTACATTTATTAAATAAATTGATTTTATAAATTTTAATGTTGGTAATTTTAAAATTAAACTTGTCTCATCGCGACACAATAATTTTATTGTATTTAATATTTTTATTATATTATTATATGTTAAATTATTGTTATTAATATTATAATTATTATTATTATTATTATTATCATTATTATCAAATAATATTTGTGGTAATAATATTTTTAAACAATTTTTATAACATTCACTTATTGTTTTATTTGTTTTATAACATTGTAAAATACATTTATTTGTAATATTATAATTAATAATTAAATTATTATTGTCATTAATATCAATATTATTATCATCAATAATAGTATTATCACTTATTTGGCTGCGGGAATTATTATAAATAGTAGTAGTAGTAGTAGTAGTAGTAGTATTAGTAGAAGTAGTAGTACTTTTAGTACTATTATTATTAATATTTATAAATGTATGTTCTTCTTCTGCGTTCATTATTTTATCACAGCAAATACAATTTATTATTATTAATAAAATGAATAATATTAATAATAAAAATATTAAAAAATTTTTAAATATCATTTTTTTATTAATTATTTATTTTTAAATTATTATATAAATATATATTTTATTTTATTTTGTTAAAAATTTCGTTTTTATATAAATAAAATCTACGAAAATTATTCTAACGTATTGTCTTCAATACCGTTTTGTTACGTAGCAGCTACAAAAACACAACACAAACTAATAATAAAATTTAAAGTACTATTTTACTATGGTTGATTAAAAAATGATTAAAACGAAAAACTAATAATTTAATAAGAAATTTTTTTTTTTTTTTTGTCATTGTTTTGTTAACCTTTAATTAAACGCAATTATAATAAGCAACGTGTGGCAATTGTGTATTTATTAATTACATACATTTACATTTTTATTATTTCTGTCAATGCTCAACGCAGTTAATCTCTAATTAAACGAAATATATATAATAAACCAGGTACAGAGAAATCTTATTTATTACATATTTAAATTTTTATTATAACAATCAATATTCAATACAGTTAACCTTTAAGTGAATATTGCACGCCTGTGTTCACTTACGTACTGCTTGACTGATACAAATCCATGAAAATGAACTGAAATATAAGTTTAAATTCTTAAATATATCAGATCAGCGAAGTTTGGTGCAACACTATCCATCATATATTGGAAGAAGATCGCATTCCGGTATTATAATATTTTTAATAATGACATCAATAAATCGGTAAAGGAAAGCGGATGGTTATAGTTACAACAAAAAAAAAAGTTTACATACATTTTTTAAATTTTGTTTTATTTAATATCGTTCAATATCGTTCGCAATTGTTACGAATTTTATATATCTTACAATTTAATTTATGTTCATAAATATGGTTTTTAATTTTATAATTATAATTTTAGAATAATTTTTTATTGAATTAGGTTTAAATCTGGCTGGTTTTACTTTACGATTAAAAACAATAATCTTTTCTTGTACAATAATATTTATTTATTTATATTTTTTATTTTTCTTAAATTCTTTTAAAAAACTAATTAAATTTCTGCGACACAAAAGATATATATTTTATTTTTAAATTATTTTCTTAAATTTAATAAATTTATATTGTTATGATTTGCTGCATTGCACACTAAACATTTATTAGCATCTCATTCCATCATATATATTGTACATAAATAATTATTTCTCAAATAGATATTTTTACAAATTTAATTAAATTTTGATTTTAATAAATATATATTAATTTATGTATTTGTGTATAAGTGTATATTTTAAATGTATATTTATTTATGTTATTTGCTTAGAGTAGAGAGACCTAAAAAGAGAGCTAAATTATAGCAATTTTTTTTTTTTTAAATTGTATATTGATTCAAAAAATAAAAAAAAAAACTAATAATAATAATAATTATGTGTCAATTGTCAATATTAATAAGTAATTAATTAAATAAAATAGAACATTTTTGGTGTATTCATTGGTTGTTCATTGTATGTAAAATTAATACATTATATAATATAAAATAATATTTTTTTTGGCAACGCTCGTAAATATAAATAATAACTGTTTTTATAATGGCTGAATGGACAACAAAAAATAAGAACAAATGGACTCCCAATTCATAATTATAAAAATAAAATTATAATTATATTTATTGTACCCATGAAGTAGGTGCCCAAAGTGGTTCCGTTTCAGCACGCATTGTACATACAACAAGATGTTCAAATGCTGTTACCAAATCATCATTTATTATTTCTTCATCAAAATAATGACCATATAAGAAATTTATACGTTCACCTGATCGTATCATATCATTGAATTCTTCATCCTATGAACAAAAAATAAAATAAATATGTACATGTTTGATACCAACGAACGCAAATCATCAATGCACTCCGTGTCCAATTTATTCTCATACACATTTTTAAATTTAATGCACCCTTACTATTAATACTGGGTTTTGTTAAAATATAATAACTGTGTGTAGCATTGCTGCACACTCAATTATAAATGAAAATAAAAAAAAATAGTTTGAAGCCCACAAATAATGCATATTGTGCAGATTATAATCCCATCCTTATCCTTATCCATAACATAAATTTACGATACAACATGCGTCGCAATAAAATTATGCAATCGTGCAATAAATAATGTGTATAAGAATATATTGAATACAATATAAATAATAAATAAATTCATATACCGTAAATCCTCTTGAATTTGTTTCGTCAAATGTTGAACGTGCCCGAGACATTGTTCTCGTTTCTTTTAATTTATCAAATGATGGTGGTTTTATATGTATTATAAATGGTTTTAGTTGGGGTGTACGTAATGCTTTTATCGCTTGATAATGTGGACTTAAAATACATACACATCCCGAATTTATTATTGATTTAACACTTTCAGCCGATGTTCCATACAAATGACCCTTATATTCACCATATTCAATAAATTTGGAATTACCTATGTCGGTTTCCATTTTGTCACGTGATATAAATATATATTCACGACCAGGTACTTCACCGGGTCGTATTGGTCGTGTTGTATCTGTACAGCGTACATATATATGTAATGATAAAACAAAAGTTTAAAGTTTATCATAACACAACATCATTTTATATATTGTATAATTTTCTTTTAAATTACATGGTACTGGTGTTCGATATTTTTCCGGATCTCTCGTTGCCAATCGACGTTTTAATTCATTTCGTCCAACACCTGGTGCTCCAATTAATATTATCGGACGATAAATACCGGATCTTGGATATAATTTTGCTACCTCTTCATATGTGGCTATCATTTCACGATCAAAATCATCATTTTCATCTAAGTCGTACATAATTTTTTTAATTTTGATACCACGACACATACTATTAGGATTTGGGGAACCAGGAGGGGTTGAACAAATTGATGCACATGAACCTCCTTATTTATATATATATATTTGATGTTACGGTTATAATATTTAGTTGCGATATGATTTTGTGATTTATGATGTTGTTATATTGTTATTATTATTATTATTGTTATGATTTTAATTATGCCAATGCGTTCGGTGTATGTTTATGGCGCAAAATTATATGAATATAATTTAAATATGAAATTAAATTAATTTTTTAAAAAGAAAACAAAATTATATTAATTTAAATTATAGTTTCCTTTTTTTAATTAATTTTAAATTATAAATTTAATATAAAATATATTTTATACTCTTTCATCACAATTTTCAAAACACTATACAATTTACATACACACACAATCATCAATTTACCTACACACACTTATAAGTAAAAAGCCAGTACAGATATGTGTGATCTATTACACTACAGAGGAGATAACTCAGCATCGCAGGGATTAATGTTAATTAATCAGAAAATATATCGAGTTCAATTCCTGTTATTTACATTTACAATTTTAGTACTGAAATTTTCCAGTTGGGAGACCCATATAAAAATAATAAAATTATTCAAACATATATCTTTCGTAAATTGCAATATAATTGATGAATTGTATATGCCCACATACGGAGTATTTCACCAACTTGGCTGTAATGAATGTTTAGTAGATGCCGTAGTAATAAGGCTTCCTATGCTCTGCTATACAGATGAATTTGTATTTTACTTGTTCAATTGAATGGCGAAACATTTAAATGTAATTGACATCGTACTTCAAAAATATTCAATTGAAAGGGGGGGTTGTGCTTGTATGGGAATTCAATTGAATAGAATTTCCACTATGAATACAACAAATTCACAAAACACCTCGTAAAAATTCAATCCAATTGTTAGTGTTAATTGAAAAAGCCAAACAAGAAAAAACACAATAAATATATAAAACTTACTTTTAGACTCTCCATTTGTTTCTTTTTGTGTACGTTCATGAATTATTCTACGTTCTTGTAATGCTCTACTTGGTATAAGTCCAGCTCTTGCTATTCGTTCATTTTCTTTTCTAGCTTGCCACCAATACGCATCATCCTATAATACATTTTTTGTTAAATATTTCAAATAATATCTATCGACATTGGGACATTTATTTTTGTATAAATTTAATACCTGTGACACAATATGTAAAATATCACCACGATCAAAACTTAGCCCAGCTTCTTTACACGGAATATATGGATCATTTTCGGGATTATAACTAAAATGTGCACGTACTCTAACCTTACTTTCACGTTGTCCATTTTTTCCATCGGATGGTACCAATTTAAAATTTATTGTACCTTCAGAATTTTGCTATGGAATGGATACCCAATGGAAATGTATTAGTGTACAGTTATTTAAAAAACGAAAAATAAACCACTAAATGAATCTTACAAGTATTGCTAATACATCATTTGGTGTTTTACCCTCAACATTAATGCCATTAACTTCAATAACTTCATCGCCAACATGTATTAAACCAGACCGATCGGCTGCACCACCATGCATTATTCTTGCAATTATAATTTTTCCAGTTTCTTCATCGGTTTTTATTGTAGCTCCCTGTAACACAAAAAAATAGGAATAAATATCGAATGAAAATTTTATTTTATTTTTAAAACTATTTATAATTGCAAACATTTTTTTTATTAATTTATTGAGGGGGGGGTGAGGGTAAATAATGATTTAAAAATTTTCTACTTTTGAATTCGTTTTTTTTTTTTTTTTTATTTGGATAAAACCTGGTACGGACAACAATACATAGAATTACTTACTACGATCGGTTCCGCACTTTGTGCTCCAATCTTTATATAAAAGCAGCAAATATAATTAAATAATTGTTTACTTTTTTTTTTTAAAGCTACTAATTATTTTTTTTGTTTTTTTTTTCTTTTTTGGTTTTAAATCAAACCACAAATACAAAAAAACAAAAAAAATTTAGAATATTTTCGAACTTACCAATGGTTCATTATTTTTAACTAATTGAACAATTTTAATTGTTTCTTCGTCTTCGTCCATTTCCATTGGTATTTCTGGTAGGTGTGGATAAAAATCTTTTTGAGCAATTGCATCATGGGCACATAACAGACTCTTAAAAAAAATAAAATAAAATACGTTTAATTGTTTACAAATTAATTTTTTCGTTTTAATATATACACCGTCTGTCCGCAAAATAACCGGAATGACTTTTTAATATATATATGGTTTTGGTATCGCCATCAATTGGCTACTGATTCATTTATATATTTTGAGGCGATCTTAACAAACTGTTAAATGGTGTCATTATATTTGGTTCAATGTAAGCTAAAATAATACGACGAAAATGTGCACCTTGAAAAGGAGTGTTGCAGATATTATCAGGAAATCCTGGAAATGGAAATCCACAAGTTAGGAAAGAAAGGTGAAAAACATTAAATGCTTAAAATCGTATTGTTAATTCAACACACAACTTTTCGTTGCCATTGACGACATCAACAATGTATTTCAGGTGAGGGAAAACAATTCGATTTTTGTAAAACTCTACTATATTTCATAATCCATTCCGGTTAAATTTTCAGACAAATGGTGTATATATAACATTATTTAGAGTGTGTACCTGTAAATGTGGTTTTTGTAATAATTGAAACACTTCCTTAGAAACTGGTGATATATGACAACGTTGTGACAATTGTTCTAATACTTCAAGTGTTACCTTAATAATAATAGATAGATTTACGGACGGGGAAGGAGTGTTTTTTTTTTTTTAATTATTTAAAAATTGTGTATAATTTTTTTTAATAATATCAAACATAAAATAAAATAACTTACTTGCATCGATGAAGACATTAACGGTGCAAGTCTATCGTCTTTACATACTTTTACAACTTTACTATGAACATTAACTAATGCATTTAATTCTTTTGATTGTAATAGACTTTGTAAAAATCCCAAATCTTGTTCATTTGATAAATTATCAGATTCTTTAAGTGACAATATCAATTTTGATAGAACTATAACGACGGAAATTTGTGTGAATATAATGTGTGAATAATAAAAGAGACAACGTATATAAAATACGTATTTTTTGTGTGTGAGTTAAGTATTAATTAAGTGTTTCAAAAATATTATTATTTTTGTAATTGTTAATAAAATTTATTTCATATATATTTATTTATACCTGGATCCCAGTTAATATCGGCAGCCATTACTGCAGCTGTCATACTAAAAAACGGCTCACACAACTAAAATTGTAAAAATAAAATACATATCATTAATATTTATTTATTATTATTAGAATACAAAGCAGGCGTCTAACTAAACCAACAAAAACATTGTATAGCTTATAATTACAATTACACAACAATTACTGGGTTTAACTAATCATTCAAATGAATTATTATAGGTTGTGTTTGTGTGTGGTGACACGTATTCTCTTGATTGTAGAATTATTGTCTGTTAGTACGAGGTAGGTGGGTAGATACACACCAGTTACACAACATAGACAGTACAATTTTTTTCCAGTGAGTTACACCAATAACAAAAATTTTTTAATGCTATTCTATTAGATATAGATTACTACACGATATGTAATAAATTAACGTCTGCTAGTGACTTATTTTACAAAAACATTTATTTAAATCAATGGTATATTAACATCAACCTGACCCAGCAATTCATTCCTTTTATTATGTATAACAAAATGCACTAAATTCGTAATTGCACAACGCCGTGCAGGTACAAAACAAAGTTGTTTTGTTGTCCGGTTGGTTTAATTACACATCATGTCACAGAAACCATTTGGTTAGTCTGCGATCATTATACTATTAATTTAATTAAATAAAATATTTCTAACACCTCTAATAATCCAACGAACTAAAATTTAATTTAAATATAATTATGTATTATAAAACATTCATTGAGTTAATATTAATTTTGAAAAGAAAAATATGTTACACAAAAAATTGTGTATATTTTCATTCAATATTAATTATTATGTATTAATAAACATGTTGTTGAATGCAGAGTTATTTTTAGAGTTTTTATCGTATCCATCCTACACGTAGTTATAGACAAACAGACACACAATTATATTATATACGTGTAATGTTGTACATAATTAATTGCAATCTCTGTATATTTAATAAACATAGAAAACATATATAAAATAATGCTGAAATCATTATAAAAATTTAATTTGATATCAAATACACCTGTTGGTATATGTTTCCAATTTATTTACAATGATCGCAATTTCATTAAATGCATATAGAGATTAAATGACAAGTTGTAATTACTATATAGAATTTCTTATTTTTGAAAAATTAACTGCCAAGTAATAAATATATTAAATGCAGATAAATTTCATACAATTTCTGCATTATTTGATTTACAAATAGTATGGGGTAGTTTACATAATAATTATTTGGGATAAGCAAATTCATTTTTCGAGTAATAGGTATGGAGAAACTTTAACAGTATAGATTGTAACGTATTCTTATAGACTATCTTAAGCGTTTGTTCGGTTAAACACTTTGCAAGATATGATCTAACAAATAATATAGTGACAAAAGACTAATTTTACGCAGAATCAAATATACAATGAGTAATAGAAATATTTTAATAGTTACATCTGAGGATAATCGACGAGACAAGAAATATAAAAAATATGTCAGTTTCATTTTCAATTTCACTCTACATAATTCAATCATTTTTATGGACAGTTCGTCGCATGGGCTGCATCAATCAGTAAATGTGTATTATTGATATAATTAAAAGAAATTACATAAGGATATGTTCAGTTCCACACATCGAATTGTGTCGATGGCGATTATATAGTCATATCTGTCTATCTAAATATAAAATTATGGATTCTTAATTTGAAAATTTCTACAAATTATCTATCATGTGTTTTCCATTCTATCCATCAACCGTCTATCACGCAGTTTTCCTTATCTTTTGCTAAATTTTCTCTTTATCATACCATTCTCTATGACGATTTGTACTGAACAATTATAATGAACGGCAGGTAAAAATATTAAATAGAAATTATGATAATTTAATATGTACAGATTTGAATTACTATAGTGGAATCAAGTAGGACACTTGATTCCCCCCATCAGTAAATAACAAATGTATCAAATACATATGGTATCTATTTCTATTCAAAAAACAGACTTTATATCCAATATTTCAAAGTTACCAAATATGACCATCGAAGCAAAAGATGGTGGACATCATCTCTTAATTAAACTATTTGAGCACAATATCAAAATGATTTTGTTAATTTCAATATATTCGTTCAACATATAAAAAATGTTGTACACATCCTCCGCAAACCATCGAACATTACATCCGCAACATCAACAAAATCCGAATTTGATTAACAATCAAAAATAAGATGTGCGATAATATTTGATTTGATTATTAAAGGATACTATTATGCGATTAATGGTTCGCTATGTATGTGCAGAATGTTTTACGGTTTTTTACCATACAAACTGTAATGTTAGCTGTTTTTATATAATTATTTGTTAAAATATTAAATATAAATTTCAAGAAACAAGTATTTTAATTATAGTAAGTAAAAACAAAAAAAAAAATGTTCCAATAATTTCATCATTCACTGTAAAAAAAAAAGTTCTATAAATCTACCTTTCTACAAAAACAAAACACCACAAAAACAAGTGCACAAATATAAAATCTATAAAGTTTTAAAATATATATTATAATAAGTACTTGTGTGTTGGTATTAAATATTTATTAATTGAACGATTTGTACAATAATATATTTTAAATTTTATATGGATTTATTTATTATATGGAATACTTATAAAAGTGTTTTAAAACGTTTTTTGTTACATAGGTACTTTTTTTTTATTTTTAAACTATTATATTACATTCATTGTATTTAGTTATTTTTTTTTTACACATACATACAAATATATGTTTTCTTTTTATTTTTGCACCATTTTTGCAAAGGCACACACAATTTTTTTTTATTTCATAACATAAAAGAAAAATCAATTTTTTGTTTTTTCTCATTTCTTTTCATTATGAAAAATAGACAGAAAACAACAAAAAAAAAGAAGGAATTCGCATTTTCGCAACAAAAGCAATTTTTATATTTCTATTTCTAGTTCAAATAAAGAACGTATCACATAAAACTAACAATAATAAATATATAAATAACACTTAAATAAATTTATAAATAAATAATTACCTTATTATAATAATAAATATTCTTTTAAAATGAACATAAAAATAAAATAAAAAACAAATATATATTATTACACCACCTCACACACACAAGTTTATGTTTTTATAGATTTTCTTTTTTGATTTTGTAATATTCTACTCACTTAAATATTATTTTTTATTATATTCATATTATTATTTTACAAAAATTGGTGTTATTAGTTTATTTAATTTGTAATTTTAAAATAAAAATGATAAAAAAAAACGACAAAAATAAAACCTAAGCAATTTTTCCCAATTATAAAATATAAAGTAATGTTCGCTCTTCTTCTCTTTTATTGATTGTCAATGTCAAATTCTAGTTCAATCTAATGAAAATGAATATATTTTCTTATTTTTTTTTTTTTAGGATAATTTCTGCAGCGACTGCGCTTTTCTTATCAAATTTTTCTCATATTTTCTATCAATGATTATTTTATCCGGAATTTCTTTTTATTTAAATTTTATCATGTGATTGAGTCTGTAATTCCACAAAAGCTTTTGTATATTTCCTAATTTGGTTTATATCAAGGATATTTATTTGATGGATAAATTAAACAAAAACTTCTTGTGTGTGTTGGTTTTATTTAATTTTTTTTTTATTTCCACATTTAAACAGTTAAAAATAATTGAATTTATTTCAAATTAATTAAAATTAAAATATAAATATTTTTATTAATTTTATAAATATTATAATTGAATTAAATGTTTTCGTTTTATGTAAGTATTTCTCTTTCCGAAAAAAAAACATGCAATTGTTTGACACATTGAATATTTTGTTTTTTGTTTTATATATCTTTATATGAAAAAAAAAAAAAATGATGTCCGCTTTAGATTTGCAAGTTTGTTGCTGTTGCGTGTGTTAATTCGTCTTAATTTTTTTTTATCAATTATCATCATACGGAAAAATGTAATTGTTTTAATTTTTAATTAATTATTATTATCAATATATAAATAAGTTTTCAATTTTTATAATTATTTTAATAAATTTATTAAGGATATTGCTGGTGCGCGTAGTTAAAGTGTAAAGATCAACTAGTGCAATTGTAAAGTAATTTGAAATGATATGTTTATCGTTTTAAATAGATTAAATTATTAAATTTTTAATGTAATAATCATTTTATTGGAAAAGTATAAAGTTTGTAGTTTAATTAAATTAAAGAATAAAAATTTAGCAAAAAAAAAAAATATATATCTATAATATGTGTGTAGTTGTGTGTGTGTGTGTGGGTATAATTTATTTTTTAATCGCATTTATAACTTATAAATTTCTTAATGTAATAATAATTTGTGTAAAATTGGTTTACGTAAATTAAAAAAGGATGTAGACAACTGTGTATATGTATATGTCTGTTTGATTGTATTGCTGCTTAATACTTGGTACACACAGACATAATTTATTGGTAAGTTTATTGTATTTTATTTGCTACATTTTTTATTATTATTTGATTGTATTGTTTTATTTTATTTGACTGCATATTATGTATTAACGCGTACACTGTACAATTCCATTAAATAATTGTTGTGTTTGTGAAACACTGACGCTAGTACATTATTGAAAATCAGTGCACACAATTGCACTATATATTTTAAGATATCTTTTTTTTTTTTAATAATTGTCAAATTTTAGTTCAATTTAAATGAATTATTTTTATTTGGAAAATTGTGTTTGTTTTTTATGATTTTCGGATGCGATTACTTTTCGTTTAAATTTATATACTTTTTTTTTTGTATATCTGAATTAATCCGAAATTTCTAATTGTGGTCAAATAATGTTGAGTGGGTTTCAAAGAAAAAAAAATTTTTTTTTATAAATTTCCTATTGCGGTTTAAATCATGGATAAAAATATTTGATTCATTTAATTCAAAGGAATTTTATAATTTGATTCATAAATTTTACATTTCTGGTGTTTTGTAATTTCAAAAATATTTCAAGTAATTTTACATTTATTTTAAATTAATTAAAGTTTTTATTAAGATTATAAAAATTATAATTTAATTAAATATAAGTTTGTGTTTTTTATAAGTTTGTTTTAATTATAGTGTTTAAAAAATAGATTGATTGATTTTTATAATCAATTATTAAATTTATTTATAAAATAATAGATTTTCTTTATCACAAAAAAAATATAAATAAATAATATAATTTGTGTCCGTAGTATGTGTATGTGTATGTGTTTTGTGTGTGATTTTTAATTGTGTTTATAAATTATAAACATCTGAATGTAATAATAATGGATTTCATTCACAAATATCAAAAGAATGTGCACGACTGTTTGGCTGTTATTAATTGTTGCACACAAAAATTATATATGTAAGTTTGCATTTATTTACAGTGTGTTTTTATCACATAATTATTATGAAAAAATAAAATATGTGGTGTTGGATATCCTTTTTTGACCCACTGTATGTTACCGTCACTTATATTCTTTTTGTTTTTGTTGCTACCGTTTGTTGTTACTGAGGAGAATCAATGGATTTTATTATTTACTAACAATTAGTTTAAAGCCTCTGCTTAGCAATCAAACGATCTGCTTTTTACGACCATATCCTATCTAGTAGAATTTTCATACTAACCAGGCTTTAAACGAATTGTAAATATATATAATCCAAGCTACAAAATTGAATAAAAAATGATGCATTTATGAGCACCAATTTTTAAATCTCTCATCTTGGATAATATCGCAATGCAATTGTGGTTTAGAAATAAATTATAATTAATATTTTCATTTAAATTTTATCATTTATTTTGAATTATATCTGTACAAAAATTTACATAAATCATTTTTTTTTATTATTAGAAAATTTTTCATTATAATTGTTTTTTTACTTGCTCTTTTATCGAATCACATTGTGGACAATTTAAGTGCGTTTGTTATTTAATGTTTTTTTGCTGAACGGAATTCATTGTCATCGTATGGTTGAGCATTTCTTGCAAGATTTGTAATTTCTTCTGGAATAATATTACCACTTGGTACATATTTACCATCATTTGTTGTGTACGATACAAATGCTTCTTCACCATTAGCATCGGTGTATGAATATTTTCCGGAGATGATACCATTACTGATACTATATTCAGATGTAACTGGATTTCCATTTGGATCTATGTATCTGTATGAACCTTGTACACCAAGTGATTCAGATTCAGGTGTACCTTGTTGATCAAAGCTAGTGCCATCATCTAATTGAAAACTGCATACATATATGATATGTATGAATATGGGGAGGATATAGGCGACGATTAAATGAATAGTATATTATAGAAAATTCAAAATTATAATATAAATAAATTATAAATTAATTTACCCATATTTATAACCTCCTTCAACATCGGCTTCAGAATATTGTGATACAACACTAACTTCGTCACTGCGTTTAGCTTGTTGTTGTGGTTGTTGTGGTTGTTGTTTGGGTGGTGCTGCACATGCAAGTGCAATACAAGCGGCTACGATTAACTATATTTACAAAAAGTCATAATAAAATATTATTATTTAAACTTTAAAACACATTTTAGTATATATTTTATATATGTTTAAAAACAATTATTTAAAAAAGTAACTGATAAATATTCACAAACTTACGAATTTCATTTTTGTTAGCAGGAATTAGTTCGTTTCAACTTTATACGACTGAATACTTATTGAAGAACTATTTCAACCTATTTATATACAAATTTTAATCGATTCTAAATATGATTTTTTTTTTATTATATTATATTTTTGCACTATAAAATTGTGTTTGTGTGTGAATTTTTGTATATTTTATTATTTTTTTTTCTAACTATATTAACGAGATTATAAATTAATGATATTTTAGAATTATTAGACAAATAGAAAAAATTATAATACTAGTTTTGAAGATATATTGTAACAAAGAAAATACATGTTTTAGGAAAAGGTTAAACATACAATTACTGATTTTATAGTGTAATATTATAATATATCTATAATATATAAATTAGTAGATTATATGGATAGGTAAAAAAGACTTGCTTCAGTATTAAAATAATTTATAGAACAACTATTTTTATAATAATAATATCTATATATCGTGGAATACATGGACCGAATTTTTTTTCCTAGATATAACACAAGGCATAACTCTAAAGGTCAGAAATAATAAACATAAATCATTAAATGCACACGCCGCCACATTATTGAAAAGAATTTTTTATTTATAGAATTATTGGTTTTATGCGGTTTATAGAGTCGCTTTTTTTTAAATGTTCATAATATCGTAATATATTGATTGGAAGATGGAAAAATTTTAATTATGAAATCAAAAAATCGGTTATATTATTTAAATTAAATACTAATTAATTTGTCTTTGTTTTAGAATTTAATATTTAAAAGGATAAAATGTTTGACTGTTACTAAATTTTATTGTATATGCGATATTTATACATTGTAATAATGTAAGATATTTAATACATTTTATTGATTGAGTTTTGCGAGTGGAAACTCAAAAGTCTGTTGATCGTAATTTTGTTTGATTCATAATTATAACATATCTAATTAATTGATTAAATTTTCCGGTTATCTTTATAAACGTGCGTATATAGATATGTCGATGATATTATTTGTTTCATAAATTTGATGCTGCAATATATAAAAAAAAACAATTGTTGAACGTTAGATTTTTGAGAACAGTCAAATTTGGTTAAAAAATAATTTTAAACAATTACTGGATTAATGGTAAAATTCTATTGTAGCGAGAATGCCTTGAAAGTATTTTAATAAATAATAATCACAATATAATAATAATTCATTAACCAATTCTTTCCACCGCAATAGTATTCCACGGGAATCCGCATTGAACAATGCAGTCAAATTTGTAAATTAGTCCGTATATCTGCAGCCGATATAATTGATGGTTTATTGATACAATTATTGTTATATTCGGGTGAATTACCTATATAATTGTTTGTTTAAACATTGTTAATATCTCTGCATGTTAATAGCATTCATATTAGACCATATTTACAAAAATATTTGCACTAAAGATTCGCATATATTCGATGCAACAAATGTTAATTTATTAATAGAATAATTTTCATTATGATAAATATTCTTATGTCAAAATCGGAATTGAACTCACAACCTTTGTATTGAATGACATGAGCTCTGATAATAATTATAATAATAATATTCTAGAAATTGCTCGCAAATTCTTAAGTTACCTCTCGGACGATCAATAATAGTGCTCGCTCAAAATATGCGGTTTCATGCGTACTAAATTTAGTCAATGACAATAATAAAAAGGATATGGATGTTATTAAATTAATTTTACTTCTCAATTTTGTGAATACAATGGCTTTGTATAAAACTTTAGCGAATTGTGTTAAAAATTGTAGATACCGTAAAGTACGTACGGGGCCGGACATATGAAGATGGTGATTTTTTAAAGTGTGAAAATATTTCCGGTTGTCCACCAAGAATTTTGTTTAATTTACTGATTTATTGCTATACATCTACCTACCTACCCTTGTCGCACAAATTTTCTTTTTTACTAATATATTATAATAATGAATTCCATCACAGAGTAAAAGGGTACTCTAACCTACCCTTCTGCATTTCTAATATATATTTTAAAGATCATTCTATATACGAATGCAACAACTATAAAGGTTTGCGTGGATGCTATATACCTATGTTTTAACTTCAACTCTATATTAAATGATTTGTTTTCATGCCAATTTATTATTTCACGTGAGCAAAACGTGATATCGATTAATTTACTTTTTGTTTTATTGTATTAGTAACAAAAGTTGCGATAGATTTTCCATTCTCTTTTATTATTATTTAGAACTGATCCTGCAAATATTGTCGAAGTATATATTTAGAATATTGTATACAAATGTATTACAAAAATAAGGTATAACGAATTTCATAAATTTTGCCTTACTAAAAAAAACCCAAAACCCTTTAAACAATAACACAAAATTAATAAAAACCCATCCCAATTTCTTTATTTTATATCAATTTGTGTATAAATAAAATAAAAATTATAAGCATCTTAATAATTTATTGCATTGTATGGTATTCGAGATGTAAATGATAGGAAATGACACTAATTGTTTTATTTGCATATTTTTTCTAAATATAAATTTATTTCTACAATTTAATTGCTATACGACAGTCGGTCTACGAATATATTATAATATATTTAATATATTCATATATTATATATCAAGTTATCACATATATTTGGATTTAGTATACAAGTATTTATTAATATATGAAATAAAAATAATTCCTATAATAAAAATATAAGAATGGTGTGATGTCGTCGGTTAGTTACTCATTTTCACTTTCGATTTCAAATTTATATATCATTGAGGTCGGTCGAGCATCTATTGTATGTATATTTTTTATGTTACGTAAGTTGTGTTCGTTTTTGTGGTTCAGTGACACAGTGTTATAAAAAGCACGTGTCATTATTCAATACGGATATTGCTGGTTTGATTCCCGCAGTATTAACATGAAAAAATTGTTCAGACAACTTTGAAAATACGGCATTGAACGCTATTTAGAGATTAAAAATGTTGCACTTTGTACAATGCTTTTGGCGATTCAAAAGAATAATAGAATTAATAATAAATAATCTATCGAAACATAAATGCAAACCAATTGGTGAATAGTTTTCTTTCCTCGCATACGTATAGTAATTTACCAACTGAACTACAATGTTAGATAGTTATGCCGTAAAGCGAGACAAACTATTATGGAAAGATGCCTTGACTTAGTAATAAACCTATAATTTTGCACTCGGTAGGAGGACGAAAATTTACCCAAACATAGAAATCTAATTCGATATCCCACGAAACATTTATATAATTATTATCAAACATCAAGTCATGCTACTACTTCATGTGAAGCTTATCTCTCATCTACCAAGCATTTATTATATATAGTAGTCAAGTTGGTTATACTTAATATACCTCGAGTGTATAATAATTCACCAATTCTGTATAATTATCAAAAGATAATGAGATATTTCTTTAATTTAATTTATTTTTATATCAGAGTGATAGCCCATAATTCATTTAATCGGCTATAATAAAAAAAAATTAATTTTTATTTATAAACAACGAATTAATCAGTAATAATTTAATTGGAACTGGGAATATATGATCCGCACATATATGGCGAGAATTACTATTACAGATTACTTTCATTCTATATTTGTCATATTTTTAATCTATTACGAAAATTAATTTCAAATTTTTTTTAATAGTTTGTCATTTATTTTTGAATTATCTGTACAATAAAAAATTTACATAAATCAAATTTTATAATTATAATAATTTTATAGTGTTTTTAATTACAATTTTGTATTTTAACTGAATCACATTATATGGAATTTTATTTAAAATTTCTTTGATGTACGGAGTTCACTGTCATCGTATGGTTGAGCATTTCTTGCAAGATTTGAAATTTCTTCTGGAATAATATTACCAACTGGTACATATTTACCTTCATTTGTTGTGTACGATACAAATGCTTCTTCACCATTAGCATCGGTATATGAATATTTGCCGGAGATGACACCATTGATGATACTGTATTCAGATGAAACTGGATTTCCATTTGGATCCATATATCTGTATGAACCTTGTACACCAACAGCTCCGCTACTTTCTAGTGTACCTTGTTGATCAGTGCTATATCCATCATCTAATTTAAAACTGTTCATTAGAAATGGGAAAAGATAAAATATTAACAAAAGAAACCCCAAAAATATTATTAAATTAAATTAATTTACCCATATTTATATCCTCCTTCAATATCAGCTTCAGAATATTCGGATACTAGTGTAGCTTCATCAGTTTTTTTATATGATTGTTGTGGTGGTGGTGGTGCTGCACATACAAATGCGATACAAGCGGCTACGATTAACTATATAACAAAAACATAATTAAAAATATTATTATTTAAAATTTAAAACACATTTTAGTATATATTTTATTTATGTTTAAATCCAATTATATAAAAAAGTAACTACTAAATATTCACAAACTTACGAATTTCATTTTTATTGGTAGGAATTAGTTCGTTTCAAGTTATACAATTGAATTGATATCGATTAGAATTATTTTTTCCTATTTATATACAAATTTTAATCGATTTATGTTTGCACATTTTTTTTTGTTGTTTTTTGTTTCTTTTGCAAATATTTGCATAATTTTGATAACTAAATTGTTGTGTGTGTGTGTGTTTGTGTGTGTGCATAATTAAATGTTGCATTAAAAATTAAAATCTATTATATAACATTTTGGATTTATGAGAAAAAAAAATACTTGTTTAGAAAATACAATAAAAAAAAAAATGTTAATATTTTAGTAAAAGGTTAAAACGATGAACTATTGTTGAATCTATATCCATTTACAATATCAATATTTGAAATTAACATGTGCCGCCTGTATTAAATGTAGCTTTTGCTTTAAATCATATAATTAATTTGACATTTTTAAAATAGAATATAATTTATAGAATTTATCGAAAAATTAATGTAATAAAATTTCATGTTCACATTTATAATTTATATTTTCTATTGTTTAAATTATTTCAATAATATGTCGAATAAACTTAATCTTAATATAGCAGCAGCCACCAAAATGATCTAAAGATCATGATCAAGGTTTATATATTATTTCTTTAACATTTTCAATTGTGTAGAAATAGCGACATGTGTCATCTGATAAGGATATAATTTTATGTAACTCTTCGTTTCAATTTTCCAATTTCGCCCAATTCAATATTATCGTCCACATTTACACCCTGAAACAATTTGACATTTTTCATATAAAATACATTAGAGTCGAAAATCAGCGTTTTTTCTCACCATACCATACGTTTATACGAAGTGTATGCAAATACATAGATTTTACCTGACGTAACCAACTTTACCGCCTCTATAATATATATCTCACATGGTACAATCTTTCCCATTATATTTTAAATCATTCATAACTATCACTATATGTACTATCCTATTCCCAATCAGCTCTGGATGTTGCGGCACTTTCAACGCATATGAATTTAATTAGTTCCACATAATATTTAAATTATTTTCCCGTTTGTAATCCTCTAAATCTGCAATAATCTGTGGTTGTGTTGCATCTATGTACAATTGTTTTACTGCCGCGTCTGTTCAGGTTGTCATTATTATAGCTGAAATTCGGGTAACACTATATAAAAAAAATAAGTATCGACGCGTGCTTTCTGGCCGTCACCAATTGGACGTCACAATAAATATTAGAAAGGCTAATATATAGATAATGATCCGAGTCAATATTAAAAACAAATAAAACTTCGAACATCTATTAAATTTTAATAGTGATGCCCAACAATTTGGAATTGGTCATACATTTTAACGTCCGGAAATGGGTTTTTTTTTAACAGTTTTATCCAATAAAACTAAACATTTACAAAACTCATATGACAAAATGTATTCAGCAATACTTATCTAACTGCTAATATCAAATGAATAATACTTTATAATTTCTAGTTACACGTTGGATGAGCGATTATTATAATACACCAGAAAAAAAACTCAAGAAGTACTACTGCCTGGAGATTAAACACATCTTGTACAAACTCTATGATAAATTGTCTCAAACATTACACATGAACAATACTTTATAATTTCGAGTTGCACATTGGTTGCGTGTTTATTATAATACACTGGAGATTAAACACATCTTGTACAAACTCTATAATAAATTGTCTCAAACACTGCATTTTAACTTCTTAAATACACCAGAAACAAATCAAGAAGTACTACTGCTTAGAGATTAAACACATCTTGTACAAACGCTATGATAAATTATCTCAAATATTGAATTTTAACTTCTTAAATACACCAGAAAGAAATTGAAGAAGTACTACTGCTTAGAGATTAAACACATCTTGTATAAACTCTATGAAAAATTGTCTCAAACACTGCATTTTAACTTCTTAATTACACCAGAAAAAAATTCAAATAGTACTACTACCACCTACAGATTGAAAACATCTTGTACAAACGCTATGATAAATTATCTCAAATACTGTAGTTTAAATTCTTAATTCAACAAAAAGAAATTCAAGAAGAACTACTGCCTGGAGATTAAACACATCTTGTTCAAACGTTTGATAGCTTGTCTCAAATACTGAATTTTAACATCTTAAATACACCAAAAAGAAATTCAAGCAGCACTACTGTCCGGAGATTAAACACATCTTGTAAACATGTAAACAAACAGTAAACTTGTGCAGGCACAGTAGTCTTTCTGGTGTACTTAAGAAATTAAAATTCAGTGTTTGAGACAATTTATCATAGAATTTGTACAAGATGTGTTTAATGCGGTAGTATTTCTTGAATTTCTTTCGGGTGTATTTAATATGGTAACAAAGATATATTACCGTGGTATATATCAAAAGGAATCGTTCATTAATTGAATTAAGAAATAATAAGGATGTAAATGAAGGAGAAGTGTATTTTTATCAAAAATGTCAAATTTAATATTAATGAAACTTATGCATTTATTTATAGATATCGCGTTAAATTCATATGGCATTTTAATAGTTTATTAATTATAAAAATAACGTGTGAACAATTATCCGTTTAACCTTTTACATTATATAAAACATTTAAATAAATATTGTATAAATATTTCCTTAACAACAACATTGTCTTTTTTTGTCTTATAAATCCAAAATAATAATAATTTATAAATTTTAATTATTGAAATGCATCTTTTATTGCCAATATGGAAATTTGTTGCAATAAAAGGTATACACACACACACACAGTTGCACACAAAATGCAAGCATGTATGAAATCGCATATGTTTTAAGTGGATTATAATTTGTATATAAATAGATAGAAATAATTATTCAATATCAATTCAATTGTATAACTTGCAACGAACTAATTCCTGCCAATAAAATGAAATTCGTAAGTTTTTCAAATATACTATTGTTAAAAGTGAAAATTTTTAGTTATAATTTTATTTAATTGTTTTTAAATATATAAACTATACTAAAATGTACTTTAAATCGAAAGCGGTTATAAAGTGTAAATAATAATATAAATTTTGTAATTGTAGTTAATCTTAGCCGCTTGTATCGCATTTGCATGTGCAGCACCACCATTAAATGACGAACAAATAATATCTGAATATTCTGAAGCCGATATTGAAGGAGGATATAAATTTGGGTAAATTAATTTTTTCACTGTTAAACTTTTTGTTTATTAATATTTGTGTTACAATAATTATAATGCCTATGTCAAATATACTCGTGTATATATATATATATATAGCTTTGAAACCGATAAGGGATATAACTTCAAACAAGAAGGTATATTAGAAGGTACCGGAGCTGTTGGTGTACAAGGTTCATACAGATATATGGATCCAAATGGTAATCCAGTTTCATCTGAATACAGTATCCTCAATGGTGTCATCTCCGGCAAATATTCGTATACCGATGCTAATGGTGAAGAAGCATTTGTATCGTACACAACAAATGATGGTAAATATGTACCAAGTGGTAATATTATTCCAGAAGAAATTACAAATCTTGCTAAAAATGCTCAACCCTACGATGACAGTGAATACCGTTCAGCAAAGAAATTTTAAGGAAAATTCTATTGATGTAAATAATCACTAAATTTTTGTACAGATAATAAAAATGACCAACTTTTAATTAAAACATATAATTATTTTATTTATTTATTTTTAAACTTATAATAATGTTATAACAATCTCAATCTCAAATCGCAATCATGTAATTCCAAAATGGAAGTAGAGTCTCATTGCATTATCATGTTGAAAGCAGTTATATTGTTTGGAGAGTCACAATCGACGCCCACACACACATGTGTTTTGCAAATATCAATGATTGTGCTGTGTTACAATAATGCCTCTGGTGATTGATAATTAATTATATCATAATAAGAGTTAACGCGTCTTTAATAATCGATGGAAAACATTTGGATAACCAATGCGTATAACAATATCATGCATTTTAATATAATTTCAAATATATTGTATGGTAAATCTAGCAAGTCAATAATTCGCTAAAATTATAGTTAACATCAATATACGTTGATACTTCACAACAACGCTCTAATGCCGCATTTCATTTCAATATAGAATATTTAAACTTTTAGTGAATGTTATGATTTTTGGTATCGCATAAATTAACATAATCGAATATTTTCCATCAATTTACAACATAAAAAAAACCTTAAATTCAACAAATTGAATAATTACAGGCTGTTATCACGAATGATCACTTGCTAATAGTTGCACTGAGTACACATTTTCAATGCTAATTATTACATTGACTGGTTTGTTCTTATATCACACGCAGCTTATTATATTAATAATTTTAATAGTCATTTTGGCAAAATAAATGATGCGATATTTTTTATCCTTAAATAGAAAGCAGCAGATTTTGATAAAATAAATTCACTGCATTGGAAAATTTTGATTGTTATATTTTTTAAAATTAAATGTAACAATTTCGACGAAGCATTAATTTTTCAAACTTCATGTTTTTTTAACTTACTCCTCAGTTTATTGTATGGACGGAATACATAATTGTGGCACCGTCATCACCGTTGTTCTTTAATAACATTTTGAGGGTCACTCGTAATCATAGAGAAATTAGAGTTTGGAATAAATGTTGACAATTAGGATTTTTTAATTTAATTGTCTGTTTATCGTGATCTCTGTTTTAAATTTTAAAGATTTTTCAAAGATTTGAAAAACATTTTGTATTAGTCTACTTTATATGGAATGGGTGGATTATTCAAATATCGTCCAGCAGTCCAGAAGCATCTATCGATTCCAAATTTATTTGAGACTATGTATACTTGCCACAGTTGTGTTATTTAATATTAAATTAATTGTTTGTGATGAATGAACAACATGGTTTTGTGAAGGGATGGGTAACAACTTTTGTACGGAGAATTCTGTTGATAAATGTTACATTGATTGTATGCTGTACTGATTATAGCAACACCATTGACAAATTATCTACTGAAATTTGACTTTTTATATTATCAAGGATTTTGGTATTACCAACAAATATGGTGTGTCGTGGTTAGAGTTGTTTTTAATGGTTCTTTGTTTAATATTTTTTGGCACCTCATGGGTTACTCATTTTTTAATTTGCCTTTGCCATATTTGATTATACTGATGGATCTTGGTGTATGAGACCATATGATAAAAATAACTTAATTTTAAATTATACTTATCATATTTACTTTGGGGTTAATAGGATTAATCTGACTTTGGGTTTTATTAAAATATTGTCATGAAACATAATTGATTTTTTTTTCATAAGGTCTATAATGGAATATGCGTACCGCCGCAGGTTTGGTTTACTCATAATGAATTCGTTCATTGAGTACTCATAAAAGATTTCTTAAATTTGCACTGAGATAAATCTTCCTTTTGGTTGGAATGACTATTATCGATTGACTCTATCTATGAATGCAATACAGTAGATTGCGGCTATCTAGAGATATGGATTTTTTAAAATGGTCGTTTATAAAGTTGATAAATGATGGGTTGACCAGATTGGACAGATTGCGACACACTCACAAATTCATAAAATAAATAAAAAAAATTGTTTAATTTATGTTTTACTTAAAAGTTTATATATCATTTATTTTGAATTATCTGTACAAAAATTGTTTTAAATTTTATTTAAATTTTACTTAATATTTCTTTGCTGAACGATATTCACTGTCATCGTATGGTTGAGCATTTTTAGCAAGATTTGTAATTTCTTCTGGAATAATATTACCACTTGGTACATATTTACCACCAGCTGTTGTGTACGCTACATATGCTTCTTCACCATTAGCATCGGTATATGAATATTTGCCGGAGATGATACCATTGACGTTACTGTATTCAGATTTAACTGGATTTCCACTTGGATCTACATAGCTGTATGAACCTTGAATACCAAGAGCTCCGGTACCATCAGGTGCACCTTGTTGATCAGTGCTATATCCATCGTCTAATTTAAAACTATATAAAGGGATGGTATATAAGGAAATGAAAGAATAAAAATACAAAATATTAATAATAAAATTTACCCATATTTATAATTTCCATCAAAATCAGCTTCAGAATATTCTGATATAATGCTAGTGGTGTCACTATTTCTATATGTTGATGGTGGTGGTGGTGCTGCACATGCAATTGCGATACAAGCGGCTACGATTAACTAAATAACAAAAACATAATTTATTAATATTAAATTATTATCTCTGACTTTAAAACAAATTTTAGTATATTTTATTTATTTAAAAACTTACGAATTTCATTTTATTGGCAGGAATTATTAGTTCGTTTCAAGTTATACAATTGAATTGATATCGTTTAGAATTAATTCTTTCTATTTATACAAAAATTTGGTACTATTCGCAATTAACAATTTTTATGTTTTCATACATTGTATGTGTATGGGTTTGCTTTTTTTTTGCATATAATTTGCATAATTTTTTTTAGTAACTATATAATTTAATGAAATGCATCTCAAATTAAAATATATATATTGTTTTAATGTAATTTAGCTTTATATGGGATCAGAAAAAAAAATCAATAGTTGTTTAGTTTTTTGTTGATTAATTTAGTAAAAGGTTAAACGGATAATTGTATTTTTATATTCTATAAAATTTAAATTATAATTAATATAAATATTCTTTAATATTTATATTTTATTAAATGTTAAGAAAACTTGCAGTCGCGCGACAAGTAATATTATAATTATAGAAACATGAAAACAAAGGTCAGCAAGATTCAGGATAATACTAATCAACAACTTAGGCTTACAAAACTTAATGCAAGCAGAGAGTAAATAAAATACAATTCTTTGTGAAAGATTATCCAAATATAAAGCAAAGAATTTTTGAGTAATACTACGAAAAAAGACCTCTAAAATATTAGAATGATGAATTCACTAAAAGAATAATGTCATGGAATATGCCAATGAAACACTACCACACCACAGCAAGAACTACAGATTGATTCCAATGAACATAGAAAAAGCTACTTTGTGTTTAATATATCTTAAACTCACCACATACAAATATTTATTAAATGTAGCCAATATAAAGTTTATACCAACCAGAAAATACTGCTAAAGGCAAACGCGTGCTTTAATAATAAAAGAAAATACATGCATGTATGATTTTCATGCAACAATTTCAACACCCTACATTGGATGGACTCAGGAACCACTATACCTGACTAAGAAAATACAACATATATACAATCTGCCATTGTAAAAATTGATATCTTGTTGTAACTGTACGGAAAACATTGGGATGGCTGGTGAACGCGTACTTATAGGTTATTGCACGTTGAACTAGTATTATATTATATTTGCAAAATAAAATTAAACAACAGTGGCTGTTGCGCTATCTATTCCTGGGCGGTGGTAATTTTCATGTTAATTCGACTTATGCGAATTACAGATGAGGATGTTTAGAAAATTTGAAAACAACCCCGTCCATTTAGTGAACCAAACGTTTTGAATTTTTGGGATTAATTTATACTGTAGAGCACAATGGACCTATACATACTTTAGTCTAAGTTCTAGAAAAATTAAATTTTACTCCTATTTTAAATCATCATTATCAAATCTAAGCAGGAAATTTGATTAAAATTGGATGAGAAATGACCAAATAATATAGTCCTCCATACTATATATTCCTTATTTTCTAGGAACTTTATTAAAATTGCTAATAAGGTGCGGTACGTACGTTATTTGAAGACAAATTGAGATTAAAACTAATTTGATTATATTTTTTACAAGATTTATTATAATTACATTAAATTTTTATGCAATGTTAAGTAACTATTTGACTATAAAATTATTCAATAATCCATTAGCAGCAATATCTTCCTCAATCCGGGGTAGGAAAATACTGCATACCCGGAATCAAATGCTCTTGGCATACCATGATCTTCGTTGCTCAGAACTACTAACAGTAGATGGAAATTTGGTGTGCATCCAGCCATCTTGATCGAAATATGTACGAATGATTGGGCCCAAATTGAGAAAATTGGAAATTTCTAAATCTGTATGGGTTTCGCAGATACGATAACAGTATGTCTTTTCATTTCTTGTGTTAGATAAAAAAAATGAAAATAATTACCCTGAGAAATTACAGCCACATATATGGATGTCATCAAATACCGTACTCATCCTGTATATAACCCCATACACATTTACATGCCAAATTTGCTTCAAATTTCATGACAAGCTATACTAAATTGTGATGGTTTCCATAATATATTTTTGAAATATTCACACTATATGGAGCTAGTATTTTCTTTAAATATAGGAACTTTATAAAAACTGTTTGATTCCATTATACAATATATGCTAAATTTTATAATAATAAAATATTAAATAAATGAATAGTTCGCTTGATATCGAATCACAGATCAGTATGGTGGTGTCTTTTGTGCTCCCCTACCCACTTCGAACTAAATTGATGTCTACCGAAACAAATATATCGCTCTCGCATAGAGCAGATGAATTACGATAACCTTCAATATTTTGCTTGTAAAAGCCGGGCATTGACATAAAACTTGCTTCCCTGTTTCCTTGTATTCCATATTCACATATATATAGTCTATCCGCGTATTAACCTAATGTTTAGATTATAGTATGTGGACAAAATAATATGTAAACATTTAAAAACTTAATATAAATGTAATTTAATGAGTTACGCGATTTAAAAATAGATTTAACATATGTGGAATTAGTCGTAATTCTTTAAAAATTATATAATTATTATTTTAAAAAATATAAGATTTTATTTTTATAATTTTTGAATACGCACATTATTTTGTCCATGAATTGTATTTTGATTTTTTGTATCTGTATCGCTGTGAATCTGATTAAACCAAAAATCATCAAAATATAAATGATTTGTATTCAATTGACCTTGAATAAACAAGATAATGTATTATAGACTCGCGCAGACATGGGTCAGGTATATATATTTTACCTGAAATTATGAATATGCATATAAATAACAAAATTAAAATACCACACACAACATTTTTATTCTAATATAATTATGGGTTTTTGTTCACACGAAAATAAGATATTATAGAGTTATTTGTAACATATATTTATTTATATCAACAAAAGATCTGAAACTATTATAAATTTATTTAATTTGTGGTAATTATAATATTTGAATAAAATTATGTTAATTAATTTGATATTCCTTGTTAAATTAAGAATGTACGTTACGTCATACGTGCGCGATTAAATTATTTCACATATAGTCACTATATCTATTCTATTTATATTGGAATTATTATAATAATTATAAAGAGAATGATTAAGTTTTTGTGATGGTCTTTTATTCAAAAATACTCCTATCCAGAGAAAACAAAACACAATTTAATTTTATATCAATTATTTATAAGATTGTCATTTATTATTTATATATGTACAAAAATTTACATATATACTTCAAAAAATACATATAACTTTCATAAGATTTAATTTTTCACACATTTATTTCTATACATTTTTATTGTTTCTGTAATTTACGTGCTTGAAATTCTTCAAATGGAGCATTTCTGGCAAGATTTGTAATTTCTTCTGGAATAATATTACCGCTTGGTACATATCGACCTTCATTTGTTGTATAGGCAACTTTAACTTCTTTACCATTAGCATCTGTGAATAAATATCTACCGGATACTACACCATTGGTAATACTATATTCATGTTCAACTGGATTTCCATTTGGATCTACATATCTGTATGAACCCTGTACGGCAACAGCCTGTGAATCAGTTCCAGCATTTTCAATTTTACCGATTTCACTACGTTGAATTCCATTTCCAGATTCAAAACTATATATATATATATAATTTATAGATAAAAATAATGGTGTTATAATGTGATTCGTATATATTGTGATAGAAATAGAAATTTCAAAATTTCCAAAAAAAATTCTTATATTACTCACCCAAATTTGTATCCACCATCTTCTTCTTGTTCTGTATATGATGAAAGAATTGGTATTGGTTCATCGACTTCTTTGGCACCTGGTGGTGCTGCACAAACAAATGCGATACAAGCGGCTAAGATTACCTACAAATACGAGATGAATAGATCAATATTTTATGGCACACACATTATAATTATAAAAAAAATATTATTAAAATTCACTTTTTATTTAAAATAATATAGTAACAAAAATTAACTTACGAATTTCATTTTGAATAAATATATATAGAAATGGTTATATTAAGATTTTAATAATAGGCGAAATAATAGACAATGAATTGAAAAATATTAGAAACATCTTATTTATACAGAAAAATTTTGAATTGCTTATCAAAATATTATAATATCAATCAGTTACAGATATATACATGTTTATGTGTGTGTGTGTGTGTATATTGTTATGCGAGTTGTTCATCATGTCTTTTGTTAACATAATTTGCATAAATTATTTACGATATGGTACAAGAAATAGTTTATAATAGAGGAGGATTCGTATATATATATATATAGATAAATTCTATTAGAGTATATGTGAAATGATTATAATAATATAAAACATTTAATTAAGATACGTCTGAACACATATTTTTCTCGTCCGACCACTTAAATGGCGTTAGAAACTGTTAAACCGCGTAATTGTATTGGAAATTTCCATTCTTTTTTTATATTAACAAATGCTTAAATTTTTAACCGAAAATCTTTCTCTATTTTAAAAATCAACAAATTTGAAAAATTAAATATCGTACTAGTGATTAAATTCTTTTTTTATTATGGATGGCTATAAGACCAACAAAAATTCATAGAAGAATTGTGAACATCAAACCCAATTTCGACCAGATTTGGCACCCTATGACTATTAAAAAAAAATTTTTGTGACTAGAAAGCCACGTGTCGCGAACCTGGATATTTTTTTAGACCTCCCCGAATCACACTTTAACGATGCGGTATTAAATTATATAGGAAAAACTTTGCCAGCAGGCAAATACAAATAAAACGTATTTCACCTGAATAAAACCATGTTTCGCATTGTAAGTTCGAAAATTGATCAAACAATCGTGTAATAAAGAACTAATATGGAATAGAATATGTATAAAAGCTTCATACGCATTTACAATCAAATGTCTCTTCAACTTTACTTCAAAGAGTTGACCCTCCAAAGCACGTGACGAAACTATAATTGGTTTCATGTCAAAATATCATCAAAATAACCGCCTTACCGGAAATAATAAGAAATCTTACAGGTGCTAAATCAGGTAAATGCGGTGTGAATGATTCAAAGAACGCATAACAAGTTATTTTTTGTCTCAAAATCGACGAACCATAATTGAATTGTAACTGGGTGCATAATAAATGTAATAAACGACTCGATATTCTTAACGATAATGCTACGACTTCTGGCTAACTATCAAACGCTTTAACAACTTTATAATAAACTATTAAATGTCCAACCAAATTTTGTGATAAATTTAATTACGTAATTTTTTTTTTTCATTCCATCTTAATAATTAAACATGAAAAAAATGTTACTGCTCTATATATAATTAACACATCCGTATCGTTTAAATTAGTTTGACAAATGCACAGAATTATGTTAGCCGACTGATGGTCTATAGCTTCATTATGCATGTTCAATTTCACTGATTCACCAGTTCACCGCCGATTACAAATTAATTTACTGCATGTGATTAGATATATAGATGGAAAAATTATCGTCAAGATGACTGCCTCGTTTATTATTTGTTATTATTATGGGCTAAATTTGTCTAAATAAATTATCACAATTTATCAATGCGACAAATGAGGAATCATGACGACAATGTAAAAGTTCACAGAACATATCCATTGCAATGGCCGATACGATTATTGTCATGCTAAAAATACACTGTATATAGCCAATAAATACAAAATTAGCGGTCGAGCTACGTTTCGTAATTCCTCTGTGTTATCCCTCTGGCTAGGATACGGACGAAACATTTCTTCTGCCCGACATTTGTCACTTTGTTTACAATATATATAGTATAAGTATTTTAATACTATTTGGTATAAGTGCTATACTATACTTCTCTCGGACACTTAAAACTATACAAAGTAATTAGCGTAACATATTATAACGTACGTTTGTACTGTATTTTAACGAACACCACTACTTAATTTAGGATACAACACTGAACATTATTTTATTAAAATTTCAACAATAAGACATTAATTAACAATAAGACAGAATTGACAAAATCCATATTACAATGATACAAAATACTTATTAGTGATATTCGGAAAAAGGGTGGTTTGGTGCCAAATCTGGAGAATGTCATATACATATGTTCATGTAAGATGTTATGCCATAGGTCAGTTTAATATTTTATGCATTTCAAATCTGCGATCGTTGAACGTGTATGATGTCTTGAATTTTGTCAATAATTTGTCAACACTTGACATTCATTTTAACAAATCAAATATAATATCATTTTGGTTATATAACAACAATATTTCGTACAGATTTTTATATTTTTCTTATCGAGGGGCGGATGCCGTATGTATTTGTCGTAATTCCAAGATAATAGATTTTATGGAGAATTGTGTTCTTCATATATTTCATGTTTAAAACTCTAACAATGCTTAAGTAAGTTAAAGTCCTTAAAATTTCTGTCATTTGTTTAATATATATTATACAGAATTTATTCCCTGCATGATAAATTTAATTGGTATGGTTTACATTTGCTTCGCATAATATTGTGGTGTCTGGTGATTGTGTGACACAAACAAAATGATATTTCTATACATAATTTTAGGGTTTGCAATTTTTTTATTTTTTTATATTTATTATTTATTAAATAATGTACAAAAATTTACACGTTCGTAATTTACAAAATTGTTTTACATTTACTATTATTGTAATAGAATTTTTTTTTTAATTATAACAATTTTGTAATTCCTTTAAATTTTTTGAACATAATGATATTTAACATTATATAATATAATATATATAACACTACTACATACATACATACATATAATATATAAGGTATATGATGATCATGATCGATTTCGGGTTATTTAATTAATATATAAATTTATTGTTTTTTTAATTTACGGAATTCACTTTCATCATATGGTTCAGCATTTCGGGCAAGATTTGTAATTTCTTCTGGAATAATATTACCAACTGGTACAAATTTACCATCAATTGTTGTATAGGATACTTTTGCTTCTTCACCGTTGGCATCGGTGTATAGATAGCGGCCGGAGATAACACCATTACTAATACTATATTCAGCTTCAACTGGATTACCATTTGGATCCATATATCTGTATGAACCTTTTACATCAATATTTTCGTCACTTGAAATTGTTCCAATTTCACTACGTTGAATTCCATTTCCCGATTCAAAACTATCCGAACACACGTATATTTATTTATTTACATGATAATATTTCTATATACACATAAATTAGGAAAATAAATAAAACTCACCCATATTTGTAGCTACCATCCGGTCCTGAATCCGAATATGATGAAAGAATTGGTATTGGTTCATCATTGTCTGTGGCTGGTGCTGCACAAACAAATGCAATACATGCGGCTAAGATTAACTATAGAAATATATAATTAATTAATTAAAATATTCACAAAATTTATGTTATTCATTTTTTTAATACGGATTTTATTAATTAAAATTTAATTTACTGATATGGTTGATAATATAAAATAAAAAATTTAGAAATTTATAAAAGAACTTACGAATTTCATGTTAAAATGATTTTGTGTGAAGACTTTTAATGGTTTACGTTTGAAAAATACATCGTCTTATATAGCAAAAAAAAAAATAAATACAATAACGATGATGCAAAAAACCAAAAAAAAAAAAGCAAAATAAAATAAAAATATAATTATTTATTATTTGTTCTTCACTTCTTCGCTTCTTTGTTGCATACTTCTAAGACAAAAATAAAAGAAAAATTTAAGACAGTTGGTTGTATTCAAATATTTTTGATAAACTAGTAAATTTTTACATAATTTAATACATTGTACAAATTCTATGTGTTACGTCTTACATATTTCGACTACCACATTTGAAATTATATTGTAACGAGCCTATTTTTTACTGTATATTTGATTCATTAAAACAATTTTCTATTCTCATGTTCCACTGTTTTGCTCCATATGTTTTTTTTAACCTAATTATTATAAACCGATGGCTCCCGGCAAACATCCAATCAAAACATTTCTAATTTATTTATTTCCAATTATATATATATATTTCTATTAATATTATATTATTTCAATTGATATCATTTAGCATCTCATCAGCATATCATTTTAAATCTATATAAAAAGAATCGATACCGATAGCGAATATCTGCATTATAAAGTCATATGAACAGTGCAATCTCATAGTAATTATAATTAATAAAAAATATATTATAAAAATAATTGTAATTTATATTAGTTAAATTAATTAAATAAATAATTCAGAAAAATATAAAACAATGGCAACTACATTTTGAATAATAAACTGCTGCGTTTGTGTGATAAACGGTCGTATTGCCGTATTGTCTGAAATCATTTGAATTGATAAGACATCGAAGTGGTTTAACGTTACAACCAAGACATCTTTTGTATAACAATTGTTGTAACAATTGAAGCGAATCCAGAAAACGTATTGTTATGCAAGTGGATAATGCAAAAAAAATGTAAAATGCAAATCTGCGTATGCAGATATAAAATTGCATAGAAGATAAACTACCGAAAAATAAATATGCAATTTATTTTTTTTAAATAAAATTTTTATATAATGTTAATAATATTACTTTTTCATTGTTATTGTTAAATATTACCGATGACACATTGAAGGCAATTGTATTTTCTGCCAAATTCATTTAAATACAAGCATACGATGTTAAAATTTCATCTTACATATACGCAATCGTATAAACGTTAAAGTTTTGTGCATTGGTTATTCGTCTGTTTAACAATCGAATTGTTGCAGCAAAACCAGGAAACGTTTTTGTGATAAAAGATAGCTCTGTTGCTGCTCCGCAGATAATGTTTGGTAATCTTATTCTATATATATAACGTTTATACAATAAAAGATATCGAATCGTTCTTGGAACGCAGAAAACGGTTTTGTTTGAATTGAATTGTTTGCTGCAACTCAAATAATGTTTGCGCCGCGATAAAATATCGGATTATTACCATATGCAACCCAAAAAGTATTTGAATAATAAAAAGAAATCGAATTGTTGTATAGCTGCCGCAACCACTCTTAAACTTTTGTATGATAACAGATCGTTGCGTGTGTTGCCGTTTTCCGAAAACAAAAATCCGTCGTTTGAATAATAAAGGAATTGTGTAAATTATTACTCCTGCAGCACAATCACGATAATAATTGTATGATTAACTATCGCTTCGTGTTGCTGTGTAAACAACATAGTGTAATTATACTTTACTTTTGATATTTTATTACCAAGATTTTTTAATTTATTAAAACAATTACTCTACACACGATCATTGGCACCTGCTCTGCAACAATAACCACTACTAAGTTAGTGGTTACGTAGCAAACTTAGATAATTGTGAGTGCCATAAAAAATGCGTATATTTTATAAATTAATATTTGTTTAATTGAAAAATCAGAATTTTAACATTTAAATTTTCCATTTTAAATGTGTCGCCGATGATGTCACACAATTTTTAACAATTTCTATTTCTCACTCGCCAAATTATGCGCACACCCCACAGTGATTTATATAATTGTATTCGATAAATATGTCAATATAATATGACCATACACTAAAATCAATTTATAAACATTAATTATAATTTTGATGAAATATATTCTAAAATGACTAACAAATTAAAAATTTATTATTTAACCTTTAATACAATATATTAATTTTACATTTTAATCGAATGCATGTATTCGCACATGCATAAAGTAATATAGTAAAAATTTTAAATTAATAATTTTCCAAACGAATAGTTTTATATCACGCGAATTTAAGTTTTTAAGTTTTTCAAATATATACTCGAATCCATTCACCATATTAAAAATAATAAAAAAAATAATAAGTGTTATAATAAATTATTGATAATAATGGAAAAAAAAAATGTTGTCTAAAATTAAAAATTAAAAACTAAAAATAAATAAATAAATAAATAAATAAATAAATAAATAAATAAATAAATAAAATAATAATCATCAATAATCAAAATTTTTCTATACAACAACGATAAAAATGTATAAAAGATAAACTGGTTTAAACCTTTTTTCAAACATAAAAGATAAATTTTAACTTTTGATCTTCTTTTATATAAATATTAAAAATATATTTTATCCTAAAAATAACTAAACAACTTTTGCATATTATAATATAATAAAGTGTGTGTGTGTGTGTGTGTGTGTGTATTATATAATAAAAGTTCTATAAATTGTTCTGACATAATATAAAAAAATATGTTATTTAATAATAGGTCATAAGTGAAATGGGAAAAAAAAATAATAGAATATTATATAATTTCTTCAAATCGACCGCATATAATTTTGATAATTTGATATCCTTTTTATTATTATTATTATTTTTTTTCCTTTAATCTGCAAATTTAAATGAGACCATATTTGAATTTAGTTTTATTTAGTTTTGTATTATAATATTCAAAAAAATATGTTATGTCAAAAGAACATTAATTAATTTTATTGCATCACATATATTTTGTTTGTTTTAAATTCTTATCATCGTTTCTTTTTATAATCATTAAATTTTATGCTAATTTTCTATTTTTTTAAATTTATTTTTTTTTTCCCAATTAATTCTTCTAAAAAAAAAAATCTAAATTATGATATTTTTGATATCGCTTTGTTTTTAGCCAATTTAAATTTGCGCGGTTTTTATATCTAATATATGATCGCTATTATATACGATCATAATATATGATATGTACCACATGTAAATCTATACTAACATATAATCTAGTCTCTATCTATAAACTGTATGCTTAAATTAAATTAATAATAAATATTTAATATAATATTGGGTTAACATTGCCATCAATGACAACGAAATAAAATAAGTGATTGTGTGTGTGTGTGTGTGTGTATATATATTTTATGTTAAATGAAAACGAAATTCAACTATTTACATATATTGTAGAAAACGATCGCAACAATTTTGTTCTATATATAACCATTTGTCATCTCTTTGTTAAACCTTAATATAGAAATTCTCTGCGGTATATCTATCAAGAAGTCTTACAAATTTCTAAATAACGATCGTAACCTCATTAATGGTACAATGTTGCAGGATTATTTATTTATTATATACTAATTTCTAATGCATCTTGAAAATTTAAATATAAAATGTACTTTTAATTTAAAACTGATCATTAACGCTTTTGTTACATCATTAAAAATTAATTTGTTACTATATGAATTCATTGTAAATAATTAGCATATGGAATTTAGTGCACAGAAACGATGAAATATGGTAATAATTGGTACGATAACAGTTTATATATCGAAAAAAATTAATCTGGAATTAATCGTTAGATATAATTTTGCAAGCAATAAATCGCAAGTCAATTAATATATAGTGTCATTTAACAAATTCACCACAAATATAACAGTCGTAAAAATATAATCCTTATGTTGCTGTAAATTGATTGTTGTGCAAAAGAAGGAGCAGCTTTTAATAAGGTGGAAATCGTAAAAGCTCGGTCTGCGAAAGATTTCTTAATGTAAATCTTAAGAATTTTCTTTGTATTATGATTCAATTTTAGCAATATGAAAACCACAATGCTGATATAACACCTGGCAAGCATATTCATTTATATATTTATACCTATAACAAAAGAAATAAACAATGTTTTAGCACCATACGGATCCAACATTTCACGCATTTCACATTTAATGAAATCCTGCACCGAATATTTCGCCTTTTCACCACAATCAATATCATTATTAAGATTAGTATGAAAGTAAGTTTAATATCAAGATACCTAATTAATTAAACAAGAGAAATGTAAATTGATTTTGTATACCACTTTAATGAGGACTATAAATCAGATTAAACATATTTATAATATTTTATAATGCATAACCAGCAGGTAAATCGATAATAAAAAAAATAAATAAGATATGTCCTATATAAAAATGATTACCTTGCGGAATACCACAGATTAAAACATCAAAAAGATTAGACAAATTATAAAATCTAGTATGTTCAAAATTGTAAAATAAGATTGAATCCGTAGGACACAACATTTTCATTGCAGTCAATCGTCGTCATATATTCAAAAATAAGTAATTTATGCGTGATAATTTTTCGAACTGAACAGAATGTGTAATAAATTCTATAAAATTTGTAGTTGTTGATGTGGCAGTCATAAAACCATATGTTGTTCCCGACAAATTATGCATTTGATGTTATGATATTATAATTTTAGTAATAAAATAACTTCAAATATTTTAGGTTTAGCAATGGAACGATGATGAGATATATCATCGCTTGTTCAATCCTTATTTTTCCTATTACAAGGTTACTCAAATGATCATATATACGATTGGATGTGCTCAAAATTGTTGAGCAATCAAGTCACCAACCGAAGTACAGTCAATTTTAAGGTCCTAATAATTCTTGGATCGTTGTTTTCATTATATTTAAATAAGACATTTGTGATTACATCCACTCTGGTATTTCGCGTTAATTATTTATAAATTCCCAAAAGTTTTTAATACGTTCTTTTAAATCCGACTTAAAATCCGTTGTATGGTGATTATCTATAAAAAAATTTTATTGTGACAGAAACTCTATAAATTTCCTTTTGTAACTTCTGGTGGGTGGTTGGTAAGGACGCGTTTTTGCCGAAAATTCTCCTAAACTTAATAAAAACTGCAATAATTTAAATTTTTAAACAAATCTTTTATTAAATTATTTAACAAATATATACAGCAAATGTGTGTGTGTGTGTGTGTGTGTATTTAATCTATTCTTAACTTTACATTATTCCTCTTAAATTATATTTTATTTATGACTAATATTTTGATGTTTTGGAAAATGTCGAAGATTTTAATTCACTTAATGATTTAGCTAATTTACTAATCACATCAGGAATATTTGTACCAAATGGTACAAAACCACCGGGACCTGATCTATAACTAACTTCAACTTTATCACCATTAGCATCAGTATAACTATAAGAACCTGTTACATCATATGATTGTTCATCTGTTCCGGCATTAATTAATTTTCCACTTTCTGCACGTGATTGTCCAGCATCAGTTTCAAAACTTTATATACATATGGAGTAGAAAAAAATTGTATATATATATAATCTCTAACTGGGCTGTATATTATTTTTGTATAATTAATTTACCCAAATTTATAATCGCCTAGAATTTCCTGATCATTATAAGAACTTAAAATTGATATTTCAGCATCTGATGATTTATATTGTTTTATTTGTTGTTGTGGTGCTGGTGCTGGTGGTGGTGGTGGTGGTGCAGCAAATGCAACTGCAATAATTCCGAAAAGAATAATCTGTAAAAAAAAAAGAATTATACAAATTAATTATTTAAATTAAATTAAAAAAAAAAGGTTAATGGTCCTTATTTTGTAATTTACAAATTTCATTTTTATCTGTTTATTTATATATTATTGTTTGGTTTGTGCGATGTTTCTAACTGCGTAAATTTTTTTGAATTACTAGTTAAATTCACCCAACATCTGTTATTTATACTTAAATTTGCATATATGCGATGTTAAAAAATTAAATTAAATATTATTTAAATGATTGCATAAAATTTAATTTTATTTTATTCGATCGCAGCAAAATAAAGTATTGGTGGTGAATAAAAAATTTATATTAACAAAGTTACGCTGTCGAATTAGAGTATACGCGGCGCTATATATGCACCAGCCACGATTATATATACGATCGTTATTTTGTATTTGCTTGGCATGGAAAGAATTCTGATATATAAGTATTCATATTATCAGGATTCTGACTAAACCCTTTTTGTTATATGTCAGCACACACAGACCACGTAATAGCTTCTCTTAAAAATTTATCACGATCTCGAGAATTTACATTTTAAAATTATACAGAAATAAATTCACTTGCATTCAGTTATTTTTATATCTTTCCCATACAATAAAGTCCCTTGGCACCCTTTTGCCATCATATTTTGTTGTTTATTTTTGTTTTTCCTTTTATTATTGATAATAACTAGAATTTTTTTATATTTGCGACTTAACGACTTCTTAATACACGAATAAATAAAGTCAAGATTAATTTGTGAGAAGTTTTATTAACGTAAATAAATTATGTTTATGCTATAATAAATTTTGAAACGGAAATAAATGGAAGGAATTATAAATATTGTATTATTTTACGTTAAATTATAAGTTTTAAAAAAATAAAAAGTTCAAAGTTTAAATACACTTTAAAAAACTAGTTTACCAATTTGTTGTTTTTTTTCCTTTTTGTTATCGAATACGATATTATGATAATGAGCCTTTTTATATATATTTTATTTATATTTGAATATAATGTCAAAGAATTATAAAAGTAAAAACTACAACATCATCTTCTTGAACGGAAAGATAATACGATAAAATTCATCGCATAGCCTATAGATCTAAAAATATAAAATGTTCTCATAAACGGTTGCGATCAAAATGATATAATAATAATATTTATTTTTTTAATTTGTATGTACAGTGAAGTGTATATGTAATAAACTCTGTCTGTCTGTATATATTAAACAGATTTTCCTTAAAAATTCGTTTATGTAATAAACTTTGTACTAGTATATGAAATAAACCAAATATAAAATCCTTTATATAATCAGTAGCTGCAGTAAACTTACTTAAGGATCTTAATATGACAGTGCACTTCTTTGTAAATAATGGACGGAATTTTTTGCCACTCGAAAGTAAACATTTTTCATTTGTAGGAGATACTTTATTTATATGGTGTGTGCAACGATTGAAACAGCAAAAGTGCCCTTGTTGTGAATTTTAAATTAACTTCATACACGAATTTCATGTATAATCCCATTTTAAACTGTCCTTTTCAGTTTTATGAACTATACTCTGTCGAAGTTATCCTTATTGTAAATGTTATTCATTATATATTATTGTGTTTCTCCATTCTGGTACTGGTTTATTAACCACAATTGTTACTGATGCTTAATTTGATTTTAAAATATTGTCAAATAAAACAGTTGGGCGTCATTGTTGTTGAATACAGAAAACTAAGATAGAAATTGTCGTCGTTCACCTGACATTCAACAAAACTCTTTTACTCTGTCATTCTTTCACCATTATTATCTAAATTAATTGGTCAGACGATCGTTTAAAATCTATATTGTATATCAAATTTAGTCAGTTGTGATTGATTGCCAACGTTTCCCGAACCTCTATTCTACGAAATTCATAAAAAATTATTTACCAAAGGAACAGAGATACCAAACTGCACCAGATATTTTCTTATTATTAAATAAGCAACGCACTTATTAGTAACAAAACAAGAATTTTCGTTTGCCTGATGGTGGTAGATATAATAATAAATGTCTATGATATAATAAAACTTGACGCTACAAGGATCACCCTTGATCGCCTCTAATACGTCCATTATTAAAATTATTAGATTTCTGTAATTCTTGTAAAATTTCACATGACATAAATTTTCTAGAATTTCCTCTTGAAAAGTTTAATTTATTTATCCACAAAATGTCAATATATAAAACTTTTCAAACACCTATATATTTAAAAAAAAAATCAAATAAATTCCGTTATTGACTTTAACAGCAAAAAATTTATTCAGCGTATAATTTAAAACATAATGTGACATCCATGAAAATGAAACTAATTATCGCTTAGAAGTCTTGCAGAATTACTTATGCCTTCATTAACGATGTTACCATAAGGAACAAAACCTCCTTTACCAGATGAATACGTAACATCAACTGGATCACCATTTGTATCTTTATATTGATATGTACCTTTTACATCAATTGATTCTGTATCTTTACCTGCATCAATAACTGTTCCAATTTCTTCGAATTTTAAGCCATCCTTTGTTTCGTAACTATATATAGAGATACATAAAATAATCAATTATATATACACACACACACACACACACATTATAATATAATGTTAAATTATACAAAATACCCGAATTGATAACTTCCATCAACATCTCGATGATTATATGAATTTATAATGTCTGGTGCAGTTGGTGGTGGTGCCGCAAATGCTAATGCAATAAATCCTAATAGAATAATCTATAGTTTTTTTTTTGCATTTCAATGACAATATAAAAATTTTTAATAATTAAAATATTTTTAACTAAAAATGATATAGATTTCTAGAGGTCCGTTGTGTGTATGTGTTTGTAAATATTATAGTAATAAATTTGATTACAACTTACAAATTTCATTATTTAAATTTAAACACTTGATTTTTATTTCAATTTATTTTCAAATTATGTAGTACTTTTATTTAGATAATATTCTTTTAAAATCATATTGTATTTATACTTAAATTTTATTTCGAAAAAACAATAACAAAAATTGTAATTTATTTATTTTTCCATTCTTTTTTATAAAAAAATTAATTAATTAACTTCATAATTAATAAAATTTGTATATAATATAGTAATTAATATATCTATACACCTGTATACCTATCTAATATGTACAGTGAACGAAATTCGTGTGACCATTGGTCGAAAATGTATTTATTTTCACAAAATCTAATTGAATTTGGAACAATATTGCAATGTTTTTTGCCATATGTTTGACAACTTAATGATTCCACATAGAACTTCTGGCCCGTCTAGCAACAAAAAACTGAACTAAGTGCGATTTTACATCATCGCATTATTATTAAAATTCTTGTCATTCAATATTTGCAAACTTCGAAATAAATCCAATTCAATTTGTCAAAACTGATCGATTTTTCTTGAAATGCATTGTTCAACACCACATCTGTATTATATGATTGTATCGATCGGATTAGATACAATTCCATTGTAATCTTACACACCATTTGATTGATAACATAAAGTATATTCTTTGATGAATATCATGTTGATAGATGTTGTTTATACTAGTTCATCTCTTATGCTGCACCCTATACACGATATTTTTTGATCGCCAGTTTTCAATCGTTGCCAAAAGTCATTAATTTTGTTCCGTTTCGTATACAATACGTTGGTGTAAAGTGAAATTCTTTAAGTTCAGAAGAAACCCTTAAATCGAGTTTTTTACATAGTCAAGTTTGTGTTACGCCCAGCTACTGTGCAATCTCACATGTTACGGTCAAGAAATTATATTTTAACCATTATTTAATATTTTCTTACTTTTCGTATGATCCAATAAATATGGTTTTTTTATCTGATCGGTAATATTGAAATTAATGAAAAAACTGGAAGGGAAAAATAAGTAAAACCAATTTATTTCCTACGAATTTCGCGCACTGTATACTTACTATATTATTAATATTACAATAATATGAATAAATTTGTTATACAATGCATTATGATGATATTGAAATTGATGATGCAGTCGCAGTGCTGTGGCCGCCGTTGTGCTACTTATGACTTTTAATAATTTTTTTAGTTTTTGGCACTACAATAAATTTATGTATTATCGTATGAGAACATAAATATATTGATTTGATTGTACTGTGTATTATTTAAATATATGTATAAATATATCATAGTCGTAATAAGTATTGATTTAATGACTATCTATAAAAACCGAATATAAAGTATTAACATATTTCAAAGAGGATTATGTTTTAAATGGTTGTTGTCCTTTTTTTTTTTTTGTTATATTGTTTATATGTAGATGTTGTTTTGAATATATTTAGATTAAGGCGCCCACAGAATCAAACTGCTTCCACTGTAACGTGCATTAAAGAGTTAGATCGTCCCATTTTGTCACAGCCATAATCCGATCTAGAGTGTAGACAGTATAGCAAAGTAATTTTATCTACTGATGAAAAATACAGATATTTTATACATCGATCTTGGATAGAGCCATTCGATCTTGGCAGATTTTAGTTTTCAAATCATGAGGAATATGTATATATTGAAATATTTTAACTTTTTATTCTAACCATTGTTGCTATATTACCAGATTTATCTTTCAATTTTTTTAATTTGCGTGCTGCTGATGCTGATTCATTGCTGATATAATATTTAAAAGAAAGCAAATTAACCACCTTCATATATATAACCCCTAAAAATCTCCAAGTAAATTTGAATTACATTCTATCGGCAGTAAACCCTATAAATACCTTCGCCTATTGATCTTTATAGATGTAGTGCGTCGTGACCGCTAATAGTATTGTTCTATTGTAGAAATGGAAAAGTTTTATCACATTGCATCATGTTAAGTTTAATGTACACATGTCAGTCATATACCATATAGACATATTCGTTGCATGTAGGTGACCATTGATAATCTGATTGTTCTGTTTAACACCTACAGTAATCCCCTGTATATGAGTTTTAACCTTATTACTGGATAGAATATAATCCATATACAATCTACAGATCACACATTATAACTAAATACAGATTTATTACCTATTCAATATGAGTATAGCCGCTATTCTATTGTCTAGCTAAAAAAGAATATTTTTAATGATTTAATCAACACTAACTTAATATATGTGAGTGAATCTAACAGTTACTTATTATATAGCGTTGACGGACTATCTGCACAATTACCTGCGGAGGATGAGTTTGAAGACATAGGCATTAAGTAATTTCTTTTAAGTTGAATTTCTGCCATGCATCTATTATCACAGCAATAATACATTTATTGACATTTTCTTAAAATATATTATAGCTTTAGTGGCATCTCTCCATTTTCATGTACATATCTTTATATGTTAATGTTAATAGATATGCAAAACTATATACTTAAGATTTATTTAAATGACAATTTTTCTGCTATTTATTTATATTAAATTGGCTATTTATTTTGTATATGGTACATTGATTTTACATTAAAATACTCTCGGTACTTTCCAGTAGACTAGCATAAACAAAAAAAATTGGCTTCTATTTATACTAGAATTTTTTTTTTTTTTTGAAATGATCACATATTTTTAATTGATCAACCAACCAATCAATCAATATTATGAATATATGCGCTACCGTATAATGTGAGTAATTTACCAAATTTATATTCTATTGATAATATTGATCCACTAGTCACGTCATACGTGAGTATTGTATCTATATATTTTAAATCGTTATTTATATATATATATGTCTAATAGAAAATAACATTATGATGCGAAATAAATAAATAATTATAATTATTGTTAGTTTTCCAAAATAATACAAAATCTCTTCTTATTTTCATGTATACCATTGAAACAAAAACAGGTTCATTGCTATGCACATAAAATTAAATATTATGTTATTATGAATAATGTATACACACACACACAATTAAAAGGGTTATCCAATTAAATTACACATAAATTTTACACATATATTTGGTTATATTATTATGAGTCGGAAATGGGTGACTTAATAGCACATCGTAACATAGAAAATATAATTCAAAGAAATACGATTTCACATAGATCTATTGCAGAGGCGGTCAAATGATTTGTTCATCTCTGGATAATTAATAAATCGTTTGATTTTCTTTTCACTAAAGTAATATAATTGTATTGTAGCGTTGCAGTATGGAACATTTAGCACTGGTTTATTAATATATACCACATTGTCTTGCTGATGTGTTTTGGTAACTGACAATACAACGAACATATGTTTCACAGAGTTACTTAATGTTGATCGAATTAAAACACCTTAATCAATTCGGTTCGTTTCGCCAAACATAAACCCAACATTCTGGCGTTAATATAAATAAATACTCAATATGACGCACTGAACTGCAATTAAAACATTCAATAAATTGGAAAATCATCTGGTGAAGAATTTATATATATATCGTCCGAACTTTTTGCTGCAAATATCTAGTACAGAAATAAAGATTTTGACTCAACACAAAACAAACTGTTTTATTAATGTTCTATGTTCACTTGAGGTGCGTTATAGAAATTTTTCTTAATTATATGATGATTAGAATTTAGAGTATCCTTTTGCTCCGGGATAGTTTCCATATAATTATTTAAAATTATAATGCAACATTTAATTATTTTGGATTTATCATTAAATCTCAAAGAGTCCAAATTATTAAATGCTATTTTATGTGTTCACGGTTTCGTAATTATATACTCGATCCAGTGATTAGACAAAAAAATTAATATTAAATTGTATTAGTATTCAAAGAAAAAAATTAATCAAGGTTTATTTATGCAATCAAGTGACTTAGTCAAGTGCAGTTATCTTAATCCATATATAGCAGTTAATGTTATTTTAAGAATTTTATAGATGTTTTAATTAAAAAGCATAACAGATGCTCATCGATTGCTTCATATCTTCCATACACAAAATGCGTAAATAGTGGTTCAAAAGATAAAATATATTGGTGATTTTGATGTCAATGACAAACCTTAAAACGACAAAGCATTATTATTGAGCGAAAAACTCTATCGCTGAAATACCTTGAAGACCGCGGTTATAGATGAGTTACTGAAGTAACTGTTTCCATAGATGTTTTATATGTCTTGGGAAAGATTAAAAAAAGTTGGAAAATTAATACCACACGAATTTACAGAGAATGAACCATTGCAAACCTGTACAACACCGCGTTGTCTTTAGCTTATAACCCAACAAATATAAAACAGACATAGCTATTATCATTTGTTCACATTGATGCATAGTGTGCATGATCTGTCGAAAATGGATAGATGTGAATGTATAGCTCCGAAGTCGATATCTTTTGTATGAGACACCGTATATCACCACATTGCCGCAATGGGAGAAAGCTATAAACAAATTTTTGAAGGAAAATTATTTAATTAAAATAATTTGTAACTAATTTTCATAGTTCCTTCGCAAACTAAGTTAAGCTCCTTATTATAAAAATTAATTATTTCGAGGTTTCGGTCATTTTAAACAATTTTTAAATAGCAAATCTGTAAGATATCTCTGGTGCTATTAAACATTTCAGTAATACACTTCATATGATCGCACACATTCATGTGAATTGGATGACCCTTTGGCCTTTTGTATTATTTATTTTTCGCTAAATTTTTTTAAATTATTGTATTTACTACAAATTTTTTTTTTTTTTCCATCGTATTTAATGTTATATAAAAGTACACAATATAATTTTTATTTTAAGTAAATTTACTGAAATGCGACACAAAAAACAAAATAAAAAATAAATGGGGAAAAAATCCGAAAAATTCAAAATGTAAATAATATAAAAATTGTATATAAATACAATTAGAAAAGAATCTGAATTTAATTTAATTAAAATAATAGTAAAAGAAAAAATTGTTAAGCGCCTACGCACATAAAATTTTAAGAATTTGTTCATAATAATTATGTTTTTAATTATAATTAATTTTAAATAACTTTATAATTTTGAGTGATAATTAATTATATATATAAAAATTTGAATATAATATCGATAAAATGTTGAGAGTGTTATTATTAATTAGTTATTTGTTTTTCACTTTAATTAATTGTTTACCTGTTACCGTAACAGATGATAAATCGTCGCAAATACATTTACGTCGCGATATTCCACGTACCATACTGCACCCATCTGAACAGCATCAGCATAATGTTGTTAATTTAGTGGATCCAATAATTGTAGCAGAACGACAATCACAACCAAATCGAATAATAGATTTACAACGAAAAATAAGACAAATTATTGATACCGATATTGATATTGATTTTTATAATCTTGGCGGTGGTAATTATAATACAAATTATTAATATAAAATTAATCGTGTGTGTTGTTGTGCACAATTAAATGAATTAATTATATATATATATATAAAGGTGGCGGATTCGGCGGCGGTGGCTATTATGGAGGTTATGGTGGATATGGTGGAGGATATCGTCCATATAGATATGGCATAGCAAGACCTTATTATGGAGGCGGTGGTTTTGGCGGGTTCGGTGGCTATGGCGGAGGATATGGTGGTGGATTTGGTGGAGGCATACAAGACATAGATATTGATATCGATTATTATGGAGGAGGTGGTGGTGGCGGATTTGGTGGTGGTGGATTTGGTGGCGGTATTCAAGATATTGACATTGATGTTGATAATTATGGGAAAAAATAATCTATAAATTCATTTTTTATATTATAATTTATGAAATGAAAAAAAAAACCACCTTATCATCATCCGCGCTATTTCCTTATATTTATAATTATAATAACTACAAAATATATAATGACATTTATTTAAATTTTGTCCGATTATATCCAGAGAAACTCATTTGTTTTATTTTAATTATTTTTTTTTTGTCAAAATATATGGTAATTAATTAAATCCGGTATGTTTTTTTTTAGTTTTTTATTCTTTTTAAGCAAAAATTTTCTAAAAAAAAATATTTGATAATTTTTAAACATGTGATTTTATCAATATTTTTTGACCATGAACTCAATTAATATTTAAAAGAAAGAATAAAATACAATTTTAGTTTTTTTAGTTAGATAATAAAAAAAAAAAAAAAAATGATGATGAAATATTCTTAAGTATTTATTTTTTTATTTTATTGAAGTTTGTATTTAGTATCATTTTAAAGTTAAATGTTCTTTTGTGATTTTCCCGAAATATTTGGTGTTTTTTTTTTTTATTTTATATTTTATAATTTTGCATAAAAACCATAATATTTATTGAAGAAATATGTATATATCTTTTGTGTATGGGATGACCAACGCAGAAAATAACCTGTTACAAAATGTTAACACAATATGTATTCCGATTTATTCTATATTTTATTAATTATATAATGTACGAGGTGTGACTATAAAATAACAATGTAATGCTGTAAAATATATTATTTTAAATTTATACATATTTAGTTATACATTTATTGCCAGAACGATCCATACGAATTGATCAAAACAGTGTTGGAAATCTACTTCTGTGATCTCCTTCATGACGTGTGCCAATATTTCTTTCACAACTTCAACGGTCTGAAATGTAGTTCCATTTAATGCAGATTTGACAAAACTGGGGTACAGATAAAAGTCACATGGAGCCAGAGTTCGGGCGAATAACACAGATGCACTGTGAAAATTTTAGGCACCATTTTCGTACACACTTCTTTCATATTAAAATTGTTATGTAAAATTAGTCCTATCGCACGAATAGTTAACCGTGATGGTCATCAGATCTGATTAGATTACCGATTTTTCCAATATTATATTGGAAACGCTTAAACCACTCAAAAACCCGTACACGTTATAAACCCATTCGCGTATATATACTTCTTTTAATAAAAGATAAGATTCAGTAGCTGTTGTTCCAAGTTTCATATGAGAACAGTTCAACAACGACAACTTGCTATAATAAAACACTTATCATTTTTTCGGCAAAACAAAAATAAAAACCGATCTTACACATTAACGATGGCCACGGCCAGACTAATATATGCCAATAGATAAGGAATGGACAAAAATCGAAAAAGAATTTCTTATGGCCACGCCTCGTATTCTAATTTTTTTTCTTTTTTATTAATATTATAAATACGAGTAAAGTTAATAATTTACCTTAAAAATATATACATCTGTCCGATTTTAAAGTAAAAGTGAACAATAAATTAATTTAATTTATTCGAAAAGTTTTGGAATTTGTTTTTTTTTATGGCTATAAAAACAGTTTGGTTAATAAGTTGTTCACTTAACAAAAATAATATAAGCAATGGTTTTGCGACTATCTGCAGCGAAAATGTATAGCACATGCATTGCTGCAGAATTTCATGTATTAATTTGGTTATATAGTAAATATTCAATTTTAATTAAATTTTGCAGTGATGAGTGTAGCATTCTGTACTTTTATTGTAGTATAAATATAACGATTATTATCTGAAATATTCTTTAAATACATAAACGTTGAATTGTATGCGGACGATACGGAAGTAAATGGTCGTGTAATATCATATTATTATTTAGAAACTTAAAAATTCTCTAAATCAAATAAAGTATGCAATTATATGGAATCATTTCTTGTTTTGTGTTTCTGATAAATAACATCTAATCATAAATTCCGTTTTCTTATTCCACTTTTGCCAATATATTTTTGCAACACACCTATTCCATAGTGGACAACACATAAACGATTCATCCATTTTAATAATTATACCAATGAGTTTTTTTTTAATTAAAAATAATTGAATCTTCATGAATCAAAAAGCACAGAAATATTACGTTCAACAAATGAATGAATTAACTTTTTATGTGTCGTTGTATTAGAATGTTGTTGAGTATATGTTCGTTTACTGTTCAATGTCTTTATAATTGATACAAGTGACAGCGGTTTTCTTTCATCATCAAATGAAGTTTAAAAAAATAGAAAATGTAATAATAACATAAAGCTAAATGCTGAAGCAAAAATAGATTTGATTTGGATAGTAAAAAAAATCAATAATAATTATCGCTCGATGAGTGGAAGTATTGTGTAATAATCTCCAAATGCATGTCCCTTGATATTAAAGATGAATACGACTTAAGCAAACACTTAAAATACATCAACGTAATACAAAGAATTATCTGTACTGTACCACTTTGTATGAATTCTTTGTGGATAATATACACTATGAATCGCAAAACGAATGAGTATTGCTTTCACAATTCATTTCGATGAATCTCTCTGAAAACTTCTTGCTATAATGTTTTCTTCTGTAATCGTTTTTGATGGTCGACCTGAACGTTCAGCATCATCACCGTACATCATGCAACATGCCGTCTTTGAATTGTCGCGATGCCACTCAAAAACTTGTGTTTCATTTTAAAATCAATTATCCCGCTTAAGCAATTTTATTTTAAATTTTACCAAATTTAAAACAATGTTGTAATGTTAGTTCTTTGTTCTTTATACATTTTGCTATCGATGCACAAAAACTACTGCGTCACTTAATACGTTATATTTTTAATCACACTGAAGGCACTGTTATGGAAATATGAGCAATAACAGTGCCCCTAACATAGACGAATAAAGGTCCTATCGCACAAACCAGAAATCAATATAGATGCGGTGGTACCAAATTCATTTATTTGAAAGTCGTTCCGGTTATTTTCCGGACTTAGGGTGTATATTATTATGTTGACCATGAATTCAATTAATATTTAAAAAGAAAGAATAATATATTTTAGTTTTTAGATAATAAAAAAAATTCCGATGAAATATTCTTAAGTTTTTTTTTTTATTTTAAGTATTGTATCATTTCAATTATAAGTGTTCTTTTGTGATATTCTCGGAATGATTGGTATTTTTTCCGTATAACTTATAATTTTGAATAAATCTATAATATTAAAAAAATAATTATTTTATATCTTTTGTGTATGGCGGGGTGACCAACAGAAAACAACCTGTTACAAAATTTAACACATATTTTATTATATATTGTATTGATTCAGAGTCTATTTCAAATTCTAATAATTATTTTAAGTAAATTATTAAAAACAATGTTTTTTTCGTTTATCATATCCATTTGCAAAGCCTATGGCCTGAGTAATACACGTTCCATACGCATTCGGTTGTATCTAACTCGACAAAAGAGGTGATAAAGAACCGAACTGGAACCAGAATACATTCACCAATCTCATTTTGTATATTTTGCAAACCCTATGTAGTCCTTCCGCCGTTGATATTGAGACAGTGTAACATGTTTAGTTGCATATTCAATGCACCCAAAATTATTGAATTACACAGTTTAAGTGGAGATCAAGTCTATTTTTCTGATGGCGATGTTTATTCTATATTTTTATTGGAAACAATTTTTAGTTGAATTTCTCACCATCTACCATCACATCGCATTATCTGAACACACCTTTACAAATAATTCCTCATTTTGTTGGTGCATATCTCCAAGTCCACCATAACGACCTGTAAACTAAAACCAATAAATAAATATTAAATTTAATATATAAAATAAAATCTTTAATTTAAGTTTAATGTTCATTCATTCCTTTTTTTATTTTTATTTATTTATTTATTTTTTTTTTTAATTTATTTCCCAAATTTTAAATTATTAAAATATATAATGTTTTCAATAAATAATAATATTTTTAATTGTGTTTATAGTATTTTGTTTATTTTAATGTAATATATAAATAAATTCAAAAAAGCTGAATTAAATTCTTCTTAAATTGTTTCTTTTTGTATATATGAAATTGTTACTAATAAATTTTAATTTATTTATTAATAAATTCATATTTGAAATAAATAATTAAATTATACTTAAAATAAAGAGAAAAAAAAATTAAAAATAAAACACAAATCCTTAAATATTAATAATATCAACAACAATGAGATACCATTTTTTATTTATACTTTCCGACAACTATAAAATAAGAATATATTATAAATTTTAAAAACATTATTATATAATTAATAATTTGCACAAATATCTACGAATTAATATTCTAATAATATATTATTTATATTAAATAATTCTTAATCAATTAAATAAAAAATATAAGGCATCCGCATATAAATGACACAAAATATTATGTAAAAAATATATATTATATATGAAAAAAAAAGCACAAATTATTATTATTAATTTATCTTATGATTTAAAAAATTTACTTCTAAAAGTCTTTCCTTTTTTATTAATAATTTTACAATTTTTTAATATCGTTTCAATATTTTGATTGGTTTTTGTTTTATTTTGAATTTTTTCTAATAATCGATTTTCAAATAATGCATATATTGTTTCTTCAACGGCTGTTGGTTTTGGCATACCAAAATATTTTGAATTCACAAAATGACGAAACATTGCCGTTTCAACAAACCATTCCAAAAATAAACGTACCGATTGTGATGGATGTGATTTTATAAATGATTCTTTCTAATTTAATAAAATAAAATAATAATATAATACAATAAATAAATTATATTTTATAAATATTTGTTGAGATAAATTTCTCGTCAACCATTGATTGTAGTTTAATATTGAAGATTTTAGAAAAATAAAATCAACGTCAATAAGAATGACGGTTTCTCGAAATTCATCAAATTTTCAAATCGATAACTTTAAAACTACTCGAATTATTCAAATAATAATTTTTGCCAAGAATGAATGAATGAGAATGGGTCAAAGCAGTCTAAGAGGACTTTTATGCTTCTTCAAAATCAGCCGATTCCTGGACGACATAAGAATAATTTCATAACGAAAGCTCAATGTTTGTATGCAAGGTGAAGGTAGGCAAACGAACGTGTCAACATTTCCATAATATCTTCATAAAAAGACGTGAAACGAAAAAAAAAAACACAAAATATTGAATTTCTATTTTGCAATTGAATGATACGAAAATACAAAGTTATCTATACTTAATTAAGACTAACTTATAGTTGACTGGTATGTTATAGAATCAGCGAGTGAGAGGCAGCTGGATAAAAGGGTCATCCCTGTCTGAAATGTATTCTTTGAAAATTGCAAACTCCTCACCCTAGTGTGGCAGTAAGTTTGCATGAATGAGATGAGTTGCAGAAACAGATTGATAGAGGTGATCACAAAGGATCATATCCGAGAAAATTTATTCGAATTTAGATATATAGATTTATGTTAATTCTCCGTATGGTATTTGCAAAATATATGAATTCATCATTCCACAATGATCGCAATTACATATTTTCTGTGATATAAGTGTCGGAAATCTATTTATTACTTCTTTGAAAATTATCATCATATTATATTATATATAATATATTATAGGGAATATTCGACTTAGCAACTTTATCTAGGTTTTCCTAATATATATAAAACAACGAAACATAGCATTAATCAAAACTATAAAATATATAGGCACACTTACCTCAAACTGTTTAACTTTATAACCAGCAAAAAGTTCAACATAAAATCGTAAAAATGCTTCAGCAATTAATACACTTGATAGCATTTTACCTTGATCCAAAAGATTAACTAATTTCAATGAAATTAATAATGAATCTTTAAGTGATGTTGGTAATATTGTTGCTTCATCACCACATTTTTGTACAATCATTTTTGTATCTAAATTTATAATAATACCATCTTCGATTTCAATTGTTAATTCATCTAAAATGCCGGCCAATATGGGTACGGGTGCTTGACATATTTCCATTAAATTTTTTGGCAACAAAGTTATCATAGTATATTGCCATTGAAATGGATATAATATTGTTTGTAAACCCAATATACAAGATGATAATAATGATAAATTTTTACTGAACAATATTACTTTACGTTCCAGTAATAGTGAACCGAATACAATGATTAATAAATCGGCACCCAAACCATTAAATAAATCACTTAATTCGGTACTTTCGAGTCGTAAATCATTTGGACGACGTATTAAAATTTCATCAATTTTTATTGGTCGTTGTGATGCAAATAGGCTACGATTTATTAAATTTAAATCAATCGGCGCCGTTGTTGAATTCAATTCATCTGAATATTTTTTTATATTTTTGTCATCACGTATTGTTTTATGTTTATCCGTTGATGATATGCCATTATTATTATTATTATTATTATTGCTTGTATTAGCCATTGTACCACCAAATGCTTCCAAAACAGCTGTTTCAGTTAACCATTTTGGATTAAGTTCTAAACTCAAACGTTTATTATTATTTGTAGACGCTATTTTATGATTTGACATAAATATTGTTTTTGGACGCGGTGATAATAATGGTAATTTTATGTGTAAATATTTGCCTGGGTCGGGTATTTTATAATTTTGTAAATTTGTTAGTAAAAAATTTGTTTGAAAATCACTTATACCATGACGCGTTTCAATTTCTTTTAATATTTTAAAATAAAAACCAGGTGCTCGGTGGTCACTGATCATACAATAGGCTAACGGAAGACATATTTCACTACTTTCCGGTAATATACGACGACAATAACCATACACACGATTACCCACATAATCAGTTAATACTAAACTATAATCTTGATGTCGATTACCTAAATTATCCGAAAAATTATCGGCAAAAACTAATTGTTCAATATTTTGTGGTGGTTGTTCATCGTTGGGAAATTTTAATTTTATATATGCTGAATTTGTTAATACATTGTAACCAATTAGTAAACACATTTGAAATAATTTGCTTGTACTATGAATTTTTTCTAATGTTATTATGTTGGACGATATTGTTTGAGATTCATTTTCGGTGATTAGAGTATTATTACCATTATTGCTATTATTCATATTATTATTATTATTATTATCAATATTATTATTATTATTATTTTGTAATTTTTTGTGATTATTTTTTGTTGATTCAACTAATTGTTTATATTTATTGATTCGTTCACTTGTTGTTTCACATTTTTCAATCAGCAATGTCGGCGGCGATGTTACATCGGTTGTAGCTAATTTTAATGAATTAAATGATTGATCAATACTACCGTATGTTGTTGTACTAACCGGTTTTTCTGATATTCGTCGTACATAATCTTTTCGTTTATCAGTTAATGAACGTGATATTTTAATTGGTGATTTTCTATTGTTTGCCAACACATCGACTGGATCACATATTGTTGTATCTATAGAAAAATTACCACTATCTGCAGCACCAGATGGATTTTCTTCAAATACAGCATTTACCAATATATTAATCTGAATATATGAAAAAATTATTATCAATGTTAATTAATATATTTTCAATGTATTTAATGTAACAGTTGAGATAGGTACCTCATCATATGTATTAATAGAATCACTATCAGTTGCATTATTATCAGGTTTAACATTGTCATCGATTTTTGTACACTAAAATAGAATTAAATTAATAGAATAAGTGAAATTGAATGGAATTGTCATTAATTGTGATGCATGCAAACATATATTAATTATCAAATTACCATGTAATGTAATAAATCAACCGAATTTACATTGTGTTCCTCGGGACATGAACAATTACTGGATGACATTTTATCATCGGTTAACATTACATCGGAATCGAGGGTTATTTTCTTTTTATCCATATCATTTAAATTATTTAAATTATTATTATTATCAATGTTGTTGAATAAACTATTATTACTTTGATTATTCTTTAAATGTGATTGTAAATGTCCATATGGTTCCATATAAATATGTTCACTTACATTACCACTACAATTATTATTATTATTAATACATTCATAATGTTCATTTAATTTTGAATATTTAACTAATGTATCATACACAGGATTTGTACATTGAACACAATTTAATAAATTTAATAATTTATCTGTCGAATCAGTTTTCATGAATTTTTTATCATTCTTTTTTAATAGTTTATCATTATTCGTTTCCACTGATAAATTTAGATTACAATTTTTGTTATCAATATCATTATTATTTATAGTATTAATATTATTATTATTATTATTATTATGATTATTATTAATATTATTATTATTAATATTATCAGTATTTTTATTATCAGTATTATTTGTGTTACTATTTGCAATAATATTATGATTATTATTTTTATTTTCAAAAATTTGTACTATGTCATTATTATTTTTGGCTTTAGTGTTTGTTGTGTCAAAAGAGCGGGGTGGTTTTAGCGGTGGTGGACCCTGCGGTAATGGTTGTTTAAGCGCTGCTTTTATAGAATCTGTAACACCATCTTTTTCAAAATGTTCTTTATTTTGTATGGATTGATTAAAAAATTTTTCAAATTTTTCTTTAAATTCAATCGGTTCGACGGGTGAAAGTTTTGTTAATGTTGCTTTATTTTGTTTATCACCAAATCGAAATGCTGGACTACGTTTTATTATACTATTACGTTTCACCGGATCGCTTGTATGACGTTCTAATTTACTTTCTAAATTTTCTTTAATTTCATTTAATGGTTTTAAAAATTGATGTTTTTTTTGTGATTTTAATAATGATGAATCACTGGATTGCCGTTTAATTTCATTACCTTTGGTTTGTAATTCAAAATGTTTTCGTCCTTTTGTTACAATATTGTTTTCATTATTATTATTGGTATTGTTATTGTTACTATTATTATTATGTCGTAATAGTTCAAATGAGGTGGATGTCCGTTGAAGTTTATATGAATGAATGGGATATGTTTTAAATGTTGGTGTTGTTGTTGTTGTTGTACTGGTGGATGAAATATCTAAAGAATCAAGTGTGTTATTTAAATTTTCAAATTTACTTTTAATTGATTTCACTTGTCCTGTACTGGGTGAATTTTTTGACATTTTGTGTGTATTTTTGCAAATGCAAATAATAATAAAATAAATTAAAATACATTTACTAAATTAATTACGGTTAAAGTTCACATAATTAAACGAATTAATTAATTATTGCTAAATAAACAAATAAAATAAAAGCAATTAAATAAATTATAATAAATGCATTGTTGATTTTGGTTGGATGGATGATGGAGGCGTTGTCAATATAAATATATCATAATAATTGTCATGCGCTCGCTCCCATTATCCCTGTTTTTTTTAACTACTCTATTAATATATTTATAAAATTTTAATTTTAGCACTAAACTATTTCGAATTATTAAATAATCGCTTTTTAATTATTAATATTGTTAAACACAAAACTATAAAATGAAAGAAAAAAAAAAGAAGTAGAAATAATATTTATTTTTAAAACAATAATATTTTTATTTTACTTACGCTATTACATATTTTATTTTTTTATTGTTAGATTGACAATTTGAAATTTTGACATTTTAAATTTTTTTATTTTTATCTGTTGCTTTATCCCCTTTATCCTCTGTTCTGTGAAAAATTGTACAAAATTTTTAACGAATCATTACTATTTCTTGTAAAAGTGTTTAACATTTCTAATGATATTGAATTTTGCATAATATAAGGCGAAAACAATTTTTATAATGATGTCAAAGAATAATAAAGTATAGATAATTTAATAACCACTTGTTGTTGGTAATTATATATCGGAAAAAATTAACTATTTAAATGTTGTCACAGCATACTCCAACTATATATAATAGATCTTTAATAGAAGTCTAGACTCTAGCTAGTGTCTCTTCTAGAGGTATAGAGTTTGAAATTAGAATTATGTAATAAAGATTTAAATAAAGTTTTGGATGAAATTTTTGAGAAAAACCATTTTTTTTCAAATGTATTGTTCTATTACTCGAAAATTCACATCGTGGATAAATTAAGAATTTAATTCTCTATAATTACATTAATTTCGAAGTTATAGGTACTCTAAAGATATATTATTAGTATCGTATCTCGAAAACAGAGGCTTAAATCGAAACGTATATCAATTAGTATTTTTGACTTATTTTAGAATTATATACCCCAGCAGCAGTATGAAGGCTTGCCAAGCAGTCGTAGACGCCATGTATAACCGCATGATTAGTTGATCGACATGATGATTAGGAAATCGAAACAATTGTTGTAAAATTGATATATCTTGTGTTTTATTTATAGTATTATGTATTAAACGTGTTTAGCGATTAGTTTCTCAATCTATTATTGCATAAATTTACCATATTTTACTTTCACTTTCTGAGATGGGTTTCAATAAGCGTGTAATTGCGATAATACAACTGTTGGTAACGTTTCTATATATAAGACATTAATTTTTGAATCCTAGTTCCTATAAAATAATTCCGAATACAAACAGAAAGTATCTTATGGAGGTGTATGAATATATGGTAGTTGAATTAGCTTAACGTGAAGTTTCACTACAATTTATGAACAAAATTTATAAATAACATATTTATTATGAAAAAATTAACAAATTGCTTTTCTTTTTTAGGTGAAACTGGATTCAAGATATAAGATTAAGTAAGTTTTGTTTTTGATTATAAACTTAATTATATTGTTTTATTATTTGTAAGTTTTTACAAGATTTTTTATAGTTCTTTAAATTTAATTAGTACAAATAATATATAATTGATTTAGTATCAATATTTTGCTCACTTATAATTGTCAATAGCCGCGGTAGTACTGAACAAATTATGCGATCACTTTTGAAAAAAGAATGTCCTAAATAAAAAAATTAATTTAATTTTAAACGTCTTTTCAAAACTGTTGCGATTAAACTCAGATCCACAAAAACAGCCAAAACCAATAAATTGAAACAGGAGAAAGAGCACCAAAGACGGTAAAAAGACTGTCAGTAGGAAAACGCTATATGGCCAACAGTTTTTTTGGGATTACATGTTGATCTATTATTTACTGCAGAAAGGTTAAACTGGATGCAAAAATTGCGAGAAATAATCTGATTTAAAGATTAAAACAAATAATTGTTTATCAAGACAATGCACTTGTTCACACAATTTTTTTGATGATGGCAAAATTCAACGATAATTAAAGTACGAATTACTTCAGATTCCAAACCTGCTAAAATTCTTGGACGGAATCTATTTTTAGATACGACGTGAATCTATTTCATTCGTGAAAAGATATTTTGCAGACCTTCCGGCATCCAACACACTTTAATGACACGATTAATTATTGGTAAAACGGAATAGGAAGTTTCACATGAGCTTTTATTTAAATTATTTCATTATTATATGGCAACACAATATTAAATGCTGTTCTATATAATAATAGCTGATAACAGGCAATTTTTCTAGATAATCCCTTGAGTGTATTTTGTAAATATTAGAATCTCCTTAATTAAAAAAATCAAAACACTTGATTTTTAACATAAAATAAAAAAATAATTAATTTTTCTATATTTAATTTTTATTTTGCATTTATTATTATTTGTTTATATTCACATCACTTTTTTTTACCATTATAAATATCAACATCAATATCTATATCTTGAATACCGCCACCACCACCGAATCCTCCACCTCTACCATATCCTCCGTATCCTCCGTATCCGCCATATCCTCCGTAACCGCCATATCCACCACCTATTAAAAAAAATTAAGCAAAAAACAAACAAATAAATTAAATAATAATGAATTAAACTTAATCTTAAATCACAATTATAAAATTATAAATAATTGTTACCACCACCTCCAACGTTATAAATGTCAACATCAATATCTGTGTCAATAATTTGTCTTGATTTTCGTTGTACCTCTGTTAAACTATCGTCCGGTTTTTTAAATTGTAATTCTATGATTGGTTGCAGATGTTTATTATTATCATTATTATTATTATTTGTAATTGTTTCCGATGCAGGATATCCGATTATAAAAGGTAACATCGAAATAACACACATACAAATAACCATATACGAATGCATTATTTAATCTACATATAAATATTGATTGAACAGAAATTAAAATTTTAATTATTAATTAATTTATTTAAACTTTTTCTATTAAGAAAATTATGTTATGTGGCGCGCATAAGGAAAATTCAAATCACAGAAAATTTATCCATAAATTACCTTATGCGTTAAAAACAATTATAATATAATTAAAATTTTCTCACACAAATTATTAGTATTACTATATTTCCGCGATACGATGATATATTAATTCATTTATGGTAGAAATTATTAAATTAAGTTTAACTGAAAGATTCTATACTTTTAATGAAACTAAATATAATTTTAACTAAAAACCATCCTTTATATTCTATATTTTTTTCATTCACCCTACCCAACATCAATCAAATCGTCAATACGTATTTATTTAATTTATTATTCAATAATAATATTATTATAAGGTAAATTTAACACGTTGACGCAAATGATGGCTGCTGTAGCAGACCAATTTTTGTGTTTATGGTACGTAAAATTAAATTAAAAGTGAGCGTCAAAGTGTTAAGTAATTTTTTTTCACCGTATACGAGGTCGATCTGAAAATTGCACTAAAAATGTAGTTTTTTATATGTCAGTCAACATTGTTTGTACAACATTGATTTGTCTTGAATTAATTTAGGTTTTAGGAATCTCTGGTTTTCTCATGTGATTTTTATCAAATTTAATACGTATAGCTTGAGACGTTGAATTTATATGGATTTATTCGAATTATATATAACTTAAGAATATGAGTTTTCATGAACATTTCGTACACATGTTCTATAGAAAATCGATACCCATTTTAAGCAGTCCAAATAGACAACCACATATATATGGAACTGCATTGTACATTTCGTAAATCTTTCATCCATTTTTAAACAAATTTGGTATATGTGAATATTTGTAAACACATTGGCCATATTTATCCGCAGATTTACATGTTACAAAACCGATCAAAATCTACTTGGAAATGTGTTAAATAACAAAATCCTGCACCACTCACTGTATTCACCGCATATTCCTCCTTTCGATTACTACTTATTCCGATCGATGACTATTGGCCTGACTAAGCAGCATTCTTATAAAGATGCCAAAAAAAATTTTTCGATTCGTGGATAATCTCAACGGCCTGAGTTATTCTTGAGACTTGGTATTCGTATATGCTGCCAGAAAGATGAAGATGAAGTAGTCGCCAGCGATAGACGATACATTTTTAGATGTAGTCTGCAAATAACAAAAAATATTGCAACAGCATTATATGGAATCAGTGGAATCCAATCTATTAAAAACAATTACATTATATAAATTATGTCAAATGTCATTGTTAATTTTCAGACTTTCCTCGTATATATAGCGCCAATATTTACAATAATTATATTACATTTTCCAAAGGTTATAAAAGTTAGCACATGCGATAGAACAATTTGAACATTTATTTAATTTTTGCCTATAATTAAAACAAAAAAAAGACCGCATCAAATTTAATGGAAAACCAGTTTTAAAATGAAATAATTATTTTTTATTTATTTAATTTTATTTTTGCGCACAAATCTTTTGTCTATAGCAGAAACAGAATTTTTAAGAAATAAGAATCAACACAAAAATTTTGTAATATATGAGCGATAGTACAAAAAAATAAAATAATTAAATCAATATTTTCATCTCTTCATGGAATTTGTATTTACAATATGTTTACTCTAAAATGGAATATGTTATTTGTTTGCATGTGTACTTTATTTATGGTCATAGATGAATAGATGATCTGCAGTTAATGTGGTATTTATTATAAGTGATTCTTGTCTTAATCTTATTTACAGAATTTCTTAATGTCTTTAGGCCTTTGTTAAGATTGTTAAAATTTGTACTGTGTATTACCCATTATTATCTGTGATGCGATCGATGACAGTACATTTTATTTTTTTTCTTTATAAACTACTCGTGTTATTCATGAGTTCATGGTCAAGATTAAAAGTTCGCACTTAAATTATAGACGGTATATCGGTTATAAACGTGTGTTTAAATGCGTATAAACCAATATGATTTTATTGTGGTTGTTTTCGAATTGAGCAAGAACACTTTTATTTTTTAAAATAACTTTTACTGCTTAAATTCTTTTAAATTTAAAATTACATATGCAATAAAAATTGTTCACATTTGCATTTCTAATTTCCGGTACATTTCCTGTATTATATATGAAGATAATTATGGGGTAGTGAGGAAGGATTACGTACATATATATATAACGCTGATGTACATATATAGTGACAATATTGTCTTCTTGTTGGAGAAAACCAGCTAAAGATTTGTGTCAATATAAATTAGAAAAAAATATCAAAAACAACAAGTGCACACTGACTCCAATTACTCGCAAATATGGCGGGGTTGTTGCAAAATATATAAAGAGTTTGCGGTCAACATATTTTGCTTCCAGATCGGATTAATGGGAAGGAATGAGTTTCTCAAATCACTATATATTTTGTGGAAAATATGTTAACTATACTTACCAAATCAATATATAATGCTCTGTATCAAAAGAATTCAAGAGTGCGCGTGTAGATTATCGTAATTACATAAAAGGGATTACCTATAGGTGATGCAGAAATAATTCAAATGGGTGTAATTAAATATTAAGAGTTTAACTTATCGTTCTTTGTTCAGCTTCGAAAAATATGAGCGTTTGTTCAATTAATTTGTATTTATTATTTGCTGTTCACACCAAATGCAGAGCATTCATTACCTTGTGACTTTGTGTTGATGGTTCTCCAAGATATGATGATAAGTTTTTGTTGAGTTTAAGATTGTCAAAGTAAATCCACTTTCAATCATCGTAGTTACAATACACCACAGAAAATTCTTTCATTTTTGCTTGCGGAAAGGAAATACAATGTGATGTTGTACCGGTTTGCTATGCCATTTTTTGTGTTAATCATTATCGATTATATTTGGGTCTTTCAAAGGGCATGCTTAGGCATTTGAAAACAGTTGCTTCAATAACTACTATCCAAAATATATCAGCTATTGAGCTCAATTTTAATCCAATACAATGCCTGCAATTCGTTGTGTTTGAATTTTTTCGGTTGGCCATAGCTTGATTTGTCATTGACATAAAGATCACCAAACTATTATTAATCTTCCAATTAAATCACTCACTATGCTTACGTATTGCGATGTAAATAGCATGATCAATAAAATTCTACAACCACTCAAGATGAGCTTCACTGTTACACTCTTTCTAAAATCAAAGAGGTGCAAAAGGACAATCTATAATAAAAAAATGCTATATCGCATTGCATTTAAAAAATTAAAATTATAAATACGGTTTTTTTAAAGCTTGATCCTTTATTGTATTATTGTAATAGTAAATGCCTGATTCCATCACATAGCTGTGTGTTGTTTTAATGCCTGTATAACGATTATGATGACATATACTTCATAATATTTGGTCCATTTTAATTATATTCTTCTTATCATTTATTACTTTAGTTTTGTATGACTGTATGTGTGCGCTCCATATAAATAAGATAAATATGATGGATGATTATTAAAGACTTGTATTTGTTATTAAATTTAACCATTGTATTTGAATTGTCTTCAGATTTTAATTTAATGTAAATATATATAGAAAACTGTATACATTTATTTAGAAGCATTAAATACTTATACACATATCGTACATTTAGTTATAGCTTTTAATAATATTTACGTATTGATTTGTTCAATTTGAATTTATATATACATTGGAAAAAGTTAAATATAAATAATAAATAATATTTGTTAAGCATTAGTTAAAAAAATTCAAATTTTTAATTGTTTACTTTATTATCTAACCAAAATAATAATAATAAAAAAAAAACCACATCAATTATAAATTATTCGCAAAATATCTAATCCATATAAAAATTGAAACGATCATATAATTTTGCGGTATAATTGGTATATCGATAACAACGGTCAGATGAAGAGATTACATATACGCAGATAAAATTTTGAGTCTTGGAATAATTTCGCACTGTGTCGATATAGCATGACCGCGATAGAATACCTAACACGATTATTTTAAGGAAACCTCGCACATGTACGTTGGTTTTTTTGGTGCTTGCGAGTTTGCTTCAATCAGATGTAGAATTTACTGAGCCGCGTTGGAGGGAATTCTCGTTATATAGTCTTTAATTAAAATTTAATGAGAAATATGTATGTATGTATGTATGTAGGGTCAGTTTGCACGCATATTATAAAATTTGTCCTGGATATCATCATTATCTATAGAAAATTTCATTTAATTTAGTAAAAAGTTTAACATATAGTTTCATATATGGTTCAGTGCCGTGCAGTTGGTAATAAATCGCTTGCACCATTCAATGCGGATGTTGTGAGTTTAATACGACGGTACTGCCATCATGCATGACGGCGTACGCATTTCATAGTGAAAATTACTCAACCGAATTAACGATTTTTTCTGTTTTTATAATCAAAAGGCGAATATCTTTATGAAAATAAATGATGTCAGAGATTAACAATGTCTTTAAACAACACATATAACTACACTATATATTAGCATAAATTTAAATATAATTGAGTTCATGAAGAATCTATTATATATAGAAATATATTTATGTTAATGTTATAATTGTCATAATTGTTGCATCTTATAGTAGGTACGAAGTATTTTATCAACTTATCTGCAATATTTTAGAGGGTTACTATTACAAGTGATGTATACTAGGTCGTTTATGACTATATGTGTAACAATTAACCATGTTGTAGAATATGGGTTAACTGTATTAATTATATTGTTAATTATAAAATCATATTATTATTATTATTATTATTATTAATAGATTATTTACAAATAATAAGGAAATGGGTAAATTGTGCTACGACGATTCAAAAATTATTAAAAGACTAAATAAAAGCAATAGTTGATGATGTGATAAATAATCATAAAAAGGCGCATATAAATTTGTTATTGCAAATTAATTAAATACGGAGTTATTGTTTATATCGTATTTATAATATATGCCTATAATTCATTAGTCACACAAATTTTAATTATCACATTTATTTAAATTATTAATTTACAAAACATCGCGTACGTACACAGATGATCGAAAAAAAAACAACAAATTTCTAATAAATAATTTATTTTGTTCAATACTACTGAAGGTCAATGCGGTGATAGATTATAAACGTATATTATTTGTAGTATGAATGACTTAAAAAAAATAACAACAATAAAATCTATTAACTAATTTCTAATTTTCTGAATCTGAATGTATGCGTAAACGTCTTACCGCCGCCTATTGCATAATCATATAGACTTAATTTAATTTATAAGCAAAACATTTGAATATAACATTAACATGCGTATGGAAAATTTAACAATCATTCATATTTCTGTTAGGTCTATGCTATAAAATTAATATAAAATCGGTGGTATGTGTGCGTGCTTATTATATGTACGATTATCTGCAAACTTGACATTGACATTTGTAAATTACTACAATATATATTGTAATTTCCCATCATACTGGGTATGATATAAAATTATAGTGTAGTGTTTCTCGGCCAATTCATCACGATTTGTAAATTCAATGATTTAGTCCGTAATAAATTGATCTTAACATAATATTTTACTTAACAAGCATAAAATACAAAATTAGATTTATATAGAGACAGAGACATATTCGTGAATACAGCGTGTGTATATATAATATAGGCATGTTGGACGCTACTCAAAGATAAGCAATGTCTGTTGCACACCCACACACACACCACTAATCACTCATGGAGCAAAATCCTACAATTCTCGGTTCAATTATTGTTCGGTAGCGAACATCATCAGTAATCATTTGATCACGTTTTAGTATAGTTCATAGTACACAGCTTTGGGTTTGTTAGCGTCTAAAATTTATAATATCATTTCATAAATATGAAAATCAATAATATTATATTCTTCTATTCAGGAATCCTTTCGAATCTTGCGATTTAAATTATTAAATAATCGGGCGTTTCTGGTGATAATATCATTATATGCTCCGACAGTACTGATGGCCGTACTGATGGCATTCAATAAGACAACAATATTATCGATATTGTTAAACAAATGTGTATTGCCATTTTAAATAAAATATTACTAATGTCGTACTTTTGTGAGTACCAATTCACAGTGGTATTGTGGATAATGAAGATGCATTCTTATACAATCTGGTACACGATCTGTTTGCCTACCGCGGTTACAGCAGTAATTGTGTAAAATGGTGCATTGCTGACTGTACAGATCTATGGAATCGGACTTGTATGTAGACTGTGTATAGCATTGTTGACAGGCAAAAAAGATGAGTTGTGGTTCCATGGGACAGTTGCTGCACCTATACTTGATTGTACAATATATAATTAATGTTAATGCTAGTAGAGAACAAAATTAAAGAAGTGAAGAAGCTCTTGTTATTAAAGTATCTAGTTGGCTATGATATAATCTTCATATATTATAATATTTGGCGTTTATATATAAATAATTTGATGAGTAAACATAATAAAATGTATTCTCTGCGTGGTATTTTATTTTACTTTACAATTATTTAACACCTGCATAACTAATTTATGGATTATTGAATTTTAACTATAATATATTAAATCCAATCGCATTTTAATATAACTCGCTGTATTAGAAAATTGCTATATTTTGTATATTAAAAATAAGCTTTTTTTTCCTTAAAGTTATTTATACTTAAAGTTTCTTTTTATATAGAAAAACTTTGTAAATAATATTTAAAAATGCATGCGTAGGCAATTGAACTTGAAATATTAATGATTTTTAATGAAATGCATATATTTATACCCACAAATATTATTTAGATATTTTTTTCTTATGGTGAGCGAGTTATATATATTTTAAGTAACATATGAATGTATTATTAAACTAATAAAGATATACTTGCACGTCTATAAAAACGGTGATGCGATGCATAATTCATAATAATAATATCTGTAATTAACACGTTCACTACATTGAAAACATTTACCGTACTAAAAAAACCGATTATTTTACATATATATGATAGAATTGATTTCAACATTTGTCCATTAAACCATTATATTAGTTTTGGGTTGAAAAGAGGCATATAATTATTGTACAAATTTAAACAAAGTATTTTCTTCAATTTTTTTACAACTTTCTTCAGTATGTCTATGGCTAATGTGTGGTAACTTTTCAACAATTAGAAAGCGTCTACTTGCTGCATTGATTTGAAAAAACGATAATCAGAAGGCGCTATGATGAGTATGCGCTGGGTACGGACAAACTTCTCATTCGTGCTGTAACAGTGTATATTCTTGACAGATGTTGAAACGGTGGCCCAGCGGTGTCATGTGCAAGAGGATAACTTTATACACAACCATTCTTCATTCAATTGGCTCATTGAACATTGACTCATTGATATTAGTAGTAATAAGATTTGGTGTTATAAATTCGTTATACACAGCTCCTAGTACCAAATACGCTTGTTATGCATATGAATGTTCCGTTTTGGCACTGATGTCGATTGTTTGTCTTGTGTCTACCTTTGTCTTTTTGTGTTTAGGATTGTTAAAGTATAGATTTACTATTTAACGCCAGTTATAATATGCTATAGAAAACCGTTTGTTTTTTGCTTGGCAAACATTTCCCTTCAATTCGTGTGGTAGCCTTCTATTTAAATAGTTTCAATGCAATGCATGTAAACGTTTAAAAATAGTTTGTTCAGTAACTCCTACATATATATAGGTTCGCCTTTTAGTGTTTTAGTGCTGAGTGTTCGTCTATTTAATGCCTTACAGCAATTCGTAGCCGTTAAACGTTTTCGGCTGCTGCAATTGATGGAAACTATTAGTTAAAATCCTATAAGTTTACATACTAATATAATATTTAGTGATTTTATGCTATATATAATAATGCGCACATAACAATACACGGTATTTCCCGACAAATATTCACATAAATTATATTTGTTGATCAAAATAAATTTTCCACACAGACTGCTGCGATCATAAATTATAAAAATATTATTGTATAAATGTGATGATCCAAAACATAAGTTCAAGTATATATTTGTTAATGATTTAAATCGGTATTAGATAAATAGTTAGTTTATAGCATATATATATAATTATCACTATTTTTTAATGTTTATATTTATTTAAAAAAATATTTGTGCGGACAACAAAACAATATATAATTGATATTAAAATGTCCTCAAATAAAATCTCACATCATTATATTATAAATATATAAAATCCCCGTAAATATATTTATACCAAAAGCAGGCGTGTGATTCAGGACTGGGGAATGTAAATAGAATCTAAATAAAAATGTTTATGTGCGTTGTGAGACTTTTATTTCAATTCCAATGTGCGCAATAAATCTTTGTTAAAAACCTTATATAAAATATGCACCTATTTTTAATGTGTGTAGCTAGAAATAATTTACTTCATTCATTCCTAAAACGTAATTATATTTACACAGAGCACTTTTTCATATTAATTTCATAGTGGTCACATAGCGTATGGTTTCCAGTCCTGTGATATCAACAATTAATATTATTTTGTTTATTGTTAAAGGTATGCATATATGGGTGTACAGCGTACACGTACATTAATTTGGTGCTAATTTAAAACTAATTAGTACTAAAATGGAAAAAAAAATAAAAATGTGAATCAGAAATATGAGAAAAAAAAAACATCGAACTATAAGTTTTATTAAAATTTATGAATAAATTATCATATTAATGCAAATATTGTATAGATATATGCGAGTATAGTATCATAACTTCTATATTAATAGGTATATGCATATGAAATGTTGATTTATTCGCCAGCAAAACTAAATACGTTTTCAAAATATATTGTTTAAGATTATATGACTTTTTGCCATCTTTTTGACACCGTAAATCCGTAAATCCAACAAAAGCTGTGCATCTTTTGAGAAACCAAATCGATCCTTTTTTTAACTTTTTTTTGAAGTTGAATTGTTGTTTTTGTGCCGAAAGGTCGCGTTGTATCGAATGTATAATAAGTGACTAACCTCATTTTATGTCTGCAAATCTCACTATAATTTACGCAAATACCTCCAAATGATATTATATGGTTACTATCACCTGAACTTGATGGTTATAACATTTCTCAATATTTCTCCAACACTTTACTTTAACTATTGATCACAAAAGCTTTCTGCGAATCTCACTAGTTTATGTAAATTCCAAATGATATTACATGGTTACTATCTCCTGGACTTTATGATTCACGCATCTGCACTTGCTCCAACTCAAGGGAAATTCCATGTTTTATTAACTGCGTTCCTGACGATATTAAACACATTCTTATAGTTTGTTTTAAACTTTCATCCACAGTAAAGCTTGCAATTCTTCATATTCTAATGTTTTTCTATGGATTTCTACGGCCTTTGTTGCTTATGGGATCGAAATCAGCCAACAATCAGTATAACTATTTTCGACAGTCGTTTTCGTCTATATATAATGCAAAAAACAAAGAACACGCTTGCTGCTAATCGCTGGTACAAAACTAGAAATATTTTCAAATGAAATGAAAATCTATATTGGGTACACTTTCACGTTTCACATGATACGTTGAATTTTAATGAACTATATGTTTATCCTTTATTCAAAACGGTTTAATTTGTGACACAAACTACAAATCTATAATATAGTAATACTATCTGTTAGCTAAATAATGACGATTTCATAAGCATACACCTATTATATATATATAAGAGAGATGTTAGAATTTAATATATAATATTTATTGGGATTAGTTTGTATGAACACAGTATCTCTATCTCTCTGTACAATAATAATATATAGAATATTCCCTATCTAAAAACTAAATGTGGTATACCTTTTATTTAAACAATATATTATTTATTGATACATGTGTTAAAAAGTGACGTAAATTTTATAACTTTGCGTATGTTCTAATAATAGTATAAAATGAACGCATTTATAAATAATATGCACAGTATTTTAAAAAAATTTAATCGATAAACAGTGCCTTAACTTTTATATAGTAGTTCAAATATATAAAAATTTTGTGTTACAAAAATTTTACAAAAAAAGTTAAAGTTTAGTGTCATTTCATATTGTCATCAATATATATCGAATAAAAATTATAAAAATGAAAACAACATTAATTTGTGCTATTCTTGTATTATTTCTTGCAATTAATATAACAATTGCTTATCCAGAACCAGAGCCTAGACGTTGGGGTTATGGCGGTGGTTGGCGCGGTGGATATGGCGGTTGGCGCGGTGGATATGGAGGTTGGCGAGGCGGATATGGATACGGTGGCTATGGTGGTTATGGAGGATATGGATATGGTGGATATTATCCGGTTGCAACTTTTCCAATTATAGTAGGATAGTGCATTTATATTATATGGTGTGTCGTGTGTATATTATAACAACATGTACTCTTGTGTACCTGTGTATAATTGTATATTATATAAATAAGAATTTTGTTAATACCATAAACTTAAAAGTATTTTTATATAAATATAAAAGTTTGTTCACAATTAATGCAGCTATATATAAATATTAGATACTCATGTCATATATATATATATATGTAAAAGCTATTTAAGCTATATATAAGCGATAGCTATATATATATAAAATGTAAACTATATAATTATAAAAAATTGGAAAATCTTAATAATACATAGAAAAGAGGTTTATTTTTGTTTTTTTTAAGTGATTAGATAATAAAATAAGAATTTAAAATATGCTCGCTCTGTCCGAATGATTATCTAAGTTTTATGACATTTCCTTCAGTGTATACGCCAAAATAAAACGCATTAATGTGACGCAGTGATTTTTGTTCATGTACCAACAACCGTTTCAAAATTCATAAAAATGCTATCGAAGCACTTGAAATGTTTGTTCATCCAAAACACTGCGTCTGAAATAGACAATATTAAAATCCATGTTTCCGTTGAGATATCCGTATCGTCCGAAAAATAACCGTAATGCATTTTTCCAAATCCAATTCGATTATTTTTCGGACAGACCTTGTATATTATAATGAAATTGTATAAATTGTAAAGATAAATTGTTATGTTTTTTAAAATTTTCATATACATATTTTTTTTCGCACGTATATTTTTCAAATGAAATATATATTATTAATTTATTTTTCAAAATTATAATAATAATAATAATAATAATATATTAAAAATAATGTGTTAATTAAATTAAATTTAATATTGTATAAAATAAATATTATATAATTATATGGAATTTTTACTACTATTTAATTTAAATAATTATATTTAAGACGATATATTGCGGTTTAAAAATTTAAATATTAAATTTAAATTTTAAAATTAATGCGTATTTTATTATCAATTATAGAAAATATAGTTTTTGGAATATACAGATATGGACTGAAACTGAACTAATCTCCCCTATGCAGATAATAATATTATTAATAACAATTTGTTCAACACTGTTCTCAAATATGAGGAAAGATCATATATGGCTATGAGCGAATGATCTGTATTGAATTTTATTCAAAAGTCCTATACATTATTCATTTCATATGATAAGAAAACAACATTAATTCTTAGAAATCTTTGTACGGAGGAAAATATCGCTGTGCTGTTAATGAAAAATATTAATTTTGTCATAATTTTCTGCAAAGCATAAATTTTGTCCATCCATCCCATCAAATATTCTGCGTAAAAATATCTTGGTTCATTTCTGTATAAAATTAAAATTGACTAAACAACTTAAATCCACATCATCATTGTTTGCATTGTAACTTTACAAAATTACGTTGAGTGATTATAGTCACCAAATAAACAGTTTATCGTATGTTGTTAGACTATAAATACAACAGAACAAATTTACAAAGGAAGCTCATAATGCGTGATACATCTCGATTAGAATGAATTTGTAGTTGTAGTACTCATCATTCAAAATAGAAAACGCTTAAATATTACCCCGCATTATACATCTTTTATGTTGATGATTACGTTGAAGATCGGAGCATCATCATCACTTATAAAACCGTGTCCTCTATTTACGAACAGTTAGTATATCATTTTTTGGTATCATCTGGGCACTATCATTTACATTGTGGGTTTTATTCTTCCCCATCTGCGTGAAATGTATCCTGTATTTATGAACGCTCAGTTTAATTTATGTTTAATATAATTACTGCGCAGATCATCACGTCATATGGAAAATAAATTGTTTGTCCCATAGATTTAAGTTCTTCGTGTATAAGGGTAGAACAGGCATTGTGGCGCCACCGCTTACATTATAATGGTTTTATTACAGCGAAGTGTATAACTAATTAAGGTATCATTTTTTAAGGAGTCATTCGCATGCTGTACCAATTATACTCGGACATGACAGTCTTTTTATCTTGTTTATGGTTGGTTTTTTTTTCGATCTTCTTCCAACAGACTCTGGTTGCGTACATTATTTTTGCAGGCTAACAGTTTGCCTTTCGGAGTGATTAAAATATTTTTGGTTTATTTTGGCAAAGTTTCACAGATACAATATTTCTCTTTTTTTTTTTATTAGAATTGATGCATAGCTACAAGGTTTATAAATCCGTAACATTTCTTGTAAAAGTATAAGTAAATGTAAGACAGTTGTCCATAATTATATTACGTCAAATAAGAATAAATAGGAACTGAAAACCAATCACATATAAACAAAAAAAACAGATCTTAATAAAATAACTCTAAATAATAACATGTTTTATACTGATTTCCTTTGTGGTGGTCGTATACAAGCATCCAGAAACAAACACATCACATATATTATATAGTTATCCAAAAGCCACTTGACTATATTCTGATGAAGTGAATAATCAAATCGATATCAATTTTGCGGCGTGACATATAACTAAATGTAAATATCTCAATAGAAGAACGATAAGGATGAGCAGCTAATACATTATAGAAATTAAATTAGTATTAAATTAAGTGGGTGCTACTAATTGAATGAATTGATTGAAATAAAATTTTACGTGTGTTTTGTGTGTTTAAAGGCGAAATGGAAACTTTCCAATATGATTTCAGAGTTTCTAACGATACCTATATATATGAAATATGTGTAAGGCCGAGACAGCTTACGTAAAATAAATGGAAAGAATATGATCTGGTTAGTCTATATAGATGAACCCATTGCACAGAACTTTACTGAATATATTGTATCTATATCTAGTACCGATTAATATATACTCACAACAGAATGACAATGGGCGCATATATTCACAAAACAATAACAAACGAAAATTCCCATACACATTATTTTTTATAATTTGAGAAATAATGTGGCTTAAAAAAACAACAAAATATAATTATAATTATAAAAATATAAAGCCTTTTATTCTAAGCATTGCTCGTTTTTTTTTTTTTTTAAATATATTTAGTGTATTATTACAATATTAACAAAATTGTGTATATAATTTGTTATCTCTGTTGATATCCGAAAAAATATAAACATTATTTAAACGATATTTAAATTATGATACAATGAATTTGTTGAACTAATATATACAATAAAATCTATGTATAAATCCGGATGATAAAAATTATATAGATAAGAGAAGTGAAATAGATGAATGAAATATATAAAAATATATATGATATGATTATTTATTCCGATCGTAAAATATTGATCAAAATAATAAATATATTTAAAATATTTTAATACAAAAAATAAAAAAAAACAAATAAAATAATTATTATAAAAAATCACAGAAATAATTTAAATAAAATTATTTGTTATTATTTTTATATAATACAACGAAAACACACAATGGCTTTTTAAAAACAATGTAACATAAATATGTATCAATTGGATAATGCGATGTGTAATAATAATGCACGTAATGCACGGGGAGGTCTATAGCATTTATTGATTTTATTACTATTATTATTACTATTATTATTGATATGCAAATTGATTATTTGTTTGTCGATATGGTGCAGCCGTTGGTATATGGGCACCTTCGGCACGATAACCATTTTCATCAGCAATATAATTTATTGTATATAAAATTCCATCAGGTCCTGTATATGAATATGAACCTTGCATAACCTAAACGAAATATTCAAATGAATAATTTTTAATTTTAAATATTTAAATTATATAATAAAGTATACTTGTGCTTCTGATTGTGAATTTGGATTTTTTAAATATCCTTGTTGATCAGCATGTATTCCATTACTTGTATCATAACTGAATAAAAAAATTGTTAATTAAAATTTATTATAATTAATTAATTAATTCAAAAATTTTAAATATATGATTTTACTCACTTATACACATAAGAACCATCTGGATTTAAATCATAATTTTGTTTTAAAATAACAGCATCTGATTCTCTTGTTGACAATGGTCGTATTTGTGCAATAATAATTGGTAGTATAACTACGAGAATAACTATGATCTGTTCATAAATAGATATTTAAATTTTAAATAAAATTAATAATATAAAAAATATATTTTATATTTTACTTACAAATTTCATTTTAAATATTGTTAATCCTTCTTTATTTATTTATATGACGATTTAATAATTCGTGAAAAATTATTAACTTGGATTAATAAATTATTATTTGTGCGGAGTACTTGTACGAAACAATATTGTTATTAAAATAAAGATACAATTCAATGGTATCATATCTTATATATACCCTTTTTGTTTTCAATTTTATTGGTGAACGGGAGAGTGGTCTGCACAAATGATATAATAACCTTACACGATATATATATATATTTACTTGTAGTAGTTGTATGTAAATATATACCTATATAAAGAAAGATATATATATATGCATTTTTCATCATCTTCTTCTTTTCTTTCAATATATTATAACATTTAATTAAGTACCTATATTTTATATAAAAGTATTAGCGCAACGGAGCAGCAACAATAATAATATTGCAATAATAATAATAATAATAATATCTACGTGTATATGATTAATTAAATTTGTCTATCTATTTCTATACAATACTATACTTTGAAGGTGCTATAGTAATAAAAATGTATTGCATAACTTCGTGCCGTGTTCGTAAACTAAAATTGGTTATATTTTTTATAGAAATTGTTTCATTAATCAATTAAATAATCTCTGCAACCATATTAAAGTAACTTTTTTGTCTTATATTTGTTAAAATTGAAGATTGTTGGTTGATTAAATTTTTTTGCCTGAAAACCAATCACATATAAACAAAAAAACGGATCTTGATAAAATTTTCTCTTAATAATAACATGTTTTATACTGATTTCCTTTGTGGTGGTCGCATACAAGCATCCAGAAACAAACATATCACATATATATAATTATCCAAAAGCCACTTGACTATATTCTGATGAAGTGATTAATCATATCCATTTCAATATTACGGCATGACATATAACTAAATGTAAATATCTCAATAGAAGAACTATAAGGATGAGCCAACGTTCTATTAAGTGTGTGGTAAGATCGTTTTCGTTGTCGTCCACTGATCTTATATTCTTGCTGCTTTAATCTGATTATGTTAACTGTTCACAATTTGAAGACAAAATCGCATATTTACCGACTTTTACCGGAACAAGTAAATTATAAAATTGTGGACCACTTTATATGCTGTAAAAATTGAGATAATGTAAATTCAAATATATATATGAATTTATACACGGCGTTGTATACGAAAATATATCATAAAATTATTAATATTTCAAATTTTTTCCCATTGGTCTTCTATTAAATTTCCAGTAATTTCATAGATATCTTCACTATAGTTTATTAAGTCTCTACAATTTTTGCCATTCAAACTATTCGTCAGACATTTATTTATTTATTTTCTACAAAAAAATTGTTTACATTGTACACATATTTGAGACAATAGCTCTTAACAAATGAATGTAGATATTGAAACGAATATATTTTATTTTATTTTGTGATAAACTATTATTATATGAATGGAATTTATAAATATTTAGAATCTATGGTATTACGAGTAGTAGATGGATTTGTAATAGAAAACATTTAGAAATAACCACACTTTAAATTTATAGCCATATTAGTATATAACAGATTTTTGCACCAATTTTCACCACATTACGCGCAAGTTATTATCTGCCAAAGGCGCAACAAATCGAATTAAATAAAATAAATATGATGGTTGCGATCAGACCTTATTTTAAAAATAAAAAAAGGACATCTAAAATTGTAAATATCTATCAGAATCAAAAGGCATCATATGACAATATAAAATGAAATACAAGTAGTGAGGAATAAGCAAGATTTTAACCGCATATACAGAAATACTCAAGTTTCATTAGAAATAATTTCAGGAAATTTCCATAGTCTACGGAAACTGTTTTACCAAATATTTGAAAAAAATAAAAGATAGAGTTTTATTGAAATTCATTGTAAGATTTATTATCGTGCTATAGAGTAATGAGTGCAGATTTAAAGAAGTAAAAAATAGGAAAGAAAATGACAAAGTATAACTAAATCTTTGTTACCTGAGATTTTTAGTCATTAAGTTTTAATCTATATTATTACGATGAATCCGGATTTGAATTCACCAAATAATGCAATCGAATTACACAGATCCATACCGGAAAGAGTACAATCATGATAACACCTGTACATTATCGCAGCAAATTTGTTGGACGAGGTCAAAGAAGATGGTAAATCATTGATGATAACAAACAAAACAGTTATCGCGTAATAGCATTTGCCTCCATAGCAGACGCATAAAGCGTTAGTAATTTTTAGAATGTGCTGTGTATATACGAAAATCGAACCAATATCGGAAGCCAATAATCTCTTGGCTATTGAAATAATCTAAACCCGCTTCCCAGAAGAATAAATACAGATGCGATGTTATAAGAATGAGTTAAGAATATAAATATATAATGTGTGCGGAAGAATATCGTGAAGGATAAATTCTATCAAGTCCACCCTGAAAATAAAAAGTAGACGGATCCAATTAAAAAGTAACGTCAAAACAATGAATGAATATTAATTAATTTTGCTCCAAGGAACATGGTTCATTGTTAAAATGAAATAATATTTATTAAATCAACGAATAATTCATTAAAACATAATACCGAAAATGAATGTTTTTCAATGAATCACTACGTTGATTTAAAGAATTGTATAATTTGTTTGATGAATATTATTCATTTTTTCAACGTGTTCTGTTAAATAACTTATTATTTAATTAATGTTATTAGTTAATTAATGATCGCGAATTCATTCATTCAATAAACAAGTACATTAAGATAATTTTTAAAAATGAAATATATTATTGAATTATTATTGAAACAATGAAAAATGGGCTTATAAACGCTATTCATTGAAATTATGTAAAAATTTATTTTCAGTGCAATTGAGTTAAACTTAATGGTTAACCGGACATTTGAAAAAGAAATAGATACATCGTGTCGACGAAAGTTAAATGAACCATTAAAATAAACTAAAAATTAAAAAGAAGGTATATGATTGTCAGCTGTATCAGACGAGACAGAATTATGAAGAGTGACATATAATAAGAATTGAATCGATCAGTTGAGAAATTTTTAAATCCAGACTTTTCTGATCGTATAACAAGTTGTCTAATGTGGTCCCTACAATTTATTTGATGGCAGATTAATATTTAAAATAGAATAGAACGTAAACAACCATAGCCCATAGGACCAAATACGTAAAATAGTTGCGATGAGGGATTTAAATATATTTCGAGAAATAATAGCGAACGGACACATATGTTTATTGAATAACAAAGTAACGAAAAGTATTGAAAATATCCAAGGGCAAGTTTAAATCAAGTCGTTCACAACACATTCAGAATAATTCCTATCGAATAACACCGAATCTAACATAACGTCATAAATTGAATAAGAACAATAAATCAGATCTGCAATTTAATATTTTGCCTGCGGAATGGAAATTCGGTTAAAGAAAAACAAGTATCCATGGCATATAGTACAATTTTCGACGTAAAACTTACATATCATTCTGTCGTAATCTATTCATTGCATGTATATTAACATAAAAAATTAAATCCATCTATAAAAATCGAGAACGAAGTTATACAATTGCCCAACATATTCATTTATAAAATATTCGTATTGTTGTTGATGGAATGTTTATCTATTTATAGTATTTTCATGTTATAATAAAGATGAAGGATTGAAATTAAATATGAATGCATAATATTTAATACAATTATTCACCATAATATTAATTTTATAAATGATCGTCTCTCTAAATATATCTACGCGAGTATATTTGTATGAAGATTTTTTATAAGGTATACAATATATAGTTTTGATTACAAATACGATTTTAAAATGATAAATTTTTTCTTATAAATTACAAATTGTTTCAATTTCAATTCAAAAAAAAGATAAATTAAATGAACCATCAAAGGAATAGCAAATTTTAATTAACACTTTTTTTTTTTTTTTGATATATTATACTAATTATATGTGCAAATGTAAAGAAAAATTAAAAATCTGAAATTTATATTATACGAAAAATATTTGAATATTATTTTAGAAAATTTATGAAGATCATTTTAATATCAAATGAATACATCATCGTACATCGGCGGCCGCATTGCAACAACAAATAAATTTCAAATTTTAAATTTTATAAATAATAATAATAAATTCTCAGATACAAAATTAATACGAAAAAAAATAGCATAGATTATATACAACGTTGATTTCATAAGTTTCCGGAATCGAAATATGTAACGATGTTAAGTAACAAAATATAGGTTCATATTGGTCCTTAATAACCAATTGTAGATTGTTCATCGACCAATATCTATTGTGCACACATTTTTAAATAATTTAATTCGATAATTTGTTCTCTTATCGAATAAGGTTAATACTAATTTAAATATAATAGATAGGTGTATGCATATGTAACAAATGATATGTGACTATATTATTACATATTTTGCATTTGCTGTGCACGCTTTGGATGCGTATTCTTTTATTTGAAGAAAACTGTTGCGAAAAGTTAAATTGTCTCAAATACGAAAATTTTAACTTCTCAAATATACCAGAAAAAAATTCAGGTGCTACTGGTTGAAGTACGTTCCACCTAAAAAAAAAACTTGTGAACGTTGGTTTGGTTCCTGCAACAGTGATGATTTCGACCTCAACAACAACGATCTGAAAATAATTTGAAGACACTAAAATTATTTTACTGGCTGAAAACTCTACACAAACTGAAAAAATATTACCAGAAAAATACCATATTATATTATATTGTATCTTCACCAGGCAACTATATATTTTCAGAGGTTTATATATTGTACCTTAACAAAGATCTATAGAAAGATGAAAAATATGGGTGCCATTTAAAAAAGTAAAATCGAAAGATGTGATAAAACCATTTGCAAAATTTTGCAATGAAAAATATTAATGTATTTAGACAATTGTAAACGGAGAAAAAATAATGGGTGGGTCTTAGCCAACCATCAACATAACAACCATCACGTAATAAGAAAAAAAGACTTTGTTATGCATTTTAATGAGATCAGTGTAGGGAACTGTATATTTTGAATTACTAAATATCTGGTGAAACGGTTAGTGTGGTGATCGTTACCAACAACACTATTGATAAAATTACAATAAACAATGAAGGAAAAACAAATGGAAAAAATTAGGAACGACGAACATTTAACAAAGAAAAAATTACGTAATTATCATCACAATAATACGCTATCGACACTCACCCTTAAAATCGATGACAAAATTGATAATGTATTGGAAGAAAAATTATTTTCACATATGCACATTCGTATTCTCTAGATTATAAACCATGCAGTAACAATTTTCTGTTTCCAAATTTAAAGAGAAAAGGAAATAGATATATGACTTTGAATGTGAACCTTTTCAGGTATATCTAGGCCGAAGAGTAACTGTATGTATATTATTGAGCCTAAAGAAGATTCTAAAAATTATGGAATAAAATTAATTGTTTTCAATTTTATTCCGGAAACTTATCCAATCATATGCGATAAACTATATGTTGTTGATGAGCAACACAATTTTGATGAATTATATATAGCAGGGCGTGATATTTATAAAGTTCATATAAAAACTCATATATATTGTATATTTATATATATTGAAAATCACGACCAGCAAATTAAATAATATAAAGTTCACGGTTTTTACTTCCCTTTACAAAGCATACAAGTAATTTTCAAAATATTTATAGTTAGAGTTAACAACACATTTTTTTTATTATTTTCTATGTAATATTATAGATATATTACCTTTATTGATATTCAATAATTTGTATTTGTTGCACAAATTATTATGTGAATATTTGATAAAATAAGTGCGATAAAATAATTAATAATAATTTTTAAATTTTATTGTCATATTTATGGTATGTGTACAAATTATATGAAACTATATAAAATAACACTACTTTCAGTTATATAATTTATAAAAGCTTATTATTAGTATTCATATAATATCAGACTACTTTTAATGGTCATATCATACTCATAAGATAAGAATCTACATAATTTGGTCAATTGTCGAACATAACATTAGTAATACCCTATCGAGAGGTTTCTTAATTTAGTTTTTACAACATTTTATAAGCTGAGTATAAGTGACGTTGTTATAAATGTATTATTCTAGAGAACAATTGTCATCCACAACTTTAATTTTAGCCAACATTCAACACATAATTTTGTATTGATAAAAAATATATAAATAATGGAATTTAAAAAAAGTTGAATATAATGAATATGCATTCTTTTTATGCAATGTCATGTAACTTTACCTGGCTATCACCACTCAAAAATCATATATAGATTTTTTCAATCGTTTTGTTCATCAATTGCACTTATGGGCAGTTGTGTTGTCGATAGTATAGATGTATTTCATAATTTTATTAAAGTCATCCAGAAGATTTCTTGATATGCTTAATCACATATATCTGTGTTTTTGTATCAGTTGTATCTCACAAACAATAAATCAATGCAATTTTGACTGGAGTCGTTTTATGGATTGTATTTCTTAACAATTAATTTATATATCATATATCAAGGAATTTATGGAGTGTCATCAAATTCCGGAAACTTTACAGACCCCATATGCTGTTACATATAGTGTTGAAGTGTATTGATTATCCAAAACACGTACATGAAGAAAGATAGTTTAATATTTTCTTATCGCGACTCAATTTTGTAACAAATAAATTAATAAATATCCTCGTTATATAATTTTACAAGTAATTTGGTTATATTGAGAAATATTCCCATAAAATTAAAATCTTCTATGTTATATATCACGAGTCTGTAATTCTATCTTTATGGATTAATTAGCACACCCGAATTTCTAAGTATTGCAATATATCGGAAATAAATTACACGAAATTTCTACTTATATGAAGAAAATGTCATTTTTTTTAAAAATTATTTAAAATCATGAAACTAATTTATTGAAAATTTTTTTAAATTTGTTGGATTTTCCAAAGGATTAATCATTTCCAATAATATCAGTTCTTATTTCCATATAAACATCGCGCAACATAACAATATTTTTCATGAATTATAAAATGGATTTTTAACAATGAAGAATGTTTAATCATCTATGTCATAGCTGTGTAGCAACGGAAGGTGTGTATAATTGTATAGAGCGTAGGATATTTTAATTAAAATACAGGTAAACGCACATTTTTATATTATTTATGACAGCATCATACCATTTACAATATATATATATGTAATTTTCTCTCCGTACACTTATTTATACATATATCAATTGAAATCTAAACCAAGGACGTTTTAGTTTTTATAAAAATTATACACAAAAAAGGTGACCAGAATTTATTAAAATGATCGCCCAAAACTAGGGTGAGCAAGTCACAATCCTGTTTAGTGTTTAAACAGATTCTAAATTCAAAGAAATACTTATTTTTGTCCATTCTATGCTTCCATAATCATTGTGGCTGGTTATCTATCTAGTCGAAATTGCTGTAAGAATTTTATTTATGTGCAATCTTCTAAACTTCTATATAGATTTTAAATTCAACATCTCAGGTTGAGATATATTTTCCAATGCTTATATTGCATAACAGTTTGAGTTCGACGTAGTAAATTCCATTCGTCTGTAAAGATTGTGATCCACTCCGACACCCCTTCAAAACAGTGTCCCGTGCATTCTCAATGACAATTTTGATACACTGATCTCATCAAATACTTCTTCTTTCCATATAAATAATGTCATTTTAGAGCCGATTTTATTATTTTATTTTATTGGTTGTGATCTGTTTTTGGAATGGCATACTGCTCGACTCATACATAATCATTAGAAAATCACAAAATCTTAATATTCCGCATATAACGCATATAACAACAATTGCAGTTTAATAAAAATTGCCCTAAGTCTGGTCACCTTAAAAATAAATACATATGAACAAAGTATTATATATACACCCTTTGTCCCATAATAAATCGGAATGGATTAAAAAAACACACTTAATTATTCACAAAAATCATTTTATTTGTTCGAAATAATTTCAATTAACTGAAATACATCGATTTGCAATCAAGTGAATCGAATGACTTTTTTGTGTCTGTGATGATTGGAATGCTGTTTGGGAACGAAGGTCGTCGTCTTTTGAATGCCTTTAACTGATGCAAAACTGTTTGTTATATTTCATAGCCAAATGAAGTTTTGGGAATAGAAATTATTCGCAGTGTGTTAAAAATTAAGTGAATATAATTCGATGTAATTTTTTGATGAGTAGAACAAACGTTGAATTCACCTATCGTAGACCGCAGTTAAAAATCGACAAATTATTGTTTTCCATATTCCAAGCATGAATCTCACTAAAAATTTCTTAAAAATTTTCAAAGAAATCACTTGCATTTTTCAATGTTTTCTTCAGTAAATTGCTTCAGATGGTTAACCTAGAGACGTTTGCTATCACCTATATAGCTTCTCTGCTTTCTGTGAATCATTTATGCCATTTAAGAACTTGTGTTTTTAACACACAAAATTATAACCATAAGCGCGATTTTAAGTAAATCATACGTTTGAGTAGCATTTTTATCAATTTTAAAACAAAATTTTATGTTGGTTCTTTGTTTTTATATTCATTTTGTTCGTCCGCTGCACAAATACAAGGCTGTAACTTTATGTGTCACTATACTGAATGTAATGTGGTGACATTTTTTATTGAGTTTATAGAGGAATGTTCACAGAACATAATCACAATAAAAACTAATTGATGGCGCTACGTGTTATCCATATGATTTACAAAGCCATTCCGTTTTATTATGGGACAGAAATTGTATAGCACCTACAAATTTGTCCTGGTATAATATAATTATTAATTTTTAATTTTATTTTAATAAAATACGGACGGGGAAGGTCTTAAATAATATTGATAAATAAATAAAATTATAATAATATTATTAATATTATTATTATTATTATTATTATAATTATTATTATTATTATTATTACATATTATTTATTCATATAATAATAATCATAATTTAATTTAAATATGAAATAGTTTTCACAATAATATTTACGAAATATGTGTTATTATTATTATTATTATTAAATATTAATCCGTTCAAATTTATGTACGAGCATCTCATTTCTCGCGCATACACAACCTCTGCTACATATAAATGTAAACTATAAATATACAATAAAAGGAATTTCTTATAAAATATATATTTAAATTTTTTTTTTCCATCATAATAATGATGAAAAGGTCAAACCGTATCGCCGCGTTTTTACATATAACATAAAAAAAAAACCTACAATTTATTTATTTCTAATAGTTATATAATAATTATTTTATTAATAATTTGTATAATAATTTGTATAATAATAATAATAATAATAACCTAATATTAAAATTCATTCATTCATTCATTCATTAATAATAATAAAGTGATGTGTAAATGAGTGTTTTGTTTTATAAGAAATTAAATGCAATTTTCAGATATTATTTATATAATAATTTATTTTAATGTCACTTATGAACTAAAATAAATAAATTTTTAAACATTTTTTATTTAAAATAAATAATATTTATTATACAATTAATATAATCGCAATATATGTAATAATAATAAATGAAGATGACTTACATTTATAAGTTATGTCGCAGTTATATATTTATTTATAAATATATAAATACGTTTGAATATACCAAATGTGTGTTATAAATATAATAATAATATGCTAAACTGGGAACTATGCCTATATTAAATATTATAATTTAATTTTTATGTATAGTAACATGAAGTAATAATCCCATTGTTATTTTGCATATAGTAGTTAATTTGTAATATTAATCTTTCATATACACTTTGCGAGTATAATATAAAATTTGCCACTCCTATCACTAACTCTGTGTACTAATTTAGAAGAAAATATTATATATACACAAATATTTATTATGCCTAAAGCCTAAAATTTATGAGTTACAACACCTAAAAATATAAATACCAATAAATAAATAACTAATAAATATTGAATTGAAAATAATTTTTAGAATTTTATTTTTTAGATAATAATCATAATTTTTAATGGTAAAAAGGTGCATTTTATTTTAAAACAAAAAAATGTTTGTCGCGCAAATATTTTATATTACTTGAAATTTGATAATAGTTATCGATCGTTTCAACATCATAAATATTCTAAGTTTAAATCTATTGAAATTCTCATATTGCGAGATGCTGCGTATAAACGTATCAATGCATATTTTGTGTTTAACTATGAATGTACACAAAGATTCATATAAGAATCAAATTATAATTAATTTATAATAAATTTCTTTATATGGAAACGAAAACCATTTTAACATTTTTAATATTTTAAGATTATAATAAATATAGTATTGTGTAGGATCACATTTACGGGATTAAGCGTGACAGAATTGGGACAGCTTGTTCGCCAAAAAAAGATTTTCTACTATATATTTTTGTTTAACTTTTACAGAGAATATGAAAACAAAATGGTGTAATGTTGATAAATGTATTATTGAATGTTAGGAATAACGTATATTTGGGATGACAATGTCAGCTAAATGTTCGCCTTCCATTTATGTTACTCATAATTTTCATGAAAAAAATCATAATGATGTGGCGTATTTCCAATTTAAATATGCGTTACTAAATAAAATAGTCAGAAAATTCTCAAGTTATTCATCCATAAAAAATGACAGTATATGGTGCGCTATATGATATGGAGTATTTTTTTGAAAATAAACAAAAAATTAAGGTTATGATATGCTCGAGAATGTTACCGTAAAATTATTGATTGATAATTTTTTATACCAGAGAATTGGATGCTTTGGTTTTGATTAACATGTTGTGGCTGCAACAAAGCAATGTAAATTCATATATAAAACCAATGGGATTACTGATAGATGTGTTTCCAACACCAAGGTATCCCAATGTCGATTAGTGCCCCCGGTGGCCGGATTTAACAGTTCCGCACTTATCTTTGTGAAGATATGTATAGAGCAAGGTTCGTTTATATGTCAACAAACACGAAACATTTCAGCAACTTAAACAAAACAATCGTAACGAAAATAATGACCGACCGATTGATAATTTTTATAAAAACACCATTTGTCGAGTTAACAGAGAGGCGGACATTTGTCTGACATTGTCTTCCCAATTGCACGTAATTCCAAATATTCAATGAAACAGCTATTAGCATTAAACCATTTTATTTATACATTTTCCATAAAGTTATATAAAAATATAAGTTATAGTAAACCATCTCGGCAAACACCTCGATGTTTATTGTTTTATGTTAAATAATTTAATTTAATATTATCCAGTTTGAAGATTTTTGGGTCCGATTTGGGCTTTTCTAAATATATCAAATTGCACATTGGTGTTGTATACCTAGATTCGAGATTAACCTAGAATAGGTAAAAATTCGGAAATTGTAATACATCAGTGTCGTATACGAACTTAGCTGGTAAATTTCACCGAAACCAATGCATTACATCTACATTATCGCATATCTTATGAGGGGCTAATCCAATAAGAAGATCATTGTAGACATGGTACATGGAAGACAAGAAAACTGCGACTCTAGAAGAGGGATATATTTCGGTTGACCTTAAAAAAAATACTGAAAATGATAAGAGACGTGATGGCAGGATGGTTTGACTTTTCTCACGACAACCAACCAGTATAACATATATATCACTCCGTGTAGTGGAAGTAAAAGGGACCCAATTTGGTGATCTGATTTTGTATCCCTCAAAAGATTTATATACAATATAATGTTGATTTAATTTTTAATACTTTGTATTTTTTATATTATTTTAATATTTCTCAGAAAATATGTTGTTGCTTCCATATTTCGATAATAAAATAAAATTTTGTAAAAATGCGTGTTGAATTTGCAAAACATATAAATAATATTTCTACATTTTTAGACAATTTATTAATTTAAAATAAAAATTGCCTTTATTATTACTCCGATTTTATATAATATTTTTTTTTTATTTACATTTTTGTTACGAGTATAAAACACGCACACACACACACACACACTAATAATAATACAATAAAATAAATAATATATTAAAAGGTTAAAATTTACCATATAATCGAAAATTATTTTAGTTAAATTAAATATTAAACTATATTTAAATAAGTTAAAATACACATTAGCAGTAAAAAATATTCACTGGAAGTTAGAAGTTCGTGTGGTACACTGTTTCTTGCTGGTCCCACCAAATGCAGAGCATAGCCTTGTTGTGAGTGTGATCGTGGATATTTCATTTTGGCAGTGATGTTGATGGTTCTCATATATGGATTTACCATTTTTTCGTTTTATTATTATCAGAGTAGGTTTCACTTCTCATCGCCAATTGCAATACGCTTTCCACTTGGAATTCAGTAACTATACTCTTTTAGCTGTTCTCCGCATCGTCTTTCAGTATTTGAGCTGAATTTTTGTTCAATAGTGCTTGCAATACTTTACCATCGTTCAACTTTTTCCGTTGTTCAGAGCATGATTTGTCATTCGGTCGACATCAAAACCACTACACACTATTTAATCTTCTAAACCACGGTTTTCACTGTTATGTTGTAGGCAAATGCGATGTAATCTTTTCAGATTAAAATAAATTGATGTTGTTTATTGATAGATGCGATTGTTGACTGAATTTTACTGAAAAGTGTCAATGCTAAAAGGGGGAAAAAATTGATGCAATACCAATAACAATTTCGTCATCTGTAAATGCTACTCACATAATAAGTCAAAAGGTCCTATTATAACGTAACGTACGTGTGTTATTACGAATTTATTAAATTTTATAAATATATGAGCTAATCTGATAAAGTTGTTTTATTATATAATTAATATATGCATTTCATTGAATACATCATTGCACATTGTAATAATTTGTCCATGTAAAATATATGAAAAACCTTTTAAATTTAAATATTACTCTATGCGAATATCTCACATATTAATAAGAAGCTACACACGTACTCATCATATATTTTTCATGTAAAATGTTAAAGTATGTCTTATAATAATAATCGCACCCACCCATGTACAGGTAAACACATAATATGTCGGTCGATTCTGCGATGATCATCTTCATTCTCATATATAAAAATATATATATATGTAATAATTGTAAATTAAATTGGTAATAACATAAACTATTATATATTTTTATATGAATTTTGTAAACATTTATAAATTACTCATCTATATTATTCGTATAAATTTTGTCATTTTTATTATGATTAAAAATGCATGCGGCTGACCTATGACGATATGTAGCGAGTTATATATCTTAAATTTATAATAATACGGTAACATTATTTTTAAATACCAAATGTGAAATGTTATATTAATTGAATTATTAAATTAATAATTATATTATTTAATGATACCGAATTAGGTAATTATACAGTGCATATTTATAGTTATATTTTATGATTGCTCCTGTATACGTAGTTTAACAAAAAGTGTACGCACCTCTGATTTTGTATCTTTAAAACAAGAGAACGATTGTATAAAATAAGATAAAGTGTGTTAGAAAATATTTGCTTGCATTGATAAAAATTCGTGTGTATGATAACGTTGCACGTATAATATCGATGAATTTATTAGTTGTTTCACGATCACTGAAGAAACATATATACGTTCTCACAATATACTCAGTTTGATCATATAGATGCGACAAGTTGAGTCAGCTGTTAATAAATGACCGGCAAACCATATGCAGAGATAACGAAAATATTTTCAAATAAATGTTGTACGTTATGGTTGTGTAATCGATGTTCTTGCTCGACCTACATCATAAAAATCACCACATAAATAATACACGTTATGAGCATTCCACCTTGGAATAAATATATGATTAAACAAAAAAAAACGATTAAAAGTAAACAATCTAGGCAAATTAAAATTACTAGGCGGCGGTAATTTATTTCATTATGTCTAGAATTCATAGATTGTGTCTAAACTAAAAACATCACCGGGACATATATACCATTCATTCGAGTGAGCCGCTTTGTACACATATACATGACATATTATTTAATATATGGACCATATTTTTCATAATTTGTTCTATAAAAAAAGTTCAAACGCAAGTAGAATGGATTACAAACGTAACTACAAAAATTGATGAACTCCAATTAGTGATACGCGACACATCAATCCTATTTTTCAAAAGATCAAACGTAAATATAACAAGGACGTACACTTATAATATGTTGTTTTTTTATTATATTAGAATCTCCAGATTGATACGATTGATACGATACGAATAAGAGGGTAGCTGTCAACCTCACTTTCCTTAGCTCATATATTTATAATAAATCATTAAACATTAAACGCGTTCTTTTAAGCTCCGCGCAGCTTCAACGAATTTCTTAAATCTATTATGTTGTTTCATTTTCAGTCCGGAAACTTATCAAATCACGTAATTTAATTTTAGTAAATTCTGAATGAATGAAAACGCATATTGTGTAATATGACAAACTAAATATTAATTTATTGATTGAAATCCGTGTGTGTATTTTATTTTTTTTGTAATTTTAATTGAATAAAAAAAAAAGGAAAAGTTGTTAAAATGCTGTAATTATATTCGTAAATTAATATTTATATTAAATGTTTGTAGGTACATCTTTTTTAAAATTTATATATTATTGCATCATAATTGTAATATGATAAATCCCATCTTTATGCTGTAGGTCTAATGTATAATACCATATGAGATATGTTTATTATATGATTTTAAAATACAATATAAAAATACGAAAAATTGTTAATTTAATATTGGTATACAAATTAAAAATACAATTCATTCAATGTACTCGTAAAAATATGATATTATAAATTGATAGCGATCAGATAAAATACTAAATATATATTGAAAATATTTAAATTTTGCTTATTATCAATTCTTAAATAAGTACACTTACAGGGTAGTGGCTGCTATCTTCGGTCATGCCACGCGCGCCGTCTTCGTTGAGTACTCTGTGCTTGTGCTTGTAAATGTTTATGGCGCCGTATTATTAAAATATATATTTCGAAGCTCAAAGTACAATATAATAACTTGATTTTGTCAATTAGTGCTTTAAAAAATTGAATTGTGGTGCCCAGCACATCACATATGCTTTTTTCTTGCGGATAAGTGAACCACAATTTTTGAGTAGATGTTTTCGGGTTTCTTCTGCACATATTTTACATCATCATTTGTCTTAAAACCGATTTTCTTGAGATATATCCTTAGCCTGCAGCAACCCATAAGTCTTATATTCCTGTAAAAATTCTAATTCCAATTTTTCTAATTTTTATGCACAAATTTGATTTTGTATTCCGGTTAAAGCCCCGCAAAAGTACTTTTGATTGTCTTAAGCCATCATGTTTGTTTCATAGCTTGACCGTTTTAGTTTCAGCCTTTAGATTTTTTCCAAATAGTACATTTTTCTTATTCACAGAAATGTTTAGGTCCTGTATGAAGGGTGTTTCTGATCATATTTTTGCTAGCGGCTATCCTCTTCTTCATTTTACTATTTTACCAAAGTAACCATATATAGGCATCCAATTTAATGTTACTTTATTGTTACTGCCTATTCTCACAGTTTGAACTACTATAGCCTGGCATTGATAGTGTGTGAACTTACATCTAATGTTATCTGCTTGGCTATCAACTTCAATAGTTTTATTTGATTTGTATGTACACTTTCTGCACTTTCTGTAGATGTTAAATTGAGCTCATCTTCCGTTGACATTATTCACCTCTGCTTTATGGGCATTTGCGTATATTCAAATGGGTACTAATTATTTAGTTTTTGAGCCAAATACTCTAGCTCCAGTGATAATATTATGGTTTTTGATCCATCGCTGTGTACCATATGATGGCATGTTGTTATTCCATTTGGTACATTACAAAATTATATAATTTTCAATATTTCTTTGTCTATAACATTGATGTTAATTTTTGCTCTGTGCTGTTATTTGTTAATTACAACAGTGACTCTATTTTGGATAGAAGTTTTTCAACCCAATAAATTCGCTTATATTTAATCCTTCCCTGCTATATCTAAATCATGTGTTTTAACGATTGCAAAATTCAAATTGATTTGACAATTATATCTGTTTCCAAAACTGCAAAAAATTTCTAGCCTGAAAACGTTTTTTTACATAAAATCAAAATGACGCAATTGTATTGTATAGCCATTTGGATGGATATTTTTAAGCAACCAACTTCTGCGATTACACTTTAATGATGCGATATTGAATTGAATTGGAAAAATGTTTCACATGAGATTGTAAGTGACAAAGAATTTTTCTGACAACACTCCCGTATTTGAAAGTCTTGATAGTCTCTATTTGGATTAACATGACCTATGCGATAACTATATACGTATAGATAAAGCTAAAGTAAAATAAGAAATTTGTACTAAATGATCGAAAATTGTAGGCAGTACACTATATTTTATTCTTATTTGTACATTACAAAATAAGTACATTTAATATAAGTACTTGCTACTTGCTACTTAACAAATAATACTAATATATATCGCATGCATATATCGAAAGATGATATGAAAAATTTGTTATTGAATTTCCAATTAAAGAATCATATAGGTCATACTTCCTCCATATGTTCTGTAGTCTATCTATATATTTATAGCTATTTACATAAAATTATAAATCTGAATTTTATTTATTACAGCCGCTCGTCGGCCAACCATTCATTGTTTCTATTTATTTGTATAATATACACCTATGTGAATGAATGTGAATTGTATCTACAATATATTTAAATATATGTATTTGTTTTAAATTAATATAATTATAATTACAATAATAAGAAAAAATTATTTATGTAATAAATTAAAAGAATAATAGTAGATAAAATATGTAAATTGTAAATCGAAAAAAGTCGATTAACATCTTCATCATATTTTTATTTATATTATTCAAATGTATTCAAATACTAAACACGCATAAATATATTTATGTTTTTATGCAATTACATGTTTTTTTTTTTCCAATTACATTTAGAATAAAATCAAAACAATCATAAATTTATTTCTATATGGATTTAATATAGATTATTATTTATTTATGATCTTTAAAAAATAAAATTGATTTTAAGGTATGTCCTTAATTTTTTTATAAACTCATCGCGATCGCTTATATATAGATAGATATTTTTTTGATATTTAAACCACAATCTATATATTATAGATCATCAAACAAATGTATCCAATCAATTTGAAATGTTAAAAAATATAGATATTTATATTGAAATTCCTAATAATAAAAAGACCATCTTAAAATTTAAGTTTATATTTCGCATTTTGTATACCTTCTCCTCTGAAATGTTTAATATATGATTTCATCATTTGTTTATATATATGCAATATTTTTTGAATAATTTAAAATACAGCCACGCACACAAACAGACACACACACACTCATAATATCGTACAATTATTATTTAAAATCTAATCAATAATTCAATACGATGGTAAATATATGTGATTAGAATTGGTGTTGTAGATGAGATTCTTCTGTTATTATAGTCTATTAAAATTGTTAAGTTGTTGTTGGTACTATTTATTTATTATTTATTGTAGAGAAAATTTTTATTAAATTTTTAAACATTCACATTTTATTTTTATTTTTTTTTTTCGTATTATACAATATATGGTCTATTGTCTCTCTAACTATAATAAGAGTAACATTTTATACACATTTATTGTATTTATTAATACAATAATTTATATTGAACGCAACACTACGAACGGATACACTTTATTATTAATATTTATTTTATTTTTTTTCAAAATTATGGCGGGAATAATCAAAATTGAATAAATATATAAAGAATTGTATTTGTTGATATTGTTAATAGTTGAATTTTGAAAGTTATAAAGTGAAGATATTATTCTATTTATTAGTTTTTGTAAATTAAATTTAGTTTTAATTTAATAATTATATAAATAATTATAATAATCAACAAATATGACTTTGGTATGAAAATATATATAATTTAATTGATTTGTGTTTATATTTGTGATTTCATTTTAATATAATTAAATAAATAAATTCCGTAGCATTCTTTTATAACACTTGCACTATGTGTGATTTGTACCGTATTGGCTGCACCACAACAAAATGCCTATAATAATAATAATTATAATCAAAATCCATTTAATCGACGACCAACACAAAATTATAATCAACCGCAACAGCAACCATCGGTAAGATGAAAATTATTTATTTCTTTTTTAATTCATTTTAATTCATACATGCAGTAATTTTTATTAATTAATTAATAATAATTAAAATTACTATAAATACGTATTTGTGTTTTTACAAAAGGTATTCTAATGTTATCTAATCTTTTCGGAATAACAGAGGATTTGTTTAACTCTGCAAAATAGACGCGTCGATTACTTTCGGAATTTGATGTACCACTTATAGTTTTTTATGTTTGAAAATAGAAAATAGTCGCTTGTTTTCAATAGGAAGAACTTTGTGCGAATGTGGAAGCAATTCGTGTAATTTGGAAAAATAGTAATTATTGCTGATGCATGTTTTTTTGTGCGTTGCAGTGATGAATTGTCGTAAAAATTCTGTTCAAAAGTTGTCTCATTGAATGCGTTTTTGATCGATTGTGATTGTCTATACTTAAGATGCCCGATCATCGGTATACAGTGTTACGTCGATATTCCATATGGTTACTTGAGGCGTCAAAATAGGTGGTCATATAAGGACATCGCAGAATGCGTGTGACTTACTATACATTATAGTATATTATTGGAATTCGGATCGTTTAAGATTTAATCTTAAAAATATACGACAGAATGATCCTCAAGTCTATACTTATTTCAATTTCATAAAAATAAGGCGAATATAGGTAAAACAACGACCGTCAACAGGCGCAACAAATAGTTGCAAATGATATTATTTAAAATTAAACGATAAAATTAAAAGAGTTTCCGTAATTCTAATTCTAAAATTATAAAATTTTGTCTCTTATATTCCATTGAATACAATAAGAAATTAAAAATTATAACTATCGAAACAGATTTATCCACAAACATTAAGAAATTTTATACCAATTACATCATACCAAAATGATGTAAATTTTGATGGTAGCTTTCAATATAGTTATACATCCGGTGATGGTAGTCAACAACAAGCACGAGGTTATGTTAAAAATTTGGGACAAAAAGACGCAGAAGCACAAGTTGTGCAAGGTTCATATTCATATACATCACCCGATGGGACACCAATTACTGTAACATATATTGCAGATGAAAATGGTACAGAAAAACACATACGAGATAGATTATCATTTTAATTAATAATATATTTACTATTTGTAGGTTATAGAGCAGAAGGTGCACATCTTCCAACACCGCCACCAATACCAGAAGCCATAGCAAAATCATTACAATATAATCGTGTTGCACAACAACCACAACTACAAGCCCAAAGTCTTTTCCAACGTAACAATCAATATAATAATCAACAAGGTGCTTATAATAAATTTAGACAATATAAATAATTGTAGGTCATACAACCAACCCACCCACCACGCACCACGTCACAATATTTAATTTTTGTATATATATTCATAAATAGTAAGAACCATCGAAATGAAATTTATTAAAATAAATAGTATTTATATTTAAACATTTAATTATTGAATTTTTTATAGTCTACTCGCATTACTTTTACTGAAGATTCTGCAGTACTGACGCTTACAACTCGGAGGTCTATAATCTCATTGTGTTTGTCCGGAATCCTATCCCATTGTACAAAAAAAAAAACAAACTATTTAAAGTCAAACCATTTCACCAAAATTGGTACTTGTACAATTTATTTAAAACTTAATAGATAACACCATAAAATATTTAAAAAAAAAACAAAACAAAACAAAACTAATGGCTCCTCGAATATACACTCACGCATACATGTAAACATTTTAAAACCAACAAAAACCAACAATTATTCTGAATTGTCTTTAATTTGTTGTGGACGATAATCTAATGAACATGCTTTAGTAAAACTTTCAGCATATAATGGAAGACGTTGAGTTAAACGAAAACCCCAATGATCTTTAATTTGCCGACATAAATTTAAATCAATTTCACCAATTAAAAGACCATCATTGTTACGTGATAAACCCTGAAAAAATGAAAAAAATCAAATCGAAAAATTATATTGCACAAATTCTAATTATATTTAACATTTACCGGTGATCTAGTGCCATCTGGTGCTGCAATATAACTGGAACCATAAAATGGACCAAAATCTTTATGTGCTGATTTACCATTTCCCGATGTAAATTCATTTGGAAATTGTTCGGTGCCCACACGATTTATTGCAACGACAAAATAACTATTTGCAATGGCTGCATTACGACCTTCAATACCCCAAAGTGGTTCACTTAAAGCACCAATCTATTTTTATACATACATAAATAGCAGCGGATACAACAAAAACTAAATTTATATTTATTCAAAAATAATTTTTAAAAAAATAAAAATTTACCGTTGCCGATGGATTAAATACAATTTCAGCACCATTCAAACCAAACATCATCCAATTTTGTGGATGATGACGTCCATAACATATATTTACAGCTATTTTACCAAATTCGGTATCAAATACAGGATGTCCAGTATTACCCTCATAATAATATGTTGATTCATTAAAATCACCAACTCTTGGTATATGATTTTTACGATGTTTTCCCATAAATTTTCCTTTATTTGATATAACAACAGATGTATTCCATAAAATATCACCATGATTTTCATCACGTTCCAAAATTGGTGAAATTATGACCATATTATGTTCAGCGGCTAACTTAAAAATAAAAAAACACACACACATATTGTTAATTAATTTTTTACAATAATTAAATAATTTATAACATTTATATTATTTACATTTTTTAATAAATTTGTTGACGGCCCATTTTCAGCATTTTCAGCAAATTCACACCATGGTAATTTTTCTCTTGTACAAAATACAAATGGCATTGCTAAAAAATAGTAGTAGTATTAATTTTACCAACAGATCAGAGATAGAAGATAAATAGTTAATGTATAGAAATAACAAAAATTAATTTATTACTCCATGCTTCTTGTAAACATAAAACATTAACATTTGATGCGGCTGCTGCTTTTATCATTATTGTAATTTTTTCAAAAATTGCATCACGTTGTTCACCAATATTGTCGGTGGTTGATTTTACAATTGAATTTTGTATGGCCGCTATCTAAATTTTATAAATTATATAAATTTATAATAACCACCAATTATTATTATTAATTATATAATCATAAGCAAATATGTATATAGAAAATTATTTTTTTGTATATATTACCCTAACAATTCTTGGTTTACGTAGATGTTCTTTGGCCGCCGAAAATCCATATCCTTTTATTTCAAAATCATGTAAATTTTTAAATTGGTTTGTTTCATTTGATAATTCCAATTCACAACTATTTCATAAATGATGAATAAATGAAAATACAATTAGAAGTGTTTTATTATAGAAATGTTTAATGATAGAGTTTAGTTAGTCTTTTTAAAGAAAATCTGTGAGTCTTTTTGCATAACAACATATTGTGGTATATACCTTTAAGTAATGTAGACAAACACTATTTTTTTATTATTATTTTGATTTCCTTACTACATTTATTTTATACTAATAAATTTAATACAAGATTCAACTCTGTATTTTTTGTTGCTTTTTACGTATACTCGCATACATATAATTTTTATTTGTTAATACAAGGTCAAATCTCAAAATAATTTTTTTGATGAGAGTCGTAAAATTTGTTTATAAAATTATTGTGTGTGTTATCATATTTTAATAACAAATATAATTTTCATTATTTTAACATATAAAAAAGTGATTTTTTAATGTATAAAATATAATTAATTATAGATTAAATATTTGAATTTTATTTATATTTATAGATTTAAGAACTCACTCTGATGATCTTCCATACAAAATGCGTTTAACTTCAGATAACTCATCTTTTGGTATGTATTTTTCAAGACATTCTTCTAAACTATTTAAATTTATTCCGTACATTATAAATTTTTTTTTTATTTCATAAATTCAGCAAAAATTTATTATCGTGTTGTTAGAAATACTTCAAATAGTTGTTGACTTTATTTTATATATAATAATGTAAGTAAATATGCTAAGACAATGTAATAAATAAATACAAAACCGCGGTACACGTCTATTTAAGTAAATTCTACGATATGAACTAAATATAGATTACGTTTTATTTTATATGAGAATTATGTGTTGTATTATGTTTAATATTTCTTTTTAAGTAATTCATTTGGTGTTGTGTTGATATATGATAACAAAAGTTTATATAATATTTTTTGAACCAATAATACGATAATGAATGAAATAAGATAATAATTATAATTTTTTGAAACACGAAACAAATATAGCTTATTGATAATAATACAATATACAATATTGGAACAATAAAATTTATAGTATTATTACTATTTTGTAGTTTAAGAAGTATTTTGGTTTTGCTCATGAAAGACAGGACCTCTACCTGCATTCCATAGTTAATTTTATGCGATTTATGATGAAATTTATTTGTAGTCAGATCAGCTAGTAATTAAAGAATATGTATGTAGTAAAATACGCAATAAATCCCCATAACTTGTATTTAATTAAATAAAAGTACACTAACCTTAGTTAGCCGATCCGATAGTTTATCGCTATGAATTTCGTTTCATGAATTTTACCAAAATTTATGCATTTCGTATTTTCCTTTGTATTTTGTTTAAAAAAACAAATGTAATATAATTTAGAAATTGTTATGCCACTTGATGAAAATGTGTTGTTTTACTGGTTTTTTTTATTTACTTCTCCAATTGTTGCATTGTTTTTAATATAAGTGAGGAAGGAGTAGTAGTGACCAAACTTGTTTGTATTCATTATTTATATACCATTCGACTTCACAAAGTAAATTTAATTTAAAATTCTAAATGATTTAAATTTCTATCTTAAATTTGAATAACATAAAATTAAATCATAAATCAAATTGTTACAAAACATAAATAAAATATTTTTGTTTATAAACAAAAATTAAACAGAAAAAGAAACATCGAAACAAAAAATTTGGTCATGTGTCGCTGTGTCACGTCGATTTTTGTGTGTCATAAAATAACATTTAGGTATTTCTATTTCATTCAGACCTAATTTCGCGAATTTTTGTGAATGACTGCAATTTTTTTAAATGAACGCAGTTCGCATAGTTGCTCATTTAATAATTTTGAGAAACTTCATTTTTCAAAGACAATGTACTGAAATATTAGGAGGCTTTCACAATGTAAAATAATATCACTTACCCAAAAATATATAAATACAATACCATATATTTAACTTTGATATTTTTGATGAAAAATTATATTCTTTTACATTGTGAAAGCCCCTTTATTTCCTATGGAAATAAAAAGAAATGACTTGTATTTGTTGTTTTGTGTGTTAAGTAAATTATAAATTTTTATTATGAATTTTCCTATGCAAACAAACATTCACGAACATACGCAATTTTTTTATAATTGCTTTTCCTTCGACGAGTATTTCTACCATTGAAATTTAATATAGAAAAATTGCATTTCTTAATGCATATGAAAATTTCAAATGAAAATTCTGGGAAAACCACCGAAAATATCGGTGTCCTCTAGTGGTAAAAAATGCTTCTAATGTTTTAGTCAAGGTAATTGGTAAATTTCAAGAAAATCGAAAATTTTGAATGGAAATTTAGTAGAGAAATGTTATACACGGTAAAAATCCTAGCTCAGCCGTTTGAAGTGGTAGGAGGATGGGATAAGTTTTAAATGATAGGTAATTAAACAACCTAACTTTTTGTAAAAAAAAAACATGGATTTTTCACCATGAATATGAAACCGTTATATGAAAATTCCGGGAAAACCCGTAAATAGATTCGGGTCCTCTAGTGGTAAAAAATACTTCCAATATTCTAACTAAGACATCTGGAAAATTTCAGGAAAATCCGGAAAATTTTAATTTTAATCGGAAAATTCCGGGAAAACTGTAATAGTTAGGAAAAATTTTCAGTACCACTTCCACAGTACATTTACCATCTAAATCCATTTATGGCTATAAGACATCTGTAAGTCTTCTACTTTAGGCTGGAGAAATTTCCCGGAATTTCTGAAAACGGACTTTTTGATGTTTTCGAAAAAAATTTATTAGGTAGCCAATTTTTGTTCCAGCCATATTATAGAGGTTCTTAATGCGCACAACAAAGCTTCTGGACTTTTTCTGTGAAAAATCTATTACTCGACTTATGACCGATTTAAGATTTGGAAATTTTCGTGTAAGCCTAACTTTGGGCGCACATTGTGAAAAAACCATTAGCCTTAGAAAGTTGTGGTGGGGCTTAAAGTACGTGGCATATAGTCTACTATCTGTGATAAATAGGGCATCGGGAAATTCCATTGGGAAAGTCGAAAAATTCCCAATTGAAAACATGTAAAAATCGATGTTTTTCGTTGTTCCTGGAAAATCCGTATTTTCCACTGGAAAATTCCAAAAAAAATCTTAAAACAAAGATTCGACTTTCCTCTACATTTCTGCATCATTGGATTTTTGGAAAATTCAATATTGCCCTACTTGCCAGTCATCGGAAGATTGGTCTGCAAACGATTTTCCGAACTTTAGGCACCCCTAGTTGGAAAACCCTTATAGATAGAAAGTCACCCCCATAATATAATTTGTAGACCTTGACGAGGACTATCACTGATAGGAAGATCCTGGCAAAATATTGGGTATTTCCGGAGTTATAGGGGTGCAAAAGTGACCCATTTGGTACTTTCGAAGCCCCATAACTCCGCCCCCTTAGGGAAATCCGGCAAAAAGGTCGACAAATATTGTTTTTTTTCCGAGCTCTACAATCCCTGAAAATCTGAAGGTCCTACGGGCAAAAAAATTTTTTCGGCAGTGGGTTATAACCCACACTTTTGAAGGTCAAAAAAGTCCAAAAAAATAGGGCTGGAAATAGGCTTAAACGATGAAGGGGCATCGTGCGAACACGAATCCGTTGAGATATTTCGAAAATTCCGCCTCTAAGTGGGTCAAATTGGCAAAACAAAAAACATGTGAAAAAGCACTAAAAAAAAAAATGGCTGGAAATAGGCTTAAAAGATAGGGGGGCATCGTCCCAACACGAATCCGGTGGAATTTCTCCAAAATTCCGCCTCTAAGTGGGTCAAATTGGCAAAACAAAAAACAAGTGAAAAAGCACTAAAAAAAAAAATGGCTGGAAATAGGCTTAAACGATCGGGTGTCATCGTCCCAACAAGAATCTGGTGTAAAATTTGTAAAATTCCACCTCTAAGTGGGTAAAATTGGCAAAATAAAATTCGGCTAAAAAACAGGTAAGTACCAGAAATCATGAGAAATTTAATGTTATTTTCTTTTTTCAGATTCCAATTGGATTTCCTTCAGGATAAAATAATTAAAAAGACGAATGTTATTTTATTTAAGCGATACTTTTAGTTTTTATTAATTAAATTATTTGTTTGTACTATATATTTATATAAAAATAAACATTACAAATTGTTTTAAATAAAATTGTATTATTTTTTAAGAGTTAAGTTAATTTTATATTAAATTTTAATAATATCATTGAGATTATAATATAATAAAATAAAATTCAATCTATATAAAACTAAATAGATGTGTCATAATTTTTAATTTTCCTATAACTAGTTAATAATTACCTGTAAAATCTTATTCTAAACCTACGTACCAAATTTGATAGAAATTGGTGAAGAAATGATGTAGACATTATCTTTAACAGAACTGCATAGCATTACGTATACATACACCCACCCATACATACAACACACACAACTAAATAAATACGAAAAAAAATTCGAAAAAATACTCAAAATATACGATTTTTTGGGACGAAGTATTAGGCGAGCATAATCACATGCTAGTAGTAATGTTATTTTTTTATTTTCATTTGTAAACACTACAAATGTCAAAAGGAATAATTATTATTCTAGTACTACTTTAAATTAATTTTTTTTAAATTTTCTACGCGAATAGAGATGGCACTAGCAACCTTAAAAGTAACGTCGAACACCCCGCTTTTCTCATATATAAACCTCACTTATATTTACCACTTTCCCCAGCCAAACGTTGCACAGATAATCTATTAGCCAGAAGATGTCACCATAAGTGATAAATACACGATATAATACATTTACACAAAAGTATCATTGATTAGTGACTACTAATTTCCTCATTACCTCTCCTTAATTTTGAATGAGTAATTTATTATTGGAATTTTCACAGAATTGATAAATATGAAATTGAATAGAGATTTTGTGGAAATTTTATACATTAAAAATCGTACTGAAGTTATTTTTGAATTCCAAATTATACAGATTATATATATCCTCCACAAAACCTAAAGTAGAGAATTAGAATCGAATGTATTCATGGTTATGGCGACTAAAAAACTAATATAAATATACAACATATATTAAAATAGGTATTTCGAACGAAACTCATTCAGACGTGGTCCTCACATGGGACTACAGCATAACATATAATTTTCCATATAATTCGCCGGTTATGAGTACAAAATTACTGCACAGGTGAGTGTAGACCTATATTCACAAAGGTTAAAATTTGTGCATTTGCCTTCTTGTGAACATGAATGTCAACAATCACATGAATAATCGTTTTGCAATCAGAACAAGGGTCGTGCGCTAATTGATAAGTGCCACGACTCCGGCCATAACATGGAAAAAAGTAGTTAGATAATGTAGCTCCCAACGATTACACTACTGCTGAAATTCAATAATTTCAGATTGAAAATTACTATTTGTAACATTCCGCGAAGGTGTTTGAAGGGTATTAAAAGTTAGATTCCTTTATATGTGAGCCCGAACACCTAATCACATATATTTATAAAAATTAAAGATTATAGTTTAATCATTATTATGCTACTGGGAATTCCACATATTAAAATTAATATGCACAGGCAATAAAATAAAAAAAAATTTTTTTTTTATTGTAGAAACTCGTTACTACAGCTTAGAACGGTTTTATCGGAAACCTCGTATATTCCTTTGCATGTGAGCCCGAACGCGTAATCACTTTGTTGGGAGGAGACAATTCCTGTATGTAACATATTAAAAGAATATGCCAAAGTGATTCCCGAAGTTTAAATTTACAAAATCAAAAAATATGACAAAAAATAACATTTTGACAATGTCATTTGAAAAAAAACTCATATACAAATTAAAAAATAACACTAAATTGAATTCAAATTCACGAATAAATTATATATACGCGATCACGAATATATTATAATCTCAATATTTTATTGGTTTGTCTAACTACACAAATATTGGCTATTATGCCTCGTGTAGATAGAGACCAACAAAATTATTGATACAATATAAATAATATCCAGAGTGCTTGTGTTTTATTTTTATTCGAAAATTAATTTTCAAAATTTTTCGATAGTTTATTAAAAACAAATATTAAATATTATTAATAGATGTTGACAATAAAACACAAGCGTCTGGTCTGATTTAAACAAAATTATTAACCAATACAATTATTAATCTTAATTATAATCTAAAACTTATATAATATTGTAAGTTAGAATTTACAAAAAAATTTATAAATAATAAGACACAAAATAGACAATAGAGGTCTAAAATTTTAGAGATTATACATATTCTTTTACAACGTATCAATTTATGTAAGTTATTAATTTTCCACGCAAAACAATTTCCAGGATGTGAGTGACCAGATCATTGCACTTGCCTGAGAGATTACACCAATATTAAGTAAGTAGACAATTAAACCCGACCGTTTTAAAGTCATTATGTCAATTACAAATAAATAAAATTAGTGCGTCTTTTTCCAATAAATCCTACCCACTATTAAGACTACCAGAATGAAATTCGTTCAAATGATATAACTCGTTCAATTTTACACACACACCCGATGGCTCGTTCATATCATAAATTATTAAGATCAGCCTCAAGAACGCATCCCCTATTCACAACAAGTGTTAATACAAATTTATATATTAAAATTAAATCTGTAATATTGGTAGACCCAACCAGGCGTAGCCAACAAGCCTAGCCAACTAGAACCATGGGGGTCCCATGATGGGAACATCGCATGCAATGCCAAAATTTAATAATATGATAACTATAATAATCTGATCGATGATTATTACAGCCATTAAATTATAAATAAAGATAAACATACGACGCGTCCCCAGGCCACAACACAAAAAGCTGTCAGCGATGGAAAAAATAAACGTGATTACATAATACAATACCCGCGCGTAATTGCTACTTTATTTTTTACTTTAAACATTCGTTATGTAAAAATACATATCAATCTCAGATTATCTAGAGTTTCTAATAACTTTAAATTGCGTCTTATAAATAATAAGATAATTGGCTGAATTAAACTAATTAATAATTATATGGAAATTAATTATTATAATTAGCGTAATTCAATCAATTTAATTAAAATTACTAAACTTAAACTATAACTTAAATATAAATAAATAACTAATAAATAAAAATCTTAAATTACACTTAAATTATTTTCATCAAAGCAGCAAATATATTCATTTCTGTGTTGCGTTGAAATGCAAATATCGATTGATTTTTGCTATACGAAAACAAATAAATATAATTATAAGTAAGCAAATTTTAAAATATTATAGTTTATATAAAATATAATAACAACATGACAGTCAACTTGTTGCGCGGTATGTGGGCTTAAAGTCGAAGTAATTTGGTGATCTAACTGACAAAAGTGAAGTATCGCTGTCAGTTAGGTCAATGACGAATGATAAACTAAGCACTTCTAAAATACGCAATGCTCACATCAAAAGAAATTTGTACCTCAGGTGGCAAACCGTAGACAGTTCGATGAATTGACACTTTTCACGGCGATGGGTTCTACGAATTCTGGAAAGAACCAAACAATTGTGCACTACGCAAATATTTCACAGTCTCTCTTCAGCAGATGGAGGAACTGTAGTAACGGTGTACAATGCGGTGAAAGTATACACCAACACGTCGCAGTGGAATCGAATCCAAAAGATGATATATACGTTTTGCCATTAAAGCTTAATAAAAAGTAGAAGCTTAAGAGAGGCGTTTGACCTACAGAAAAATGCAGGAAAAATAACGAGATACTGCTGTGGAAGGATGGTCTGATTTTTGTTCAATTGTGTGAAAATCTACTTAAAACTTCCATGATGATAAAAAAAAATCATTTGTAGGGAACAAATTGAGAAAATCAATTTATTATAAATCTTAAGTGTGTGCGAGACATTCATTCAATGGACTAAAGAAATCGCAGCAGATATATCTTAGGTTATATATAGAACATAATTTTATAGCAACGTCCGTAAATGACAATGAACAATTCATTTAATTTCTATCAGTATTTATTAAAACTTAGCATTAGCAAAACACTTAGCAACAACACAATAATTTATTTGTATCGTCATAACACAACACGTGAAATTGCATAGAAGTTCAACATATCACAAATGCATTGTGAAGTATTTAAAACTACTTGGCTGCGAAAAAATTTATTAATTTTTTAGTTTCTCATGAACTAAAAGACATTCACTTAACAGAAAGCATTACGATTTACGATTTGCTATTGAAAATGACCGATTTTTAGAAACGATTGATAAGTGGTGAAGAAAAATGCGTTGTAAAAAATAATAAAAATCGTATTAGATCGTGGAGCAAGCAGTTATTATTATTATTATTATTAAACATTATCTATAAGGTATTTTCACATATACTATAACATAGACTGATTCCATATGTCAATTAAATTGTCGGAGAAAATCAGCATGGATTCTATGCAGATTGATCTACATCTGATCAAATATTTTGTACTCAGCAGATTTTGGAAAAGTGTAGGGATTACAATGTTGATACACACCATTTGTTTATTGATTTCAAAGCGGCATATTCAAGCATCGATAGGGCAAAGTTATGGAAAAATATAGAATTTGGTATTCCAAAAAACTGATAGATTTGCTGGTTATGACGTTGTTACTGTTAAGTTACGTGTAAGATTCCGTGATAAATTAGCTGTTTGTTAATCATTTACCAAAAAAAATGCAGATTTTTAATAAAAAAAAAACCATATAATACTTACCGGAAATTATAGTCCTATAGGTTTTCGTTCTAATTTATCTGGATAATGGATTATTTCTATTTTTTGTCGATCTAACACAAATCATCCCATGGACCATCCATGGAATGTGACAGCCAATTTATGAAGATATCTTTATAAAAAAAAAAAAAATTATATTTTTGAAAATTTTAATAACATAGTTTATTCCCATTTTAAATATTTACCTTTATACGAATCTACTTCAACATATTCACATAACGTTACTCGATGTACAGCCGATTAAATGCCTCGTCGTAAATCCAAGTCTAATGACATTGGCGGTAAATATCGTGTTAATGGACGTTGATGTTTTGATAAATTTCGACGATTTCCACTTATAATTCTACCATTATGAAAATGGATGTTGTTAGTATTACTAATATAATTTATTATTTGACTGCTACTTTCACTATTCTACCTTGTGAAAGTTTAATTGTATGTTTACCATTTTCATTTTAATTAATAATATTTCCATTTCCACCACCAATTATTATTATCATCACTGCTTGACTATCATTTTCATACAAACGATTTGTAAAAATTGTTATATCATTTAACAATCTAAAAGGTTTATCGGTCGATGCATCTTGATGTAATTCTGATGTCGTTTCAAATAGCGGACGTTGACGATTAAAATCTGGATGTGAATGACGTTGCTATAAATAAATATTTAATAAATTAAAATAAAATATAAAAATAGGTAAAAATTAAATTCAATTAATATAAAAAAATATTGAAAATTGTTTATTTAGCGATTCTTGTATGATATTATTTATATTTACAATAGTGTGTCTATGTATATAATGTAATTATATCAAACTCGCAGATTAGTAAATCAATCCGAAGTAGAGTATACAATTATACATATATTTACAAGATTAATTTAAAAAAAAAATAAAATAGTTACAGAATTTGAGAAATATACAAAACAATTAAATTTTATAACATATTTAGTTAATAACAAAAAATAATTTTAATTAAAATCCAATGACATATATGAGTTGTCAGGGCACAGCAATAAAATAACTAAATATCTTCATTAAAATTGATTTCTTTTAATAGTATCACTTATTCAATCCGATTTTATAGGTGCTATATATTGTAATGTTAAATTAGATCAAAATATAATAGATCAGAGTATACTTAAATTGATTCCTGTGAAACCTAAATACACAATTTTATTGAAACAGATAGATAGATTTTTTCGTAAAAATAACTAACATACACTTATTCTACAGTTATATAAGTTTCTGGAGTCTGAGACTAGAAAAGCTTTTCTGGATGTTGAATAGTTATATTTATTTAATTTGCATAACATACGAATTATCGAAATTGAATAGATGGAATTATTGGCGATACAGAAAGTACTTTAACTTTAAGCTTTCATTGCTTCTTCATCGTTTGTATGTACTGTGTAAATGCTTTACTTTTCTGTAATATACTATTCTCTTCAGTTAACCCGATTATATATATATATATATATATTCCGGATTTAAACTTTAAACTTTCATTGCTTCTTCATCTTTACAATACGTTATCAACGTTCCATTTAATTTACCAATTTCTCTTTAAATTCAGCATTCAAATTTTTGATTTTTTAATATAATCTTCAGTCTTACCATTAGATGATTCGGCAACCTTGTGACAATAAAGGGCGACTGTTGTAGCACTTTATGCTTGGTGCAAGGATGTCTCCGATTGTGCTAATAAAAGTGTTTGAGTTGTTATTAATATTATCGAACTACATATTCTAATGTTAAAAATATGGCAATACCGGATGTATAAAAATTACCATTATAATAAAAAAAATACTAACTTATCTCGTTGCAGATGGCGTCTAAAAATTAATTTTATTGGTAAGCGTTTTTTTTGTACGCCTAATTATTTATTACAATTTATTAAATGTTGAAATTTCTTTTTTTCTTTATAATTAATCTACTGATGAAAACCGCACCACAATAATGATAAAAATAAAAAATTGAATACAAATTTCTTGTTGTTGTTATCGTTGTTTTATGTATTAAAAAAATTATGACTCTTTATATAAGGGACAAGCGGACATTTTGTATGTACTGTTTAAATGCTTTACCTTAAAGTTTGAATTTTTTAAAGACGAAATTTCGAGTATTGATTTTATATTCAAACATTCCTAGTAATGCAAATCAAAAATTCAAAAGAAATATCGAAAAAAAATTGCACTGCTCATTATAGAAATAATTACAAACTATTTAATTAAAAGTTAAAATTAACTTACTTGGTACAATTAACGTTAATACGTAATACTTAGCCTTGTCTTTCAATGTAATAAAATTAAATATTAAACAATATAATAGTAAAATAAAAATATATTCTTTTATCTATATTAAAATATAACTGTTGTTTTTATATAAATCATACACGTAATTAATTTAATATTACAACGCAATAGCGTAATAGACAATAGACTGAGTGAGTACGAACATTTTTTTTTTGATTTGTTGGAATGAAGTATGATATATAATGAAAATAAAAGATTAAAAAATGTGTTTGTTTTGATAGGTCACCATTTTTTTAATATTTTCTTTCTTGTAATTTCAATCTACATTATCGCTAACATAAATTTCTTAAACGTAACCCAAAATTATTGACACTTTGACAGTTGCTCATTTTTTAGCGCGCTTACACGGGAAAAAGAAATAAAATGTTATTTTTACTTTTCGATTTCTTAGGGGGCTTTCACAATGTAAAAAATATCACATATCAAAATAGAATATCAGCAATAAAAATTAACTTTTATATATTCTACTTTAAATTATTATTTGTAATTAACTTAAGAAATATGAATAATGTGTCAGACTGGTTCATTGAATGGCATTTAATATTTTATTGTATTCATAACCTACTGCATGCGGTGAAGAATATGAAAATATTAAATATAAAACTTAAAAGCTAGTTAACTTTAATTTATGCAAAAGTGATAATCTTATATAGTGAAAGGTTATATACAAAGTCATATATATAAATTTAATATTTTCGATGTAAAAGTAATATTCCTTTACATGGTGAAAGCCCTCTTATTGTGACAAATTGATGGTAAAGGTTTGACATTTCTTTTTCGCACAATTTTGTTAACGACGATAAAATCGTTGTTTTGTTAATTGTTTTCGTTTATATCGTTGTTATCAAAGTATATATTTTTTTATTTTCATTATCTTCTGCTGTGAGTTTTGCATTTTCATGTATTTTATAATACACAAGCGTCACCTCTATTCAGATTTTCAAGGTCATTCATATATAATATAATCAATCATCTACTACAATTTTCATATGAACGTGTACATAGCTAGTTAATAGCTGTTTGGTTGGTTGACGAAATAATTTGTCAACAATAGTTTATTAATTATTTTATATATTATAATTTATTCATAATATTGTTTAAATTGTGGGTTATTGTTGTATGTGATATTTAGTGTTGTGATTTTTTGTAATAAAATGCAAATGTAAATGTACTACTGTGTCGTTATCTCATGCTAAATTTTCCATTGCATTGATATCAGTGCGTATTGGTAGTAATATATATATATATATATATATATATATGTAATATAAATTAATATATATATATATATATATATATATTTTTACAGCTTCCATTTTATTAAATATCTTTAAAAATCGATAATTATAAAGCCAAATCTGAAAAATCTGAAAAATATCACAAACCATTTTGAAGTACACAGATACAAAAAGAAGAAGAAATTATAAAATCAAAAATATTTTAAAATATTTTTTAAAATTTAATTAAAATTTAATTAAATTAAATCAAAAAAAAAAAAATTCTCAAAATTTTGCATTATTATTGTTAAATAAAAGGTAATTAAAAAGAATTAATAAAAAATGAACTATGATATGGAAATGAATCAATACATTTACCATCAACGTGGTATGGATCAAGATGTCCGGTTATTATTTGTTGGTTATGTGAATAATACATGGGACAAATTTATGGCATATATTGAAGCTATTAAAATAATTCCACTATTCAAACATAAACATGAAATGAAAAGTGTTGCTAAGTATTATAATAGTGCCGCTTTTCGGTAATTACATTTTTTCCAGAATTTACTTTCAATAGATTCGAAAATGATCTAATTTATTGTTTTTACTTTTTAAACAGAGAACAAGTTAATAGTTGGATTACCGATCTCAAAGCAGATATCAAAGATGTAATTACTGTAACATCAATAAAATGCCGTGAAAAAGGAAATGGATATAGTAAAGATTGGGAAAAATTTGGCTATAAAGCCGTTGAATATTATACATTTGCTATAATGCGTGCAAAGAATTCAATAGATTTGGCAAATGCATATGCAAATCGAGCTGTTTTGTTAATACAATTGCAATATTTTGAAGTAATATTACTGATATTTTTATTCGAAATATAAATAAAGAAAATAATAATATAAAAATTAACCTCTAATAAATATAATTAAATATTCTTTAGAATGCTTATATGGATTTAGAACTTGCTCGTAAACATAATTTTCCGCAAGAGAAAATTATAAAATTGTATTTTCGTCAAGCCGCTTGTGGCATTGCACTCAAAGATAAAGCCAAACTAATTTTTCATTTAAATGAAATTGAAACTTATTCTGGACTACATGAATTGAATGCTTCGTACATGACTAATTTGGATAAATTTAAAAAGGATCTGAAAGCGTTGGAAGAAGAAACAATTCCACTATCAGAATTATCTGTTGCTGATAATTCAAATGAAACAATTCCACTATCAGAATTATCTGTTGCTGATAATTCAAATGAAGTTGTTAAGGAGAAATTATTAATTGAGTAAGAAAAATACAATATATTATTATAATATTAAATCGAAACATCATAGTTTATTATATGCACAAATCTGTCTTCTATGTATAGGAAATCCAATAATGAAGTTGGACGATATATTATTGCTGGTGAACCAGTTAAAAAAGGTGAATGTATTATTCGTGAAAAACCTTTTGCATTTATACCGACTTATGCAATTGAATTTGGCATTCATGATTGTCAAAATTGTGCTAAAGCAAATACTATACCATATCCATGTGAAAAATGTCATTTTGCATGTTATTGTTCTCCAAAATGTGCCACAGAACATTATGAACTGCATAAATTCGAATGCAAGGGATATAAATTACAACTTTGGTTTGCTGTTGGGATAGCTCAACTTGCATTTCGTATTGTAATGACCGGTTTTCCAGAATTATTAAAAAAGATTGAAAATCTTAAAGGTTTTACATCAGAAACCTTATTCGATCATATTTTAAAGATTGCCAAAAATGATGCAAATTTTAAATATGGACGTGTTTTATTACTTGTTACCAATTACGATAAAATGAATGTTGATGATTATCACAGATATATGTTAACAGGTGTTATGTTGACATTTTACTTAAAATGCCATACAAAATTTTTTGAACAATTACCAGAGTATTGTTCGAAAATAATGACAAAAAGAAGTGAATGGGAACTATTTTTATCGGCGTTATTCGCACGTCATATTGGACAAACTGTAAATATTTAATTTTTTGTTATTTTAAAATGTACCATCGCACGCCGTCATCAAATATATGAAATTCTCATAAATATTATATTAAATCAAATGTAATAAGATGTAGCAAAGTATACTCCTGTTATTAATTAATTGGTTATTTTATACTCTTAATTTTTAAATAATTTGTAAATTATTTGAATGGCGGCTAGGCGGTACAATGTAGCTCTATATTGAAATTGTTTTAAAGAATAAATTAATATTTATAATATTTTAGATTTGTAATGCTAATACTATAGCGACCAATGAATTTGACAATCCAATTTTTCGTAATGTTCGCTTGAATCGATATAATATTAAAAAAGGATGTTTACACAATTCTTTCAGTCATACAAAAACGTTTACAGCAATTTATCCAAAAATCAGTGTGATGAATCATGCATGTGATGCACGTATTAAAAATGTATATGAGCAGGACTGTTTAAAAATAATTGCAACTGAAGACATTGCCGCCGGTCAACAAATATATAATTGTTATGGTGCACGGTTTGATGAACTATCAACCCATGCACGCAATGAAATTCTTCAACAACAATATTTCTTTAGATGTAAATGTACAAAATGTCAACTTCCGGTACGCAAAAAATGTTTTAATTTTTTTATTATTGTTTGATTGAATGTTATTGATAAGACTGATTTAGATATTATCCACAAAATTACTATTTTCTTTTTCCAAAACGGAATAAAATTTTTAAATTGACCATGCTAAAAAATCAAATTAAAAAAGTTTTAAATAGTATTTTTTTTGAAAAATAAATAAGTGTGTGTGTGTGTGTGTGTGATAATTAATGGCCAATTAATTAAATTTAATTTATTCAAAAAATTTTATTTAGGATAAAGAACATGTGTTTTTTTGTCAAAATCCGACGTGTAAAGCTGTTATAAGGGAACCAACTATGTGTGCAATGAGAAATCAATCAATTGCGTTGACTTTAATTTGTAAAAAATGTGGAACCAAATTTGATTTTAATTGGTTTAATAATATATCGGAATGTCTTAAATCATTAAGAATGCACATGACTTATCCGGAGGGTAAATAAATTTTGTTTTTATTTTCCATATATTAATTATTAGATATTTAATCTATCATTTTTTTATATGTAAAGTTGTCACCATTCATCATGTGTCAAAAATTGTTCATTTCTACAATGCATCATCAAAATATATACCTGATGATCACTTTATGAAACGTGGAATGCCAGGATTATTTTTACCTTATACTATTTCACAATTGTGTAAGTGTACCATTGCACACATCTAACACATACACACCCAAACATACATTATATTAATTTAATTTTGTAATTGCATCATAATTATAATATAAATTTTACATTGTTTATTTTAGCTCCGGCTTCAAGAGAATTGAATAAACAGTTGTTTGTTATTGCAGCCAATAATTTAAAATATATGGAACAACAATATGGTCATTTAAGTAGTTCATATATTCGTGCGTCCGCCTATTTCTTGGACCTATACATTCTGTGTAAAGTTTCTGATTTAAATGTTGTATCACAATATGCTTCTCACATAAAAACCATTAAAGAAGCTACACAATTTTTACCAGATACACTTCGAATTTCTTACAATAATTATATTAAAAGTTATATTGATTAAGTCTCTTTTTATATTGATTAAATCTCTTTTTATATTGATTAAATCTCTTTTTATATTGATTTATAATTTTTTAAATTTATAAAATATAAGTTTGTTACTATATATATTATTTCTAAGCACTATATAATTTAACTTACAACTTATAAAATACAAAAAAAAAAAATAAATATATATTGAAACATAAAATCTAACAATTTTTTCTTTTGATAAATACTTAAATTGGAAAAAAGAAATAAAACTTTACAAGGTATATCAAAGATCAGATCTTTTTAATTATGATAAAGCGCTACCAAAAACAAAATAAAAAAAAGAAAATTAATTAAAATTCAATTCAAACTTAAATATAAAAAATAATATGCTTTTACTTATTTTTTTAGTGGTGTGCTATAAAATAATAATCATCCAAAAAAAAAACATTACTAATTAAAAATTAATTATAAAATTTAATCAATATTTAATCATTTTTGAATTGCTTGAATAGTATTTGTGTTTTAACGCATATTTAACAAAGTAGTGAAATTAATATTTATTCATAATAATATTGGAATAGTAGCGAAAATAAATATATAACATTAACCGCATAATAAATAATTACATATTTTATAATTATTAACATTATACTTAAATTAATAATTACTACTCTATATTTAACATACCAAAATATATATATACTCATTTTTTTGATCAATTTATTAATGTATGTGTGATCTTTGTATTTAAAATGATACATATAAATAAATAACAATTGGATTAAAATTCATTCGATTTGTTTTAGTTATTTATTTGTTGTATATTTTTTAGTTTTGATTGTATTTCTAACTAAATCACAATTTATTAATTTTTAACAATTTTTTTTATTTAGAAATGGTTGTGGTATTTTTATTTTTAACTATATGCTATTGATTGACCGGAAATGGAATCATCTTAGACGATTATATATATAACTATAATAATTGCCTACTATAAGATTTCACATCGTTATTTTCATTGCGGTAGCCTGTTGTGTGTGTACCGCTGAATCACATAACCAGTTTTTAAAACTTTATACCGAAATTCGTATAAACTTGTTTATATCTAAATCAATCACTTTCTGTGACCTATGTGTTCAGATCGCGTCAAAGAAACTACTCCAGGCAGATGAACACTTCAAACCTTATCATATATAATTAATTACGCATGGTTGTGCACCAAATTGTCAAAATTATTGAAAATTGATAAGAGTCACAAGAAAATCTCGTTTTGATAGTCGTTATGCCTATTGATAATGTTTTCGATAATAAAAAAAATCGTTTACACGCGTTATGATTGCAGTCGGAATATATAGAAGAACTTTAGCGACCAGTTCTTACATCATGCATACATACGTATATAAATATAGTAAGACTTTCACTAAAATCAAAATTTATAAATTAATATAAGGTATATGCTATCATCTTTACGTTTGATGTTGATATACATTGTTCACTTTGTTATATATAAATAATAAATTAAATAATCATTTCCATCTGTTGTTATGTAATATATAATCGGATTATAGGATGATGTATCAATAATATATATAATGAAATTGTGAACATATAATACAAAACGAAAGTCTAATTACATTAAAGATGAAAAATTTATGATAAAAATTAAAGTTAAATGCATGAAATGAAGAGGCTAAGGAGGCGAGTCGACTTTGATGTGTACGGAATTTAATTGAGAAATTCATTATGATGGGGGGATAACATAAGATGATAACCGATGAGACAACGCTTAACATAATGTTTTTGTACGATCTAAACTATGGTTTTATAAGTATTAGTCAAGTTTTAACAATAAGTATAAAAAAGAAAATACAGCCGTGCATGTTATATATTTATGGGAACATATGATGGGAAAAAGATTGAACAGACTTACCAGAAGTCAGCTTCTCATATACAGAGGTATAATATATTTTAGGTGCAGTAGAAATTATGAGGCAGACGCTATTGTAAATTGGAAAATTTAAGATAAAAATTTAAGACTAAAAGCTAAAAGTATGAGTATTGTGAATTGCGCCGTATACATACCGGTGGGTTGGTATGAATCGATTAAAGATTTTTCGGTTAGTTCAATAGTCCAGTTTGGACTAGACAATCTACGATATATAACATAATCCTACAAGTTAAATGTGAATTCGAATTCCATCTTCACGCACATACATTCTCTAGCCCTTTCATTTTCGTTTCCATTCAATTAAACGGGACTCTATGTTGACAGATGGCTACAAGTGTATCTGTATAAGCAATACAGTACACAATCCGAATGTATTATTTTACTTTTGCTGTGCAGCTCGACTGACCATAGATAAAACGTTAATAATGTATAGACGTTAAATCGCCATTATATGTTGATCAACTGTGTAGCCGCATGTTTATGACATAGAAATACACAGCAGATAGTCTGTCTATTGATCTTGCTGATGTGTAATTCTACCGTGAAGACTATCATCGCAGTTCCACAATTCGCTTTGAAGATATGATTCGGATTTTCAGAATACTTTAATGAAACTTGTAAACAAAAGTTTGAGGCCACTGCATCGATGAAGCTAATTTGAGAGCACACTTGACCATCGCGTTCTTTAGGAAAAATTCGACTATATTCGAGCAATGAAACATTATCTCCAGACCGAATTTAGGGTATTTACTGATTCGCCGATAATCCTCAAGCAGACCTTTTAGATTCTTCAGATATAGGATTAATTAATTGTATTAAAAGAAATCTGGCCAATTTATTTATATTTATCATAAAAATTTTAATGGAAATTTTAGTAGTTATCGGTACTAAAATATGATTCAATTACTGAATAAATAAATTTGTTTATTGAAAATGAATATCCTCGAAAATATGGAATGCTATTCACTGAGAATTACAATGTCACTATATGTATATGCACTGCACTCAATCAATCTACATATAGTGCAGCCGTATATAAGGACGGACGAAATAATTCAGGACCAACACAAATGGGTCACACAATAGACCTTCTAGTGTAAATACTGGAATATACAGTCAATATACCATATATCATTCTTACCGCACACTTCTGCTTTCTTGTAATCTGATAGTTTTTCTATATAACTTGAGTGTTATGAATGTTTGGTCTAATACCATATAAGCTCCATTTGGAGTTAAATTTTTTATATAAATTTTATATATTAAAAGTTTATGTATTAAATGTGGAATTTCTATGGCATTCGTTTCTTAAAATATTTTTACTATGTCTTACGTACAGTTATGCTCCGTGTGTGTCCTAATTTAATGGCAAAGTATAGTATTGATATAAAATATTATATTATTTACGTTTTTATTTTTTATTTACAATTGACACATTTAATGAATAAAATTAACATTAATTAAAAATAATTATCATTTATAATTTAAAAATATATATAATCCATATAAAATTGGAAAAGTTTATACAGAGATATAAGCGATTTACGTATACATTTTCTAATCTTTTTATATACGTTGTATACACGTAGACGTAAATTATTGCTGTACGCTTTAACTTTTAAATAATAAATCTATACATAAAAATAATATTGATGAAAATGGAATTGAAATTTTCCGAATAAGATATTTTATTTGACAGGTTATACTTATATAGATCTTATATCATCCGTCCTTATATACAATATATTGTATTTCATATAAAACTAATAGGTGTATGCATATGAAATGTAGCTCTAGGCATTTATTTGAATACATAATTAATGTATTTCATAATCACAACTGAATAACCGGGTCAATAGGAAACTGTTTTTACGTTGCAACCAATTCATCGATCCAATTTTTGACTTCTTCAAATTGAAATTGATTGAAATGTTGTTCGAAAGGTCCATGTTGCTACGATGAAAATGTGTGGTAGTCGCAGATAAGCTGGTCAGCTCTGGTGAATCACTCTGGGTGGAGTAGAGCATCGCAGTGAAATTTTGGATTGGTTCTGCAACATGCGATTATCCGGCACGATTACTTTTTCGTGTGGTTGTTTTTCTTTCTTTTGCTATAGGTTTAATTGTATTAATTGTTGTTACCGTAGCGATCACTAGTAATTTTCTGACCAGATTTTAGTATAGAACATAATATATATACATCCCTTCTGATTCCATTCATGATATGATTTTTTTTAATTATAATAAAAAAGGGTTTCTTCTGTGTTGTTTAAGAAAAATTAATTTCACAAGAGTCTTGGTTTGTTGTCACTTATCTCTGTCTTTATATTTCAATTTATCCCTTTTCCTTTATTCTGCAGTGTTCTCAGGGCACCTAACCGTTTGCAAATAGTTGTCCGATCAACATCTATAATGTTTTTTGTTTTTGTTTGTATTGAGTATTATAACAATGATTGTTTGCAAATCCTACATCTCAAATTTTTTTCAAAGGATTTGTAGGCATGGTCTTAATTGCTGAAGTCGAAATCGAAGTTACCACTTTAAAAAACGATCAATTCACGATTCACAAGTGTTTTTTAGCTGGAAATTGTTCACCATAATAGCTCTATTTATCGCAACAATCGATAATTTTCTGTATTTGTTCTCTTCAAATATAAGGACACTTTTTAACAAAAAGCGTTCAATATCTAGTACAAAACTAGCAAATCAATAAAAATCTATGTTGTTTCACGTGACTAAATATACTAGGAATTTTAATGTCATTTATTTTTACAATCCTCCGACACATTTATTATTAAATCGAAATTTCATATGCATACACCAATTACAAATAAATACTTATATTATATTTTCCTATACATAATATATTAATATTGTATGTTTTGTGTTTTTGTTTCAACCTATACAAAAAGGTTATATATAACCTACATATTAAATACATATACATCAAAGTACAGCATATATTTACAAATGTATACCAGATTTAGCTAATATTACAAATAATACAAATTCTTACCAGATAATCGCCTATACAACAATAAATTCGTGAATTAAAAATTATCATACAAATGTTAAGATAACCAAATTTATCCGTATAATTGGGATGAGAAAAATTAATATAATACAAAACAACAACTATAGAATAAGATATATTGCTAATACAATTATGCGGAGTGTATGAGTGACTATAAAGAGGATGTGCCTATATATATATACAAGTAGTGCCTAAAAACGGAGATTTGGCTGGTGTGTAGTATACTATAGTTGCGGTTTTCTGGTAAGCTATTGTTTGTGACAATTTATATATATATTAATTCCATATTATCCAAAAATAATTGACATCTTTCGATATATATTTTTTTTTTTTTTAGTAGATATGGGAATTTATACAAAACATATAAAAAAACAAAGTCCTTGTGTGTGTAGTACGTACGAAATTGAAACTTAAGACATTTATATAATTTTTCTGTTATTAATGATTTTGATATTAATAAATAATAGAATATTAATTAATTTTTATTTGAAATAATAATTGAAAAGATTTTTCTGTTTTATTTCTAGAAGAAAAAAAAAATAAATGTAATATTTTTTATATAATGTTTCAGTTGGCTTTGTATTTTCCTTACCTATACCTTATCTATGCTATACATATAGGGATTTACTCCGTATTATCAGATCTTTAGGAAGTGTGACGGGTTTAACGTTTTTATGTTTAGTTATAAATTATGTTCGTAATCTTAAATTCCTTTTTATTTTCTGTATTTTGACCTTGTGTTATATAATTTATGAGTGATGAGAAGTTATCGGTCTTCTTAACGCACATTCCACATTATCTTAAAATTTCTGTTATATTATCAAGTTAAATTGGCAATACATTGAGTACCGGGAAATTTATGATATCCTAATTTCTCTGTATCGATTTCAGAAGCTCCGTATAAATAATGAGGGATTATAAGGAAAACTCGCACTCTTACTTTATATGAAGTTCTTTAAAATTTCAAAACCATTGGATTATATTCTCAATCTGGGTTATAATTGGATAATTCTCAAATTGTTTCGATGAACTTATGCAACTATTAGGCTGACAAATGTGAAATTATACAGTCAACAATATTTAGCATTCAGTAAATGCGTGTCAAGTGTTTGAAAACAACATTTTATTTTTTTCAAGTTTTGCGTGCCAGAAAAAATCAAAATCAATCCTTGAATGACATAATACCGTAAATCAAGCCAGCATAGAGACACACAATTTATTATTTAGATGCCTGGCGTCATAAGGGCAATGAAAGGGCAAATCAAATAGAAAAAAGAGCGGCACGGACACCATTTATGGGACCAGGTCACATATAAATGGATGTAACAAAGTATATAGATATTAAGAATGCAATCGGAAACTAAACCACTTCAAAATATGTATTAGGCATAACTACACTATACACAAAAGTGAAAGAGGCTCTATACGACCAATCAGAATGGATCTAAGAATCCTATGTTGAGGTGCTTAAATCATTCGATCTGTTCTAAATGGAAAAAACCGATGCGGAAACGTACTGCAGCAACTACGAGCATGATGAGACAATAAAACACTTAATAGTGAAAAACATGGGTAAATATCCTCATGAAAGCGAGAATTATTGGAAAATTCAATTGATGGAGAATAAATTCGAATAAATACAATTATTTGTATTTGGATTATTGTTAATCCATTTCGGTTATATTGTAATTCAGCGAGTGTATATCGTTTTTACTATTATTTTTTTCATATTTGTATATTTATGTCACAACTATATAATTGAGAAAATCAGTCGACAAATTATATAGTTTAAATTTGAATCTTCACCATGTCGTGCTGTACCGTTGCGTATAAACTGGCGAACAATGTTTAAAACGGTAGGTTAGGAACTGTGATAACCAAATAAACCCTTTGTAAACGTTCTACTAACAAAATTTAATGATAGTATTAAAAAACATGAAAAATGATACAATATGGGTATAGTGACAATATACACCGAGACAGAGAAAAATGTTGATATTTGATATTTGATATTGTTGGAAAGTGTCTGAAGTTAAATTTCACACTTAAACTCACTGGTACTCAGGGTGGTATGGTATAATTATGAATTTATTGGCATTTTGATGACATATGCTATCCGATAGTCAAGTCTCTACATTACACTCTCTCTCTGTCTCTCATTCGTGCGTAAACATAGTGATAATTTCTACAAATACTGATATTTTTTCACAAAGTTCCTCTAGATGTTAGAGACGTTCTACTTTATTTTTATTATTATAATATTATTTCAAATACAATATATATTTACTACAGCATTTGATTCATTGCTTTTTATCTCGTTGTTATTATAAATTAATTTTTATTTTATATATTATAACGCACTTGAATCAGCGTATAAAATAATATATAATAAAATAGTAACTATTTATATTTTAACGCATATAAAATGCCTATAACTAATAATTTTTGAACTGATGATTGTTAAAGTTTTATTTTTTATATCTTTTTCATTCAAACATTTTTTTATTACTACTATTATTATACAATACTATATTTTTGATTGTTATGCGATATTTATTAAATAGTTCAAGCCGTCGTTCTATTTCTAAAATATAACAGATTAATTTAATTTACAATCAACGCGCGCGGCTTCTTCGCAAATCTATCCAAAATTACATTTTGTTTACATAAATATAAATTCATTTGAAACTGAAAATATGTGAGATTTTCTTTTTCTTTTCGTTTTCGTTATTTTTTTCTTTTAAGAATAGAAATCGATGAACAACACTTTATATTTTTGATATGTTTATAGTGAAAAAATAAAAAAAAAAATAAAAGGAAAAAAAAAATTATAAACAAATTAAATCAAAAATTTTATGTGAAATTCACGTATCGTTTTAAAATATTGTGTAAACTAAACTATATATTCTATGTGTAATAATAATAATAAAAATAATAATAATAATAAGAATAATAACGCGTAACGTGTGTTTTGGAAGTGAAAAACTGAACGAAGAATTAAAAATGATTAAAGCAAAATATTCAGAGAGAGATGTGCGCGCGATGACGACCAATAGAAAGAAAAACTATAAAATTATCATAAATGCTTTTTTTTTCCGAATATAAAATTAATAATTTTCTATTTTTTTTTATATAGAAAAATTTATGATAAAATGATTAATATTTTGTAATTTTTTTTTAATGTTACACATTTTACTTACGCTATAAATAAAACATGTAATACAGCGAGATATAAAGCATCTTAATTTTTTATTGCAAAAAAAACCCGGTGACGCGTATAAATACGATGACGATCATCACAGAAACTTATTTTTATAAGTATACGATAATAAAATGTTGTTATGGTTCCAAGAAATTACAACTCGTAAATAATATCTTTTAATATAACTGCTTGAATAATTAAAAAAAAAACAAATCGGTTTTTTTCCAATCGAATATCGACCGTGTTAAATCAATTTTCTTTTCGGCCGCCCTCCAAGCAGACATTCAGTTAATCTATAGCACGTCTGACACTATATACATTTTTCATTTCACAACAATGTGTCTGCATTAAGTAATGAAATAAGTAGCAAAGCAAGTTTTTTGAATTATATTTGGCAATAGTCAAGTGAAGTTAAAAGACTACACCGCACAGTTTCAGACGATACAACTATGATTGACTTAACAATTCACCAATTACCCAACCAATTGAACCGACCAAATATTCCTATACTATATTTAATTCATAATTTAACAAATTGTAAATGAAAGACGAACCAATAAATGCATATATTTACCGTATAAGAAGACAAAGAATCCACTAAAATCCTTAAATACACAATAAAATTATAGTAACATATACGTTGCATAAAAACAAAGTTATTTCGGGACATATGTCCATAAGGACCATATTAAAAGCGAAAATATCTGCAGTAATTATGTTTGCTTTAAAAAAATAAAAAAAAAAGCAAACATATAGACGAAATGACATCTGACATCATATGTATATTTGCAATCACATACTTAAATATATATAGAATTGTAACATCGCATCCCGACTAAAATATAGCAAAAAATATACATTGGATAAATAGTCGAAATCCATCAACTGAATGGAAACACATTAATGTCAAAATAAGACAGCATGTCTTCCATACCCGAATTTTAGGAATCTTAAAGATTCGGATGGTATATTTAGTATAGCATACTTGCAAAGCCGGTTGTAACCGAACGCGTCCACAAGTTATGGATAGTGAAATATCCTGTAATGGGTTACATACGAATAATAAATAAGTGGCCATGGACAATATGACATTATAACTGCTTTCGGTAGAGGTGAGTTATACCTCTGTAAATGTCCTATGAATTTACAGAATGATCAAGTAGGTTGGGCGTATGGTTAACTACCAATTTCGGAAAAACATCGAGTTATGACCTCTACAACACAGCCTCGTATCGTACAGGTTAAACGACAACGATATATGTAACTATATTAAATAATGCCAAGAGTACTATATTCTGATTATTGTTATAATAATATATTGCTGCCATATATTGTATATGTAAACTAAATTCAACATATTTGCCTTAGATTTGATTAGATTAAATTTGGTGGTACTAGAAGTACTACGACCAAATAGATCTATTGAACACAACCCTCTTAATCCTTGTAACAGTACGTTTCACAATCCTAGAGTCTTAGTATATGTCATTTAGTATGCCGAGTTGGTTTTTAATAGTGCTATACTTTGCCGTCACTCAAACCATAAGATCTCCAGGTTATCTCTTCTTTTGTATACAGAAATGGATGTTCAATAAATTTTAAATAAATTCTCAAAATTTGCATTGATAACTCATGTCTTATATTGCGGAATTATACTAAGGCACCCATTTTGTATAGTCATTTTGTTTTCTTATAAACTTCGTCAGAGTATGAGCTTACTTCTCCCATATATGGCTGTATCTATCATGCGATGGTTTTATTGTTGTAATAATTAAATTGGGCACATCTTTTTGATATAGTATTTGTTTTTGGATCAAACTTATATAAGCGGTTATCAATCACATTTTCACGGTTCTATATTATATTTTATTACTACTCCCACAATAAAGATTACCCATTCGACCGTGTATAAGTGCTAAACTATATTTCTGAAAATCTTAAAGTGATTTTGCATACACTTACGTTTGATTGTGCGAACTGATGCTTTTATTTAATATTTGCCTCGCATACTGTTATTCATATCACGTTCACGTTCCCTTATATTTATGTATTTTTATCTTTATGACAATTGTTATCAATTATTTCCCCCATCAATTTACACACATACGACGAGCTACAGCATATAAATTATATATGTTATAGCGAAGGTGTTCATAAAAACAACATTATTTCAATTGAACTTTAAATAAACTTTATTTTAAAATCAAATACAACACACAATAAATTTATATTGTATTATACGATGTCAATTGGAAAGGAATTTGAAATAAAATCCATAGAAATATATGTGTACAATTGTACCTCTATATATATATACACGTTTACCATTACAATATAATACATAATAACATACTATAAATATATTATATACATAATTTATATACCTATGAGTCCTATATACGAAACTTAGTATACGAAACGAATACATATATAAAAGTTAACTCTGTTTCTTGTATATATCCAAATAAACTTTACGTTACACAACATACAACATTTTTCCATCACGTAAAGATTTTTTTTTACAAAGTCGTTGTCAATATCAATAGTATAACAATATAATGATTTCCTGATCTTATATATTATGTTATATTTATATACTTATCCCTTATGTATTACATTATATGTTTATGTACAGTACGTTTGGTAAATAGGAAAAAAATCAAATAAAGTATATTATATACGGAGAAAGAGAGAGATATTTACTATTAACTATTGCAGAAATATACGATGATGTACCATATATTGTATAATGTTATATATACAATAAGGGAAATTATTCCGGCTGCCGCATTACACTCTTATTTAAATGATATTTGAATATGTGGTATATAGGAAGTAGGAAAAACTACATAGGTGTAGGTACTGAGATGTATTATTATCGATCCAATTTTGGTTTTTACATATAGGTTAAGATGACATCGACAATTTGCCGTAACTTTAGCAAATATGAATGAAATTAACTCAGATTTAACCTTGAGGCTTCATTCATTCGACCGCAACGCCTATATGTTTTGTAAAAGTAACCGTTTTTGTAAAAAATTAAAAATCACGATTTCAGTATAGCTTTTCAACTTCAACGAAATATTGTGACTATTTCTGAGTGAGTATAAATTTTGTTCTAATGTTATGTTTTTGTACGCACCTATGGGGAGTAGCACATTACAACCTTCAAACCAGAATTTTGCCGATAAAAATAAACATACATTTTTTCTTATAACACCAAAACATATATATAAATTTTATAATAATCGAATCAGAGTGTGCAGGCAAGCGAGTTAGTTCTATTGTAATCAGTATACCAATACAAAAATATATTTATTTATTTATTTTATTTAAATTAATATTTGTACTTACTGCATGGCGTAAGGTGTTCTTCAAAACGTTTTTCCAACCGATCTGCAGCTAACGTCTTCCTGAATCCTGAATTTTAAGGATCTAAACATTACAGTTTTCTGCATCCGGCCTTATAGGTCTTCCGGCAATGTTTCTCATTTCTGGATTATCATTTCACATACATGAATATAGTCTATATTGAATAAAAAAATACATTTTGAAGTTTTTATTATTTATATAATTCTAAGATCATTGTAAATTAATAACAAATATTGAGTTCAGTTAATTTTGTCATTTATAATAAATATGATTATGAAACGATAATCTCTACAGGCTTTTGGCATGCGAAAAAGGTGCAGCCTATTCTCAAATAAGCAGAATCAGGATCAGTCCAAGTGTTATTTATTTTAAATAATAGTTTAAAAAATCTTTTCTGGATTAATTCCTTTTCATGTAATATGAATTCCTCATAATGTGGAGACCAAACTATGGTATGCTTATATTCAATCAGTCAAATCTACTCAGACTATATATAATAAATACTATTTTAACACAATATGCGTCGAGTATTACGCTAAATGAAACCCAACATAGAATTTGTCCTATATTTACAACGAAATCGTAATACGATTGGTAAAATTAAATTTTTGTTTAAGAATTGGTCAATCAAACACGAAAATGGTAAATTTATCAAATGCATATGCATATGTTAATTTCACATTCTTGTGGGTTAACTTAATATATATATGGTTTCATTTAAAGTTAATCTATTGAATTTGTATATACCAATTATGAAATGCCATATTAAATCAAATTGCATTTCATACAATCAATTATTGATTTAAATAATTTCACACATCGTCAGATTTAGAATATTTTATCGTATCGTATATATTGAAAAATCGTTAATAATTAAAATAAACAAGCATAGGTTTAAGATCACATCCGCCTGAGGTATTTCGTATAACCAATGTCAAAAATTCATTTGGCAAACATCCAGTAAAGTTTTTTTTTTTCGAAATTGTAAATAATTTCCCGATCCAAAGTCACAAAATTTTTCTATAAAACCAAAGCTTCGATAATTTTATTTTAATAATTTGTTATAAGACATCGATCGTACAAAAAGTAACAAACTCTATAATAAATTTAGTTAATTCGTAATTGTTGATCTCTCATAATTTGTTGTTCAGGACAAATTATGCGTATAGATTTAATATTAAAAACCTAAATACGGGTTTAGTGTAACAATTGCTTTGTAAATAATTTATAGGTATTGATTTAAAAGTTTAACGTAATAAGACGATAGTTAGTGACATATGTCACCTATTGGACTCTTAAGAGTTGAGTATTATTATGTTGTTTTCTATATGTAATATATAAAAACTGTTATTATATGAAGGTTTTAACTGCTAAACTATAAACGAAGAATATAATTTCATTAACATAATAAAATTTTCATATTGCATATGCAAAAATACATATATGTTTGAGTATGTGTATTAGATTATAGTATATATATATATATATTGTGTATATAGTATATATAAAGTTATTTTCCTATATAGAATGCAAATATTGATTTTAATAAAGGGAATATTCATATATATTATATATTATTTAAATTTGTGTAAAAGTTACTTTAAAAATGTTTCCCATATAAAGAAATTATTAGAAATTAATTTAAAAAATGAATCGAAATAGGCTTTATTAATTGTGTCTATGAAATAATGTTTCATTTCAGATATATGCTATACGAAACGTACATATTTTACAGAGCAGCTGATTTAGCGGATAAAATAATCGGCTTGAACATCTTCTCGAACCGTCTTTGCAACGTCGATACCATATTCAGCAATCTTTTATTGTGTATTAAATAATTATCACCGCATATGATATAAGATATGAAGCATATCGAATAATTTTCAAACGTTACTTTGTTCGATACGGAAGAAAAACTATTCCTTTCTTTATAATTTGTTGTCATATCTTGGTTTACGAATTGTCATGAAACCCCTTAACTGTTTCGGTTAAGTTCCAATATATTAGGTTGTCAAATATCTCCCTTCCGCCTGTTTGTCTTTTTAATTTCGCGGCTATGTACAAAGCGCTACAGAGCTCGTATCTGGCAACACTGTACATAATTTGAAAGCTCTTGACATAACAAACAAAACGACGCTATGTATGATTAGTTTGGATATTGCGTTCAACAGTTATAGACGTGTAAACATGGAGTTCACTAACGCCGAAATTCGCGCTATTTTAAAGTTTTCCTTCGTTAAAGGCAAATCCGCTAGAGAAACGTTCCGTGAGATTAATGGTGTTTTGGGGGATGGTACTCTATCACTTCGAACCGCGGAGGAATGGTTTCGACGATTCAGAGCCGGTGAAAACGACACCATGGATAAGCCAGCCGGCGGAAGACCTGTGACGACAAATACCGATCAAATCATGGAATACATCGAGTTAGACCGGCATGTGGCATCTCGTGACATCGCCCAGGAGATGGGAGTTAGTCACCAAACCATTTTAAACCATCTGCAGAAGGCTGGATACAAAAAAAAGCTTGATGTTTGGGTGCCACATGAATTAACAGTGAAAAATCTAATGGACCGAATTTCCATTTGCGAAATGCTGCTGAAACGGAACGAACTCGACCCATTCTTGAAGCGGATGGTGACTGGCGACGAAAAATGGATCACATACGACAATATCAAGCGAAAACGGTCGTGGTCGCAGGCCGGTGAATCGTCCCAAACAGTGGCCAAGCCGGGATTGACGGCCAGGAAGGTTTTGCTGTGTGTTTGGTGGGATTGGAAGGGAATCATCCACTATGAGCTGCTCCCATATGGCCAGACGCTTAATTCTACCATCTACTGCGAACAACTGGACCGCTTGAAGCAGGCGATCGACCAGAAGCGTCCAGAATTGGCCAAAAGGAAGGGTGTAGTGTTCCACCAGGACAACGCCAGACCACACACTTCGTTGATGACTCGTCAGAAGCTACGGGAGCTCGGATGGGAGGTTTTATCGCATCCACCATATAGCCCGGACATAGCGCCAAGTGATTACCACCTGTTCCTGTCCATGGCGAACGCCCTTGGTGGTGTAAAGTTGATCTCAAAAGAGGCTTGTGAAAAGTGGCTGTCCGAGTTCTTCGCAAATAAGGAGGGGGGCTTCTACGAGGGAGGTATTATGAAGTTGCAGTCTAGATCGAAACAGATTATCGAACAAAACGGCGCATATTTGAACTAAATCCGATTACTGTAACACTTTTTATAAAGCATTGAATAAAGAGCAAAAAGGCGGAAGGGAGATAGTTGACAACCTTATATATATTATAAATATCAATCAGCAACCGCAATTACCATCAATATATTAGAAATCCGCATTCCTGTTATTTTTCGGTCAGAGGGTGTGGTTATAATATAAAAATAACAAAAAACCAAATTAATCTTGTATGTACAATAACTGCAATGTAATATATATATAGTAAAACACGTTGATCCTGTTTAACCACGTTTATCAAATATTAGAAATACATATATACTTACACGCGTGTATATTATACCATATACCTAATATTAATGCAATATATAAGAAGAATATGATGGATAAGGTAAAATATCTAAACAATTAACATTTAATTTGGAAATTTTCGTTCTTTAAGAATTGAATTTTTATGTATTTCATCATAATGGCAAATTATTCCAATGATTTGTTCGTTTATGGGTAATCCAAATGCAAATATCTTTGAAAATATGATGTTGCAAACGATTAACAATATATCTCATCCACACATATAACACACTCTCTATTCACCCATTATATTTTGAGAATAATTGAATTAATATAGCATCTACAACTATATATTGAAACATAATGGCGCGGACTAATTTGGTGAATTATTATACTCTCACGCACACGGAATGATTTACCAACTTAAATTTTAGATGTTTTGTCATAATGTCTGAGTAATTATAATCCATCCGTAAATATATATATATAGTTTACAATTGGTATAGATAGACGGGAAAACATTCAAAAATTGTATGATTCGATATTCCCCAAATAATAATCTGTAGGGTATCTATTAAATAAATATATAGAATGGGGTAACAACATCGAATATTTTCCAGCTATGCGGTTAATATTACGATTATATTATTATTATTAATCAAAAATCAATATATTATTATTTTGAAATAATTTCCAACTGATTCGAAACAAATATTGTCACCGACAGTAGAATTCAGAATTTTTTAACTTCCAAATGAGACTTGAATTTTTTTTTATCAGTAGTTTCATCATTACTTTTGAATAGAACACATGCTTTTTGGGTTTAAAAATATTGTTATAATTCCATTTTCCATCACCAGTTACATTATGAAATTCTTTCCAATTCGTATATATGCGGTGCGGTATATCCGCGCATCATTTGTATCTTTTTTTTTGAATTTTTTCTATTTATACGAAATAGAAATAATAGTCAGATGAAACTAAATGAAATGAATGTTTTTAAGGAAATAAAATTTTATTTTTATAGTACAAAAAATCAATGAAAATTGTTACAGATTGCTTGGCAAAAAACGCTTCAATATTAAACAATGGTGTGTAATATATGTTTTCGCATTTCTGTCCAAATGGATTTTTATTCATTAGATAATTTACCCAATTTGTGCGCAAATATTTAAAAAGAATTTCACAAGTATTTTCGTTCTTCATTTATAACAAACATTTATTTCTGTTCTGAAAATCTGAATTCTTTGGGGAGAATTTTTATGATTCAATTAAATAAAATAAATACATACAATATATTATTGTGTGCACACAGAATAAGTTTATGTATAGATATTGTATTGTATATATATACTCGTAATAATATATATACGACATTTTTGGCAAAATTAATACAATTATAGTATCCAAGAATTTTATCCAAAAGATTAAGTACATATACTATATATTTTGTATACTATATATACATATATTACTATATATAGTTAGAGTATCGATAGATATAAAAGTAATTGATGATAAGAGTGCGGTGCCATGGAACTTTATTTGGAGTTTAGAAAAATATTCACAAGGATTACAATAACATACAATGGTTTATACTCAGATTAGAAGATGGATTGTACATACAAGCAAAGGATCAATGTGAAGCGAATAAAAAGGGAATCCTTGTGGCTGTGAGTGAATGTGTGTGTCGACACCAAAGCAGTTTGTCCCAAAATCATACGAGATGGTATATTTTTATTGATGCTCTATGCTCCCCGATGATGATGATGGCTTGGTATTTGCTACGGATGGTTCTATCAGCAATTTTATTTTCTATAAATACTTTTATTTGTATTTGTTTTGTTTTTCCGCATAAGGAAAGTATAAGAAAAATCGAAATTAATTTAAAATATGGATTGAATCGCATATATTTACTTTATACATAAATATATATATATATATTGAGTATATAGTGTCGCTATACATAAATAGAAGTATAAAATACATCACAATGAAAATAAATGTTCTATAAAAACTAATAGGCAAATATATATATTTATTTATATAGACACACACACACACACACACTCACACTAAACATATAAATAATATATTGTTTTTGTTTGTTTTTCATCAGGTTATTATATAAATAGTAAAAGAGTTAAAAGCTTATATTTATTTTTTTGTTTGTATTAAAAATGTACGCAACGCAAACATTTGATTTAATATATAACAACAAAATGATACAAAATATATGGAATATAATATAGAAACAAATATAAAATAAAATATATATTCCATTCCATACCACACACACACAATAAAATTAAGCTATAAAAAAAAACCTATTAAATTTACTCTTATCTTATGTACAATATTATATATTTAGAGTACCTTTCCTTTACCTATACCACCAACCAAATGCTTTTACCTTTTACTTTAACCTTTTAACTTTAGTTATGTTTTGTGAATTGAAGTTGTTGTAATATATGTCTTAAATTCTTAATAACAACATGTAGTATTTTTATTTTTATATACATCTCAAGCTCAATTCAAATTGACACTGTAAAGTATAAAGTTTTTCTTATTCGTATGGATATTTTGTGTGTAGGAAAAGATTTTATGCATACTTTTGCTATGCACGCACTTTATTTCCTATCATATCTCACCGCAACAATATATACAGTGAAAACTTAATTAATTGCATTTTGTATGGTGTGGTTAATCACTGTCTAATAGTGATCTAATGTAAATTGTGGATAAAAAAATTATTCTATAGCTCAATGTCCAATAATAATGGCCCTATGAACCCTTCAACCCCTTTGTTGTGTTATACGTTTGACCATTATAGGCACTGAAAAAATTGAAAAAATTTACAAAAAATCTTGTGCATTTCAAATTGTGGCACCAAAATCCGAAAGGTAATAATAATTGCAACAAACAGAATGAATATATGAAACAATTACAAATCGATTTAGTAGTTCTTGAGTTTGTATATTATTAAAAGAACTAAAGTAGGAAAATAATTGCATAAAAATTATGAGAAATATTTAGAAAATTACGCTTATCATTTATTTTATTCTACTGCCCTAGGAAGAACCTATGGATGCGAACGTTTCATTAACAATTTTAATAACAATAGAATTTACAAAAATAATTAAATTTTTTGAAGAAACATTTCTCAATACAAAAATAGATCACATTCGACTTTTCTTGACATTACAATTTAAAATGTATTCGATTACTTTTACAATTATGCGCCGTGAGCAAAAGTAAACAAATCACTAATTAATTTAATCGATAATTACAATAAATTTTTATCTAATTACTCCAAAAAATATTACAATATATTAAGAATTTAAAAATTACTGTGCCTTTTGTACAAAACAGAAATAGGTACGATACATTTTTGTAATCAAAAATTATGAAAATGGAAAATTTATTGCAGCCGAATAATTTAGAACAATTTGACCCCAGTCGTAAAAATGCCGGAAAAACAAGTTTTCTTATTCTTTAATTCATGATATTTAATAATTTTTTAAAGAACAATTATTAAATGTATATTATAATACGTAGGGAATAGAATGGGTTATAATATAGTTTATTTGTAGGTTCATTTAATTTTGTATTAGCTCTTTGTTTTGCTAGAATAAGTGATATAATTTTAAGTGCTATTTTTTTAGTATGGCAATAAGTCTACATTTACATCGGAGTCATATTTGATAACAAAACTTTCGGTTTTAGAAACGATGACTTTTGTTAACATTTATCATTGTAGATGAATACGTTGTTGGGTTATTTCTTGCATCATTTGCATTGATTGTTCAATTTTTTTTTTATTGTGCTCGGTGCTATAAAATTCTATAAATTGAACATAATAATATAACTGAAATGTAATCGCAGAGATCTTGGTCTGTCTCTAGAGTAATACAATTTTGAAAAGTTATCAAATTACTGCCCAAGCTCGGTTTTTTATGACTTCAAACATATACCATATTTGGTACACATACAATTACATCAGTATTCGACATTGGTCAAGAATAATAATTTTTTAATCTTACCTTAAGCTCAGCTGTACACACATTTTTCTTTCGTTTGGACTATATACGCAGACTGGGACACACCCTGTTTAGGATTAGAGTTATATAAATTAAAGTATGATAGAATCAAAATATTGGTGATACGGTGTGTCGTAGATTATTCTTAATCAAAAAGTATGTTGTCTCCTTCAAAGTACTTCACATTAACTGCTACACACCTATGCCAACGTTTGATCCAGCTCTCGAAACACTTCCGCTACTCCTTCTTTGACCATTAAAGTTGCGTCAGTGATTTTTGTTGTAAGACTTTGCAGTGTTCTCATAACGTGTTTCTCGAAATGGTTTTTTTTTACTTTATCAAATAGAAAGAAATCACACGGTGGTGCGGTTATGTGTTGTTTTTAAGTAAATTAAACCGTATTCTTTATTAACAGTTAGACATTGTGGTAGAATTATTCTTATTTTTTCTATGTTTTCTTCGGTTTTCGATGTTGCAATGGCCTTGCGGCATAACAATCACTTACACCATCATCACGTGACCACTTTCACAGCGTTCAAATTACTTGCATACTGCTGTTTTCTTCAAACCATCGCATCTGGTAAACACTTTCCTATCATTTTCAATTTGTATTGGAGTACATTTAATTTCGTTTTTAATACAAAATTTAATGCAAATTTGTTGTTCCATATTTTCATTCACATATTCACAAAAATCGCCGACAAAATTAATTACGCTGTTAAATTAACAATTAACAAGTGATCAAGCTATACAATTTGTTAGCAATGCCAACACAAAGGTTATGCAAAGATAAACAAAACAATATTTAAGTGTGAAATTCTGTGTCAAACATTGAACAACATTTTATATGAAAATTGCCTGAAAAAATTTTATTTATTTTAATCATTTCGGTCTTTTAATATTTCAAATGAAGTTAGACAAATTTCTATATATGAATGAATGGAATTCGTTGGATCACAATATAACAAATTTTCGACTGAGTTGGTACAATCTTATGCCCATTACAATGGAAGCCAATACCGAAAGGGTTAACAAAAAAAAAACTTATGCATACACAATATTCAGCATCTGCACATATCTCTCCAAATAGTGATATTTTTCCAAATCCACATATAAAAATATTACAACTATTGTAAAGGTTTTTCTGTATATGCACAACATATAATATTTTCTTTCTCTTTTGCATTTTCCAATAAAAATACACATTTGTGTTGATGGTTGGATTTGGATGTGTGTGTGTGTGTGTGTGTGTGTACAATGAATTGAAAATCGGAAAAACTTACACATTGTACTCCCGTTTCGCCTTCATATAATATACCATATACCATTAGAATTTAGAGTAATACTCTGTTTTGAGTATATTTACAAAAATTTTTACATTTTTGCATATGTATACGAGCCGCTTTCATCATCATATTAGTATTATTATTATTATTATTATTATTATTATTATTATTATTTTGAATCCAGACAGTCAGTTTCATTCAGTCAGTACGCGAAACGATATACACCGGAACACAACGGTAGTAGTACATTAGATATTGTATAAAATTTATTAAGAAAGAATTTTCATTTTATTCATTTTCTTTTTCTTGTTTCTGATTTTATTATTACATAGTGGAAAATTGCATTTTCCTTACTTTAATTTTCCTATAATATTAAATATTATTAGATAGAAAGATTTGTAATATTTTTAAATGTGTTTTTTTCGTGTGGTGTTTTTTTTTTTATTTCCTAATAATTTTTACGTTTTATAATTATCGTAACTATAAATTCAACTATATATATAAAGTGTTTGTTGTTGTGTAAATAATAATAATTATAATAATAATAATAATAATACCGCAAAGCAGCGGTTCAAATTAAATAAAATATAATATAAAATAAAAAGTAAAAAAACTTGAAAAGAAAATTAAATTTTCTTTTAATTTAAACATTTTTATACGCTATTATTTTGTTTTCTTTTATATATATAAAATTAGTGAAATTTAAGAGAAGGCTATAATATTTTAGATTTTATTTTATTTTTGTATATAATAATACATCACTTTTTCATCAAATAACTGACTTAAAAATATATATAAATTTATAAAAAAAAAAAAATAGAAAAATACGTAGTGTATGTGGTGTGTGTGTGGTGTGTGTGGTGTGTGTTGTGTGTGTGTTTGTGTGCTGTTGTTCTCATGCTGTTCGTTGTTCTATATAAATTGTGTGGTTATTTTTGTCCTTTATAGTTTTTATTTGTCAAGAATATTTCATTATAGCATATTCTATTTTACTTATACACCGCACAGCACGCATATTGAAGTTTATATATATACAATATCAAAATTTAGATACATTCGATTATTGTATGATTTTGGTAATAACGCACAAACACACACACACACACACTCAATTGTATGTTCACTTTGTGCAGCAATAAATTATTTTAAAAATTTTTGATTTTATATATATATTATTATTAGAAATAACTAATATATATATACGGCCGCGTAGGCACCATAGAAATCAAAATAAAATTCGAAATCCTTTTAATCCTTTTTACAATTTTAAATATCAAAAATACTAATAATAATTTTACTAATATCAAAACATATGCAACCCGTACACATCATTATAATAATGGCACAATATGTGATTGCGAGCGCCTAATCAAATTTACATCAATAATAACATGAACAAATAATATAATATCGTATCATATGTTGTGTGTATTTTGCCTATATATTCATATAATGTTATATTGTATATATCATCGTAGTATAGATAGTTATATTTATCAGGTTAAATTCATAAATAGATTATTATACTACAAACGACTATAGTATATATACTATATTATAATAAAAAAAAGGCTAAACATACTAAAATATATATTATATATTTACTCGTATAATGATAGATATAGTTACAGTTTGTTTTCAAATTATTGAAACATTTTTCTATATTATAATAGTTTAATAGTTTGATGTGTATAAGTAGTAATAAAAATAGTGAAAATATGAATACTATTTATACAGCGAGTGTAAGTAAAAGTTTATTTATTTATATATATTCACTCAATCACTTAATTAATCACAAAAAATATAATATAGATATTTTACAATAGACGAAATAATTTCATCACTATACGTTCGTTATGTGTTATGAGAAATTTTTTGCACTTTTTAAAATATATTCATTATAGTACAAATTTTCATATCGTCATTAATAATAGTAATTATTGTAGCACGCTCGCTTTTCATCACAACAAACATATGGTGAAATAAATGTTTTTTAAAAAAATATATATATATATTTATGCGAGGTATGTGTTTGAATTCTCGTGATCTAAAACATTTATATGAAATAATAATTTTTTTGTTGATGTGAAAAATGTTTTATTTTTATTTTTTTACTTTACAATGCAATCTTCTGAAATTTTAACGTTTTTCTAATATAGTTCCATGCCTTTTTTTGCAAAATATTCCCATTCATATGGTTGCTTTACGCGTATGTTTGATATTTAAAAAAACATTTTATAGCCATTGAAATAGACTGAATAGTAAGAGGAAAAGAAATTTGGTGATCAAAAAAAAAAAAATAAAACTGTTGCATTACACACCACACCTTTCCGACATGATGGAACAGCGTTTTTTTCCATCTTTAGTGAGCTACTCCAGTAACGGTTTCAATCAATTGTTTTGGTTTCGTTTTTTTCGTACTTGTGTTTAAAGTGATTTGATCCAAGTTTTGTAAACGCAGTTATGAAACGAATGACATTTGTTTAAATGCTAAAAACATGATTTAGAGTGTGTGTCTATACGGACAGCGTTCGAATGTGTTTCTGTTCACAATTGTGAGTAAATATAATATATGGACTTTACAAAAACCTTGTTTTTCATTTATAAACATAAACACAAGGATGAGTGTATAAATATACAATTAATTCACAGTAGAGTCGCGAATATCATTCAATTTGCGGTATCATAATATGAGACACAATTTTCCAGTATTTTTCATACTTTATATAAATATTATTCAATTTAATAAATTACCATATTTATTCGTTTATGGAAAGCGAAAATTTTTGAAAATATTGTGATTCACGACTATATACCGGAAATATTCCAATAAATTTGCTTATAGGTGCGAGATTAAATATATATGTGTGACAATTGATTTGTGAGAGTTACAGAAGAAAATATGAACATTTTCATCATAATTTGTATGTATTAATTGTATTTTAAAAAATGGATTAGAATTAAGTGCCTATATATAGAAAATTACAAACAAAAATTGTCAAAATTATGAGAAATAACTAAAAATTAATATAATATAAATTTCTAGAATATGTGTTGTGTCCCGGCCAGTTGTATGCATAGCACTATATAGTAACTTCATCGAAATTCATTCTGAAAGTATCACCATATGGATTACTTTAACCATTCTCTGTATATCAATAAAAACTTGTGTAAATATTAATTATCGATCGCTTTAAAAGTGATAATTTTGATGGGTGAATTTTTGTTTCTGTGATAAAATCCCCAAATCAGAAAAATATCTTGAACACATATCAGCGCAGAGGTAGTTCATATTTGTTTACACTTTATTTATAGTATGGAACTTTGCACTTTCACTTAAAACTTTAAAATTGCGGAAATTATAATATATAAGCAATGTTCTGTGTGTCTGTCTGAATTGTCAGTTACGAAAAATATAAATAAATAATTCTATTTCTTTTCATGAATAAAATCTAATTTATAGGTTTTTGAAAACTTAAGTCTATCACAGAATACATTTTCGATTCGTAGATATAATGGCAAAATAAAATCTAGTGAAATGGATGAACGCTCAATTTTATTTCCTAATCAGCGGTTGCTTGATTTACTTGTTTTGTTCCATCCCATGAATTTCCTTTCTTGTTCTTTCTATGGTTATGAAAAGAAAGTCCTTTATCCCCAAAAAACCATTGAAGAAATAAGAACTTAATTTTGATTTCATAAATAATACATCAATTTTGATTTATATAATTTTCGATATGTCGTTTTATATAGACACATTAGTGGTATAATAATTTCACATTCAATATCGCATGCTCAATAACACGAAAGGAAACGTTAAATATAAATAAAGTTGTCTTGTGATAAGGTTTAATAACCTATAGAATATTTAAATCTTCCTCAACTGGTTATATATGAAATACTGTATTTAGTTGATTACTCTTATATGTAATAACAAAAGTTTTGCAAAACGTAACTGAATGAATTCAATTCCAAATGAAATTTAACACGCATATCTTTAGAATGAATTTGGATGAGCTACGCACTTTAAATAATTTGCATTCAATATATGTATATTCAGAGTGTGTCTTATGGAATGTGACTTTATGGTTTTGTTCATTACTCAATCGCCATTTTAGTGAAATTTGTTGGATTACTGAAATTTAATAATTTCGTTATCTATCAATTGCGATTTTGGATATATATTTATATGCGGAATTGTTGCAGTTAATGCTTTAATTTATACTTTTTATGTGTGCCGTATTTCATTAACATAAGTTTCATTTGAATTAAGCCTATATATGTCCATATATATTTATATACGCGTGTGATGTGGTGCGATGTGGTGCGTGTATCTTTATACTATACTCGTATTTATTATATAATAATTTATTTATTAAATAGACATATTCACATGTTGGTTTACAAACAAACACCTAATAATTCCATTTAAATGTTAAAATTTGATGTGGGTATAGTCATTTACTCGACAGATTATTTTATATATGTATGTGTTCCATTAATATTTTATATGATTTTCTCTGTATACGGGATCTAACATCAACAATTCAACTAGTTTCAGTCATATCTATATAATTATTATACATTAGATACATCCTCGTATATGTGCGTATTTATAAGAGTAAATGTATATAATACCTGTCATATATGAGCAGCTAAATTCATATATTATTTATAATATTCTATATATATATATAAAAAAATATTATTAATCATTTAATATTTTGAGAAAACTAACATTTTACGCATATACTGAGAAATAATTAAAATTTCATCTTCAAAATTAACTATAACTTCTGCGACGGAAAAGAAATGTGGTGCTGTTGTACAAAATTATATGGAAAAACATATTTTTTTTCAAATTTGCTCCTATAATAATTACGTGATTTTCTAAATTAAATAAAAACTTCAAAATTTTCAATCAATGGAATATTTAAAATTGTAATTCATGTGATTTGTAAATTTATTATTTGGTGGAAAATTTAAAAAGGGTGGTTTTCCCGGAAAATTTAGAATGCGGTTACACATAGACCAATAATAATTTTTCATGAGTCGGTTAATTTTTTGTGTGCGCCCTTCTTCCTTCTCCATGTTATTCTTTTATATGATTATTGAAAAATATTTTTCACGAACCGCTGGTAGTGCGGCAGTGCGTAGTATTACAATAAAAGAGAAATGAATCAATTATTGATTGTTTTATATTTATAAACGTAAATAATAAATTATTGTATACACGTACTTCTGTACGAAAAATAACCGAAATGGATTAATCATTTGGGTTATTTTTGAATTCTAATTTATTTTTCCTCAACATTGATATACATTGATGATCGTCGATGACGCCGCAAAAAACTTATGTGGTTTGAATAAAAATAAGTATTTCGGTAGCATTTTTAATAATTTTATATTGGTTTTCTTTATTATATGTATACATTTTTCGATCCACGCCCCAAAAACTACTGTCTAACTTTTGTTTTGGCTTAAGCACTGAAGAAAATAGTCTTGAAACGATTATATTATTTTGTTAAAGTCGGTTCATAATTCATAAATCAATCACAATCAGCAGCAGTAGTAATATATTTAGATAATTCTATCTATCGCACATCCATTAGAAATTCTAATTCCGGTTATTTTTTACACCGAGTTTCTTATTCATTTGACATATAAACGCATACATGCTATTTATATTATACTCCCGGTATTATAATAGATAATTTTTCATGTGTAAACAAAATATTTTCATTGAAATTATAAGTTTATTGTGACATTAATTATTGGTTGTAAACACACGGCACAATAAACCATACTTTTTATATTTAAAAAGGAAAACGAAACAAACAGAAATTAATTACCATTCATTCGTAAACGTTTGATGGTGAATATTTGTATATAATTCCGGGTATGGTACTATACCAATTACATACACATTACCTAGTTAATATATTAAATTTAAAATTCAAAAAATTAAAGCACTAAACATTTGTATATTATTTACATTTTCATTTATTTACATTTATTATGAAAACACGACAAACAAAAAAACCCATTTTTTCCTTTTTTTCAAAATTAGGTCATTTTTGAAGTATGAAACATATACAACCTCTGTCCCAATGATAACCCCTGAATGGATTAAAAAAAACACACAAATCATTTTATTTATTTAAAAAAAAATGTCCATCAACTGAAATCGCGCATCGATTTGCACACGTATTCAACAAGTCAATCAAATGGCTGATTTTATGTCTGGCGGATTGGAGAAGCGATATTGAGAACGGTGGTAAATCATCTTTTGAATACCTTCAACTGATACAAAACGGATTCCTTTCATATAACCAAATGATGTTTAGGGAATAGAACGTAGTCGCAGTGAGTTATATTAAGTGAATATAAAATGAACCAGTTAAAAGTCGATGAATATTGTTACCATTTAATTTAATTAATACCATTTAATAACAGAATCTGGATTTACACACATAACTATCACTCTATTTTAAACAAATCAAATTTACTTTGGTGTAGCATTTTTACCAATTTTAAAACAAAATTTAATGTTTTTATATTTTGTGCGAACGATGCACAATAACAGCTGTGATTTTATGTGTTGTATTTTAGTTTCAACTGAATGTAATTTCATGAAATTTTGACAGTCGCATAAGGAACGTTCACAGTACATATAATCACAAAGAAACTAAATAATGGCGATACGTGTTCTATGGTTTACAAATCCGCTTCCGGTTTATTATGGAACATAGGGTGTGTATATATATTTATTTGCACATATACATTTATAAATCATTACTGTTTTATAAATTTAATTTATTTGATATGTTTTAAAATGAAATTTCTTAATTTAAATAAATTCTCTGTGTTATAATACATATACAATACAGAAAATATATGAATGCGATGACGACGACAATGACGACGACAACGAGTACATGTTTTATTAAGTAATACCTTTTTTGCATTTATAAAATAATCATTTAAATAAATAATATACAATTCATTTGTATATGTATTTATAAAATGGAAAATTAAATATTTCCGACCGTTTTCTAAATCTAATTAAAATTATATTACATATATTATTGTGATATAAAAGAAAATTATATAATAGTATCTGTATTAAAGAAAATTATATAATATAATTAAATATATACATCAACTAATAAAATAACCAAAAATTGTTTACCGCACAGTTTGATATTATAATATAATTTATTTTATTATATACTTAACTTCTATATGATACATTGAATATATATATAAAAGCTCACTTCCTTTAACATATATTTATCTAAAATTCTAAAAGCACAGTGTAAATATATATCCTGACTGAAATTATAATATGAATAAAAACGTATATACGTACGCACGCACGCATATACTAATATACATATATAAATATAGATGTAGTACCAATTATTATAATAATGCGTGTATCTTAAAAAGGTAATTGGTTAACAAATTATATAACCAATATAACAGTCTATTTATTGTACATATAATGCTCGTATATTATATAGAAGAGTAAAAATGTTATCGAATCAGTTCATAAACCCTACGAATACCATAAAGATGACACTTTGCGTAATAATGTCGACACACAATAGTCTCAACAATATATATTACTTCGATACATAATACATAGTTTCTATATACTTATTAAGATATACTTATAATAATCTCTAAATTCGCATTTACTTATAATTACAATAGCCCAATTTGGTCTAGTAGTTACCCATATAAATATAATAGAATTATGGAAACATCTATCTTTTTCGTTAATTCCAATATAATTGGTGAATTGTCAGATTCTTTAATACAAAGTAATTCGGCAAATTGATTGTTGTAATGAATGTAATAAGTACCACTTGAAGTGTCATGTATTACTACGTTGTTGTTGTTAAACTTAAAGTATGTCGACATTATATATAAATTAAGCTCCACTATGGAGTAATATGAATTGCTAATTATGTATCAAATTATGTGTCGATGTTATTATCTGTCGGAAGTCATTGTGTTTCGACTTTATTACACAAAATGTCGATAGTTTTAGGATTTATGGGATGGACACAAATGTTATCGCATATTATTTCATTTATATATTTTGTTGAATTATTTTATTTATATTTAATTATTGATTGGTATTTATTAGTTGACGAAATCCATTCCATTATATATTTTATTAGTTAATGCGGTGTATATTATGAATATGATGCCGGGGTTTGGTTGATTATATATTATTTAATATAATGTGGTTAATTTTTCTTTTTGGCTTTTTATATATTTTATTCTCTATATCCACAATATAAATTTGTGTATTGTTCGTTCGTTAATTAGTATAAGTTGATTATAACAATATTAGAAATAAAATCTTTATTGGTGTATAAATAAATTTTGTATAATTAGATTATGGGGTATTTGACGACATATTTTATTATATTTATATTATTATTCAATCTTTTAATATATTAATTGATAATTTATAAAACTCAAATTATATAAAATTTGTAATCTTTTTTTTGATTAAATTAAAACACATCTGCGTTTCACCTACTACGACAGTTTAATTTATGGGAAGTTAAAATCGAAATCATTATATAGAAAATCGATCGAGCATAGATATTTTGAATGCATAAATAAAGTGATTTGAAAAATTTCTTTATTCAGTATGTGTATAACAAAATTTGCAATATTTTAAAAATTATAATATACGATTTTCCGGAATATTTATAGTTCACCATATTTTTTCCATACAAAATCATTTAATTCAAAAAACATTTTACTACAATGAGTGGCGGCTCTTGAGAAATATATGAATAAGCTTATACCAAATATATTTTTCTTAAAGTCACTACTAACACTTAATAAATTGTAAAATATTAGCCCGGAAAGCAATGGAAAATTTTATATCGTTTTTCATGAATTATTAAATTTTCTAATTACGAGCCATATAAAGTTCACAATTTTTATTACAGAATTATAAAATGTAATCAAATTCCAATCTTTCATAGAAGAAATTTTTAAATTTGGTTGAACCGTTTGGAAAATATAATCGATTTTTCATCCGATGTAAGAAACAAAAAATAATTGTACTGGGTATTTCAAATATCGTATTTCATACAAAATGTCAATGACTTCAATTGGAAGACCGTTTATATTTTATGAACACGTGAAGCAAATTTTTTCTATAAAAGACTGGAAATTGATTAAATTTTGTAATAGTTTCAATATACTGTGATCACTGCAGTTACTCCTCACCCATAATTTTTTAAAAAAAAAGAAATTTGATGAACAGATTATAGTATAGATTATCTGATAATAATGATATATACTGTCCAATTTGAATTAAATTATCGTTCAAAATAACTCTAACCAATTTAAATCTACAGTAATTGTGCCGGCCACCTCAATATAATTAATTTTCATTGAAATACTGCTTTTCTATACACACATGGAATATTAATTCCGATAATTCAATTTTTTCTGTATAGATTCTTTTGAATCGTTTGAATAACCAGTGATTTTGCCATAAATTTCCACTAATCTACCTACAAGTAGTTTCAACTGAAAAAGCAAATAAATAAATAAATGAATTTCCCACTTTTTATTTAAAAGTTAACCTAAGTTTTTTCTTATATATTCAATTTTTAATAAATTTTATATATTTATACACAAAGATAGAGAATCACAAATTGATTGTAATCCGATTGATGTCTGAAAGAGGAAGATAGTTTTCACAAAAACTTCTTACAATTTGAATTTTAATAAATCAATACTCAAGTTCAAGTTTATATTAACAGAATGGATAGGTTGAGTGCACTGGGTGTAGTGAAAATAACATAACTAAAATCTCGCTTCTTTGTTATATTAAAATAATAGTTTCTATGTCCTGCGTAAATAAATTTAAATAATTAATCATTTCCTAACAAATTTACAATTTACACATGGGTTTTTAATATACGATTATGTGAACGATTTTTATGAAAATTCTAGAAAATGATAAGATCGCCAGAGTAGATTTCAAGAACTTAGCAATCATTTCTTCTTCGATTTTGGTAAAATTCGGTACGTAGGTTTCTAATAGGATTATATAAACAATTTTTATGAAATTCCTAGAAAATGGTCAGGTCAAGTCAGGTTTACAGAGTTAATTCAAGAAACCTGATTTAATTTTGATAAAATATATATACACATTTTTATCACAATCGGCCAAGAAATGACAGCTTACTTTTCTGCGGAACCTATTCTATATATGCGAACCAGATCTAATAACATAATATTCTAAGAATGTTCATAACAATTATTCATACAAATATTATTAACCTACTTATACCAAATTCGGTCAAAATTTAATTAAAAAACTCGAAATTTTACCATTACAATAAAAATTCTACATATAATTCATAATTCTGCATTATTCGACACCCTCTGAAATATCGAATTATATACGGAATCCATTGTGTATATATTGTATTGTATATACAAAACTGATATTACAAAAAGTTCAAGTTAATGGTAACAACAAACCCAATAAATAATAAATTACAATATTTGGTGTAAGCATGTTTAATATGATATATTTGTTTAAATTGTATTATTAAAACCACATTATGTATATTCCTTTACTATACCAACATTACCAATAACCCCATATGTGTATTTGAGTTAAATTAAACAATGTCTATACACATATGAAATAAATTCCGATAAGATTTGGATTTGTCAACATACCAAGTATAACATGTGGTTTTTCAAACAATGTACGGATTATCACAATATAATTATAACTATTATTTATAATAGAAATTTATGTAATATTATTAGGATAACAAATAGGTGACTATGTACAAACACGCACACACCGTATTATTATAATAATAAATAATTTAACAAAAAGATGTAAATTAATCAAAAAAGTTTTAAGTATATATTTGCTCCACACAGATTATTTCATAAAATTAAATATGATTTTCTTGTTTTTTTCATTTATTTTGACAAGTCGAAGAAGGATCTCACGCGCAACACAACATACATATATTAAATAATATTCATTTTTAAGTACACATATAATTTATTTGTTGTTTGTGTACACTTAGGCAATGTAATTTAAATTCACCATATAAAATGAAGACAGAGAGTATAAATATATAAAGATTCCTCCTCTTAGTTATGGTATACGTGCGTGGAGTGCGTATATAAGGAATTTATTATAATATTATACGCGTGTATATAACAAGTGATTACAATCCCATATAATAATATGTATATTGTACTTTAAAAACATAAGATAATGACTTTTCATCTTTTAAAGTTGTTATGAAAATTATTAATAGGGTAATATTAATACTAATCTAATGGAAAATATTATATGTTTTTTTTTTTTTTAATTTGATAACTTTTTAATGCTTGATTGTTGATAATTTATCTTATTATCGTAAAAAAATGAATGGTTTATGTATATTATATCGTGTATAGAATATAGAGTTAATTGAAATGATTGTTTTTTATACTCATATACAATAAAATTCAATTATTAGATATTAATAGATTTATTTATATCCCAGCTAACACAATGGTAAGGTACTTACCATGGGGTAATGCATTGCGCAACTATTCACATCACACAAAATAAACCACTACAAACTTAACATGGAATTTATTCATAATGCAAATGGAAACCCTTTCACAGAAAACTATTATTTCTATGGAATTCATTCTGAATGGATTCTGTGTAAATTATTGGGAATGACTTAGTTCAGACCGGTGACTATATACATGTATTATAGATTCATAACAATTTACAAATTAACTATTTACACTTCTCTTCTTCTTTCACCTCGTTTTCATTATTGCGGAGAGTATCAGCTCGGGTAAAATATTTAAACTGTTTAATAGTATACGTCCAAGTAAGCTTTTATGAATGAATGCTATGTAAGCGATTCTGGATTCATTCTATGTGTAAGGGAACTTGTATATGCATTCTATATAAGCGAATTCGGATGATTTCCATGAAAGTATTCTGAGAAGTGTTCTAGTAGTAATTCTCAAAAAGGGACATACAAAAGTATATGCGTACTTCCAAAAGACTTCAGAATAATAGCTTCCACTATGTACTTCCATTATTCTCCGTAAATATTTCTAAACGCAGTCATTTTTGGCTAACTGGATATAAACACCAGTATACTTAAAAATATATATGCATAATTTAAATTTCATTGTAATACTCGTATAATTAATAATAAAGCTACATAAATATATATAGCTGCGATCATATATGTATTGTTTTTATTTGGATATTAAAAGGCTTATAAATACATATAAACATATATTTTCATCCCAAATTTAGTACCAATTGTAAATATTTAATGTATAATATGCTGAAAATTATATATATTGATAATAATATTAATTAATAACTTATGTGTAAATATACATAACAAAAATATATATATTAATAATAATACTCACTTTAATTAATATACTCACGTTAATATTTTAATTATTTATAGATACATTTCTGCTATATAAATATATGCAAATGTATCATGTGTGTCTGTGTGAATACATTAAGTAATCAAAAATATTCCGGAATATTAAGAAAATGTAATTTAGATGTGAAATATAATATTTTAAACAAAATATATCTGCCGGAAAAACCTATAGCATAATGTGACTTTCTAAATATATGGATCTGTTTGAGGTAACGACACCATCTATATTGCTGGATATATGATCCGCGTGATCTTAAAAAACTGTCAAAGTTTTATGATATTTCCTGATTCAGTGTGTAAATTAATAAAATGCATTGCTTCATTGAAAGTATTATCCATCGCTATAGCGACTACTTTTTTCCATCTTACTGCAGGCACTCCACGAATGAGCATGTCGAAAGAATAACTCATTTTTTGATGTTATCCATGAATTCCGAAATTTTTTGGAAAAGAAATACTGCTCAGCTAGTGCATGAGATTGTTTTTAGTTGATTTTAAGGAGCAAAATAATACACTACATTCAGCTGATACTACCACATACAGTTCGACTTTTACGAATTATCAGCTTTTTAATTACGGGCCATAGTTTTAATTTGTGTATGCAGAATTTCAAATTATAATCAATTTCCAATTTTTCATAGAAGCTATTTTTAAAATCGATCCAAGCATTCGAAAGATACGATCGATTTTCTAATCGATGGCAAAGAAAATTTAAAGAAATTTGTGACAAAAGTTGACAACTATAAATAGTACAAAATTTCACTAACATCAAATGGAAAATCGGTCATATCTTTTGAATGCGAGATTCGATTTTAAAAATCTCTCCTATGCAAGATTGAAAATAGATTATAATTTGCAATTCTGTATAAAAAAAATAGAAATCCGTTAAAATTATATGGCCCGTAATTGAAAAAGATGATAAAACAGAATTTTTTTTCTTTCATAATTTAGTCTAATTTCATTCAGGTTATAAGCCAAATATAGTGATGATATTGTAAACTGAAGACTACTTCTCAGACTTTTTGTCACTGCAAAAAACCCCGATTCTCACAAGAAAATTGTTTAGTGATTGGTTTATAAATTTATTATAAAATTCTCACAAAATAAAATTACATGCGGAATCATGAAATTTTCTCCCAATTTCACATTCTCACATGCTTCGGTTATTTATTTCCGAAATTGAGTCAGAATATTTAAAACTAATTTATTGTTTGTGCTTTTTTCTTCATCCATTCCGTTATTTTGTAGAGGGTGGGTGGATGGGGTTTGTATACAATTTATTATCAAAAAATTTAAATCGGCAACATATATATATAAAAACTGAAGTTCATGTACAATTGTAAACATACTGAAAAGAACATACCGAACATGATGTCATTGTATTTAAAAAATGGTGAATGATGGTAACAAGGGTAACATATATTTTATCTTGTTTACAATTTTGATGTTAACATTTTTTATTCTATGTTTATTTTTTGTTTTTTTTGCCAACGTTTTACGTACATATTTTTTTTCTTCTATTATTCAATGGAATCCCTATATTCAGAGCACACGCAACGCAGTCCCTTGCGATTACACTGCAGTGGTATTACACTGTATCTATATATATTTATTTGTACTATGTTGTGTTTGTATATAAATAGCAAATATGTATTTTTCTCACCTTAAAGCCTTGCCTAACTACAATATAAGAAGATTTTATTTATATATGTAACAAGGATTTACATGAAAAAAAAACAACAAAGATATAAAATATATTCGACGGTAATACTATTTTAGTATATATAACCTTTTTAAGTATCAATTAAGGTATATTATATATTTATATACATTTTTTGTATAAATATATAACCTATAAATAAGATATATTAAGACCTTAAACCAGCCGAAAAGAGACATTTATTTATTGTCATTATACACCGGCGGCAATGCGAGGTGATATTGTTTCGATAAAATGACTATGGGGAGCGATTCATTTATACGTACTGCCGCAACATTTCGGGAGCATGTACAACAGATAGACGTTGATGCATCGATCTGAATAAATGCGGTATTTAGAAGACACTTCGCGGTTGCGAAAGAATATCCCATTTTCCAGCTGCAACAGTTGTGAATCCTTGTCAACTTGTTTGCTATGTGTGAGTTCGAGCGTTTGTTACTCGATATTGCTGTGGTCTTTTTTTGCAACAATTCTTCATTCAATTTACACAATTTCCGATGCGGTAGGCATTAGCAGTAATTTATTTCATTTTGGGTTTTGTAATACTCATATAGTAAATCACTCCTGGCTAGCCGCACTATACCAAATTTCATAGCATTACCTTATGATTGTGGATATTACATTTCGGCAGTGATGTTGATCCATGACAATTTGCATTTTGGGATTGTCAAAGTAGATTCATTTTTCTACAATATTACAATATTTGTGGTAGGCGGAAACAATATTTTTCTACTTTTTATATATGTTTCCTATAATGCATTCGTACGCTATGAGTTTTTGCCCAATAATGCATGCAATTCGTTTTTATTGTTGAACTTTATCAACTGTTCATAACAATCTTTAAATAATCGATGAAATTATGTTACTCTAAAATCAAAACATGCAGAATATTACTTTAACACGTACCACCGAAAAATTACGTTTATTTAATATTTCAAAATTTCTTGATATTTTGTTTTTCTTATGCAATACATATATTTATATTAATTATTTGTCGATTTAATAAATCATTAAGATAAAATATCTACACATAAAATTTTATTTTATTTCGCCAGAGAGCAATTATTTAATTCTGTTTTTATTTATTCTATCTATATATTCTAAAAATATATCTTATATTTAATATAGTAGTGTATATAAATGATAATTTAGAAAAGAAATATACGTACTTACACACATAGATTAACTGCTAAAATATACATAATATAAGAAGTGGTAATCTTTAAGAATATAATCTTATGTTTATTATAGATAGGATGGAAACATTTTATTGGCAACCCAAAACACATTTTCTGTTCGAAAAATAACCGAAAAGAGTTTTTAAAAATATATGAATCAAGTAATGTTATTTTATTTACTGGTGATTGATTTAAGTATTTTGTGCCAAAATTGTAATGCTTCGATCGAAAAATATATACGATGATTTGTTTTACAATCGGAAAAAGGATGTTGTTTTGGGAGAATAATTTAATATTACATTTGATTATTTTTCTCAATTCCATTCCGGTTATTTTTTAGACAAATGGCACAAAAAATCTATAATAATTATATATAACAACAAGTGATTTAAAAAAAATACTAATATATATTTACAAATACGGCGTAGTATTTACACTTTGAGTGACAATAGAAATGAAAATGATATTAATATTTTACGTTGATCGTTAAATATGCAATATTATATTTCTCGTTTTTGTGTAAAATTCCTTTTTACAAATACTCACTCCATTTATAGCGAAAGCAAATAGGTATTTTTGTGTGTATAAAATTCTTATCCCAGCGTGAAAAAAATATCTATGTTATGTTTATTTGTACGCGCGAACTAAATACTAGGCTTAATAAATAAATATCAAATAATCCAGGACCCTCTTTTAATTTTCTATCCTCGCCGGTGTACGTATTAGTATATGTGTTTAGCAAAAAAAAGGATGAAAAATAAATATACAATGTACGAGTATATATTGAAAGTGTATATATTAATAATAAAGTAACTCGTCGTAGCTCTCAGTAACTCTATATAGCCTAACTCTATATTAAAATGTAATATATATATGGCGGCTTAATTTCATTTTATATTTCTGTACTAAATACATTATTTAATATTCTTTTACTTTTATATTTTATATTTATGTATTACTTTTTAAAATATCAAAACTGACAGACAGATGTTCCTTAAACTGAATATTATCTTTTATCTCGATATATATATATAGGAGATACTTTGTGTATATCTATATTTATATTATGCACAGATAAATGTATTTCTATAACTATATAAAGTATCTGTTTTGTATTGTATTTATATATACAAATCACATTATGTATATTTTATTTAATATAGATACAAAAACAGGACATTTAGTTGTTTCCTTTTTCCGAAATACGTAATGTAACATATATAAATATGTTATTATTATTGTGCTCTATACACTTTTGTATAGTAAAATTTTACAATTATTGTATGTATATTTAGCACACACATTAAAGTTGATATCGAATAACCTATATCCTTTAGCATATATATTATAAATATAGTTATGTGGTGAATACCGATGTACAATACTATATCACTAATCGCCACCCTGAAGTGTGATATTTTAAAACTTTTCGAATCCCAAAAACAAACATAAAGACAAAATAAATATAGCCAGAAAATTCTCATTAAATGAAAAACTGCTATATAGTAATGGAACTAAAATAGGTTGTAATTAAAGTGAAGTTAAGAGACATGAGAGGAGAGGAATGTCTGAATCTCTAGTCTGGACACACATACCTTTTATTATATATTACACATATTTATGCTTTAATTTAATCTATAAAAGAATACAAGATACACAACATATTAAAGTGATTCAAGCCTTTGCAACAACCTTGACTCATGATTTTGAATGACTTGTGAAATTCTTTATGAAAATATAGCTAGGGAAATGAAACAAAATCAAAAACAATATAAATTGTCGCAGTTAAAGACTTATTATACAATACAAAGTTGAGAAAATGGAAAGATGATTCGCAAAGATTTCAGTTTTACTTTTAAAGACCCAACATATTCCTTCTTTCCTACACGAAAACTTAAATAATATCAATAATATCAGCATACCGAATGTGCAGTTGGAGTGAAAGTGGTTACATCAATTAATATAAGAGTTGAAAAAGAAAAAGTTGTTCAAAAAGACAGAACAATTTTGGATATGATTTATTTAGAACAAAATACCTGCAGTATTTTTCGAATAAATAAAAAATTGAAAGACACTGAGTCCCATCTTTGATTTGCTGCCAACATCTTGTTAATATGGCTACAAATTTAAAGATTGATGTAAAAAAGAAACAAAAATAATAATACTCTTGGACAACTCGACAAGTACTATATGAAATCAAAATTAGAAACAACGTTATTCGACAATTATACATTTCACCAGCGACATATAATTGTTCAATTGGGGCTATAGGCGGTTGAAGTAAAACGACAACATTGAACTTGTTTGGGCAATCTTATATTTATGAGGCGATCATTTGAATTATGTGTTATGTGTAGGTACGTATTTATTTTATTCCTTCATATGTCTACTCAAGCGTTGAGAAATTGTTTGAGTTGGAGCAATATAAAGTAAAGTTCATTATCGATTAAGAATGTTCCAATTCCAGAGACGCAGAGATATTTATACAAATTTCATTATAAAATGACAGCGTAAAAACTTACAGTAATTATATATTTGAACTTTGAATGAATTATAAAATATTTACTTTAAAAATAACGTAAATATATAATTTTCATATACTTTCTTACTTTAATATTTTTCTTTCACAAATTTTAACATAATTATACATTTTTAAATTAATTAAATTTATAATAATTATATTTTTTTATAATGGAATTATATATTTAAAATATATGTCTTCGTATTAGAATAAATTAAATAATTATATATATAATAGAAGTATTATGTATTATGAAAAAGGCCCACATTCCTCACATCAACAATTTCATTATTTTTCTCAGCAGTTTATTACTTTATTGTTTGCTCAATTTGACACGGAAACAAATTTAATTTTATTATAAATAATAATTACAAAATATTATTGGAACACGCGCAACTTCTTTGTGTTGACACTCATTAAATTATACCTTTCTTTCGTCATACACTTGATCTATTAATCTTTCAATATAAAATTTTTGCAACCGTTTTCCAACGTAATTTTTTTGTAAATGGAACACAGCCAAAATACTAAAATATTAATATATAATTATAATATTTACACGCGCTTTTCCACAACAAATATTATGTTTTCTTATGTAAATATAAAATGATGGAAAGTAAGGCACAGAATTTTCCAGTTATTACCAAAAAAACAAAAACAAAACAGTAAAAAGTTTATGTTTATTCAACGAATAATTAACATATAAATCCTTGAAAAAATATTTACTTTATTTTAAATATGTTTATGATTATTATTTTATTATCATTATTTTTGGGGGTTCATATTTTTCGCACAGTTTGAATTTTATTTAATAATAAATATGTGGTACTTTGTGTTTTACATACTACGTATTGATCAAAAATTATCCAAAATATGTGTGCGTCAATAAAACTAATGTCTTTTTAAACAGTAGTAATTATTGTGCAATGTCCCCGAGTTTGCAAAAATTAAATTTAAATGCTATTTAGTGAAATCCATTTTTAATATTTTATTTAAATCAATATACTAATTCATTTAGAGTGATGATTGGCGTTTAAAATATCAGTCATTAAAAATTAATTCCTAAATCATTGATCATTTTGCAAAAAATAATAATAATACTTTCGTTGAATCTATATGATCGTGCTTTATATATTGCTTCCCCATCTCTATGGTCAAAATGTTAATAAAGCGATATTTTCGCATTTAATAAAATGCAGAGATTTAAAGGATACCAAAACTAATATGTTGATGAAGAAATTCAGATTATTATTGATCATAATATAATACTCGCGCGTACATAAATACCAAACATATTTATAATACATACCCAATGTTTGTAAAATAATCGGAATGAATTAAAATAAATTTATTTTTAGTAAAATAAATTGGTGATTATTGTCGCACGATGAGTAGGTGCATTATCGTTCAATAATTGCCAACTGTGTAGATATTGATATTCAGAACGAACGTTCATTACAAACATTAACCATTTTATACCACTTGGAACACATTTTTTGTGGATGATAATATTGGTACCGGTATGAAGTGGCGACTTACGGATTAATCGCTATAACCGCCTATATAATGATGGTGGTTTCAACTGAAAAATGTAATCAAAATACATTCTCTTTCAATCTTTATCGTCAGTATTATTTTATGAGCTAAAAGTGAGAAACAACAATTTTTTTTCGATTGTTGCAAATGTCGTGTTTTATACAAGAAAAACGTGATTTTCTGGAAGGTTTCAACAATGCGATGTAATTCTCGTCCTCATGTGCGACACAAAAAACGTGAGAAACACTTAACTAAGATAATTTTTTACCACATCTTATTAACTAGATGTTAATAACACATGAACTCTGTGCACAGCACCCATACAATTATGAAAACGTAAAAAAATGGTTAATTCTTGAATCACATCAAATTGTGAGAAATTTTATTTTGATGGTATTTATAAACTGATGAAAAAATTGGTATAATTATATTTAATATAATATTCTTTCCAATATTTTCAAAATAATTCCTATTACCTATTGTAAAAACATAAATGAGTATTGTTTTGATTGTTGACTTCATTAAATTAAAATTTTATTGAATTTCTTTATTTTGTTGACCCGGACGCATTCAGAACTTTGACACTTAATTAATGGTTAGTACAATAGTTTTTAAGAAATAATGCTATCACTTCCAGCGAATTTTAATGAAAAATGAATCAAATCGGTGCGGTGCAATTGGTGGTCATCATGGTGGAACTTTAAATTTTAAATTCACCTATCATAAACCAATTTTTTCAGCTAAAATATTATATATGAATTGTTGTTTTTGGTATAAAAAGTTCAATTGCCACTCTTCACGAATTCGCACATGTTTTTTGTTGTTTTGATGTTTTGTTCATCTATGGACTTTCATCAACATCCACGATTGCCTCGTTTTGTCGTCTTTGAATTGAGTTAAACAGTTTGTTAAATTCATGGTACACAATACATAAATCATTCAGCAAAGTCAATAGATGTTACCAAATCCATATATATATATAGATATTAAAAAGTCATTCCTGTTATTTTTGGGACAGAGTATGTGTGTGTGTGCATAAATACTGTTTATTTTATAATATCGCATATATCTCTATTATATAAGAAATACTGTTTTGAATTCTTTCAGTTTTGTTAAGTATACTACAATATACGAGTACATAATAACCATCTCCGACTTTATTATAAGAATATAATTTAATTTTTCTTGAAAATTTATTATTTTATATCTGTATGAATTTATAAAACATATACAATCCCTCGTAAGTGAAGTGAAATAAATTACATTTTATGGTTTTTTTGTTTTTTGGGTGAGATGTGAGTATTACATATTTAAAATATATATAATAAGATAATATGTCGTTCTTTTCTGAATCATTGATGAAAATTATAAAAAACATATAATAATATGCGTGTGTACATCGCAACGTAATAAATAATAAAGTTTTATACTTAACTTTTACTACTTATGAATATGCATTTTTCATATAGGTATTTACTTTTTCTTACAATATTAAGGGTGTGCAATTATTATTTGTCAACTTATGAAGATGAGGCTTGAGTATGGCGAAGGTGAGACATGGAAAAATTGTGTTCAGGTTGCAATATCACTAAATATTTTTCTGGTGGACGAATTGAAATTTTCAATTTTGTGTATAGAAATACAAATTATAATCAATTTCCAATCTTTCATAGAACAGATTATTAAAATAGATTAACAAGTTCAAAAAATATAACCGATTTTCCTTTTGATGATTTTGTATACCATTTGTTTGTCAACTTTTGTCACAAATTTCTTTAAATTTTCTCTGCCATTGATAGGAAGATTGGAAATTGATTACAAAATTAAAAAAACATGATAATTCATTAAAGTCGTTTTCCCGGAAAATTTAGTTCGGTGAACACCCACAATTATTTTTCATAATTTAGTCTAATTTCACCAAGTTTTTATAAGAAAAATTTACTGATATTGAAAACTGAATGCTATTTCTTAGATTTCACCATTGCGGCGGGTAATATAAAAATGTGTAAATTAAATAACAAATTCAATAATTACATTTATATTAGTGTTACGCACGACATTGCTTAAACAAAAATCGATAAATATTAATTTCTACACCTAGTAATATTGTACATATTGCGTAATATACGCATCGTTTATTTTTACAGTAGTATTAATATTCTATTTTCACTATATGCACGCTATTAATTTTACGTTTTGAATAGATTTTCTTTTAATATATTTTTATTAAATTTTTTTTGTTATTATTATACCAATTTTTGGATGTATCCTTATTTTATTCGCAGCTTATAATATCAAAGAATTGCTATATTATATATACAAAATACGAGAAAGTATACGCACTACGCAATATATGTATAATAATACCATATTTCTATAATATATTTATGATATAATATTCCTTGTGAAAATCTAAAAATAAAGGGTATATATTGCAAATCTATATACAAATCACATATGTACATTTAAATATATGAATGACGCACTATACGCACTATATACGCAAGGATATGATGCATCCGCATGTATATATGTGTTATTTAAATATGAAAGCACTGCGTAATCCGATTATAATTGTAATTCTATTGAAATCTTCTTTAGTCTTCGTGTTATAGTTTCTATGTTAACAGCACAGCTGTTATGGATTTTGTAATTTTTGCGATGCTAATATACATTTGGTTTGTTTATACCATTGCTGTATCAATTTTCTCCGATTTGGTCAACGTGCGGTAGCCAATCCATATTGACAATTGTTTAAATTTATATAGCATTCTCTTATATTTTGCTATGGTTAGTGCTAGATATAATATTGGTATTTTTTTCCAGATAATTTTTTCGTTGTTCATACCCAAACTTTTGTTATTTGTGTATAATTGTCCATATAATTGTGAATCGTAGATGTGACATTTTATATAATTTCCTTTCAGTATTTGTAAATAGTACAACCTCAACGCAAATCCTGTACTGAAACCTTATCTTAAATCCACAAATAATATACTAAATTTTATGGATTTTTTGACCATCTATAACGTTTACTAAGTATAATATTGAGTCTGGGCTGTTATACTATTTTTACCCGAAATTATTTTGCTCTTCACTGATTTCTCTATACTGTTGAAAGAATTATTAATTATTTCTGCGTACAGAACTATTATGAGCAATGTGATTTGCGACGCTTATAGTTTTTGTGGTTCATTTCTTGCATGTCAATAATTTCATTGAATATTTCTTATATTTTAGTAGCACAATTTCGCGAACCGCCATATTTATGTCAGTTCACTAACGATTCCATCCCCATTCCTCAGTTAATTTTCTATTTTTATGTTTTTGCATATATAAACATTTGTGCTGATCTACATTCATTTTCGAATGGATAGCATACTAGAACGAAATGCAAGCAGATGGGAAGAATATTTACTTAAATATAAAATAATGCGGGAAGCTCATCGAAAATAAATGGAAACTATCTAATCTGTTGCCCTATAATATAATATTCATATAGATGTTTTCTTCGGTAATGGGTGCTGGTCGGATTTAATACGTACATCAATTTCCACCGCTTTTCTGTCGTCTTTGTTATGGATAAACGATTTTCATTGCAAAAGCATTTTTTGAAACATTTCGCGGTAACATTTTTACAAATTTTAAAACAAAATTGAATTCATTTTTATTCATTTTTCGATCAACGCACAATTGTATTCTTTGTATTTTGTCTTGTACTGAATGAAGTAGCAATGTCATGAAACTTTAACAATACATAAAGAAATCAGTGGCCAATAAAATTGCGTTTCTACATGCATGCAAAGATATTCCACGGTTGTTTTCCGGACAAAGATTGAATAATTCTATTTGAATAAAATATTTACTTTACGCACAAGATATGCTGAAAAATAAAACTCTTAACTCAACTATTTTATAAACACACATTTATTTTAAAGAACACTACTATTTATTGTACAATATATTTTATTAATAATATTATAAATAGAAGAAGAGATCGTACGTTTTCTAATAATATTATTGAAAAAATGAAAAAAAAATAGTATAAACACCATCTATTTTTTTTTTTCTTTTTTTAATTATAGCTGGTAATATTATTACCAAATTATATATAAATTAAATAAAAACGATAAATATTTAATTATGTAATATAAAAAAAAAATGAAAAATTTGTGATGCTGCGTTGGGAATTTTTTATTATCCGCACACACAATTAGCGAGTATATAAATAATATAAAAGTGCTATATAATTTAAATAATTATTTTTAATATTATTTATCTTTTGTTGGTTTTTTTTTTCTTTCCAATAGCACCACAAACAAACAATAAATCTAATAATTCTATTTAAAAAAATTGTAAAATACATATAAAAATTGATACAAAATATAATGAAATTGTTACCATTACATTAATGTGACGTATTTATAACGTGTATATAATATAAATAGACAAAAAGAACACAAAAACTATAATTAATTTAATTAAAAAAAAGTTATACATAAATAGTATATAATTTACTGATACGCATAGATAATAGGTAACAAAATAGTATATAATATACATTAAAAATATATATAGTGAATAAAAGTATATAGAAAAATTAAATGGCTCATGAAACACCACCACACAATAGACGTAAAACACGTAGTGCCTCAATATGTGCACCGCCATGTGGTAGTTTAGAAACAATAGTTAGTCCACCATCAGGTAGTGGAACACCAGAAAATGGTACACCTAGTTATCAAAGGCGACGGCCAGCAACACGAACACAAAGTGCTCGATTAACAGGAGGTAGATCTGTATGTATATACATATTTATTTATATATATATAAATTTGTGTGTGTGTGTGTGTGTGTGTGTGTGTATATTTATATTTAATTTTTTTAATTAAAATTTAAAATTAAATTAAATTTTGCATATATTATTTTATTTTATACGAGGGCTGTTCAATAAAAATCAACGCTCCTCCCATATAATACATTAATTACAGCATAGCGTTGAGCGATGCAGAAGTTTTAATACTCCACATCTTTTGTAATGATTTTCTCTGCACAAAATCTGCAAAATACGTTATTGCTTAAAGCTTTGATGCTTAAAGCTTTGATGCTTAAAGATTTGATGAAAAACTCAGTCCACGAGATTTGGTAACAGTTGGAAGTCGGAAGAAGAAGTCAAACAAAACTGAATATTCTAATTTATATATTTTAAATTTGTATAGCCATAACCAAGAGACACGCTTGGGTTTTAATGTAAAACAATTTTTTTTGTGTTTTGCAACCCGAATCACATCTCTCGCATCAATAAAATAATCATTTGGATACCGGAAAAAATGAAGCAGCTGAATCAGCTGGTTTTTTGTATTCTTTGGTTATGCTAATTGTTTTCACTGCTTCTTTGATTTTCTGAAGTATAGTGTGAATTAATTTTTCGGCCAAATAATTTGTATATAAATTAATGGACGAAATCAATCTAAATCTTCTCGACAACGATCCAAATATTGCACTCATATATCACTAAAAATCGCACAAATCTTGCAATTAGCATTTTCATACTCAAATGTTCAGTTAAAATTTTATACGCTAATCCATTTGGAATGCCTCGAAATAGCATTAGCAAATGTTACGCTTTCTCTCGCCACTCATCCAATATCATAAATAAGTTTTTGAACATTTCTGGTATGTTATAAAACACACATTTTGGGCGTCCACAGAATAATCTTCAATGATTTAACGACCACATTGCTAATTAATTTATAGACCATTGGTATTTTGCAGCAGAGTGGTAGACTTGCCTAACACATTTTTGGCATGAATATTCATTTCCTTAGAGTTTAAAGAATTTAGCCACATATTTAAAAAATAGTTCTATATTTAGAAGCTGCTTCTCGTCAAATTATTTGAACAGCTCCCGTATATGCATGTCTATTCTTTATTTATATATTTACTATATTTTTTTATTAAAACTTTACTCCCTCTATAAAAAATATATTCTTATATATTTAAATTTAAAGGTCAGACGTAAAGCACAAACAACACAGCAACAACAACAACAACAGCAACAACAAAGCCTTCAAGATTCTAAATCACATTGTAATAGTGAACCGCGTTTAACTGACACAGAAACACCGCCACAAAGACGTAGAGGATCACAAAGACGTCCTACGCATACACAAAGTAATTTTTATTTGTATATTTTTATATTTATGAATAATTGTCACTTTGAATTGAGCGCTCAATATTAATTAGTATAGGCACGATATCTCAACATATTCACCAACACCATTCAAATAAATACCGGACGCATCGTACGTATCTAACACATAATTTGCAGATAATTCGTATTATTTTCTCTCTAATTTAAGCAGCTGAATCGCATATATACTCGCTTAATAAATATGTATACATTAACAGCATATTCTCAACACTTTAGTACTCCACACTGTTTCTAATATTATATATAAGGTTGTCAACTATCTCCCTTCCGCCTTTTTGCTCTTTATTCAATGCTTTATAAAAAGTGTTACAGTAATCGGATTTAGTTCAAATATGCGCCGTTTTGTTCGATAATCTGTTTCCATCTAGACTGCAACTTCATAATACCTCCCTCGTAGAAGCCCCCCTCCTTATTTGCGAAGAACTCGGACAGCCACTTTTCACAAGCCTCTTTTGAGATCAACTTTACACCACCAAGGGCGTTCGCCATGGACAGGAACAGGTGGTAATTACTTGGCGCTATGTCCGGGCTATATGGTGGATGCGATAAAACCTCCCATCCGTAGCTCCCGTAGCTTCTGACGAGTCATCAACGAAGTGTGTGGTCTGGCGTTGTCCTGGTGGAACACTACACCCTTCCTTTTGGCCAATTCTGGACGCTTCTGGTCGATCGCCTGCTTCAAGCGGTCCAGTTGTTCGCAGTAGATGGTAGAATTAAGCGTCTGGCGATATGGGAGCAGCTCATAGTGGATGATTCCCTTCCAATCCCACCAAACACACAGCAAAACCTTCCTGGCCGTCAATCCCGGCTTGGCCACTGTCTGGGACGATGCACCGGCCTGCGACCACGACCGTTTTCGCTTGATATTGTCGTATGTGATCCATTTTTCGTCGCCAGTCACCATCCGCTTCAAGAATGGGTCGAGTTCGTTCCGTTTCAGCAGCATTTCGCAAATGGAAATTCGGTCCATTAGATTTTTCACTGTTAATTCATGTGGCACCCAAACATCAAGCTTTTTTTTGTATCCAGCCTTCTGCAGATGGTTTAAAATGGTTTGGTGACTAACTCCCATCTCCTGGGCGATGTCACGAGATGCCACATGCCGGTCTAACTCGATGTATTCCATGATTTGATCGGTATTTGTCGTCACAGGTCTTCCGCCGGCTGGCTTATCCATGGTGTCGTTTTCACCGGCTCTGAATCGTCGAAACCATTCCTCCGCGGTTCGAAGTGATAGAGTACCATCCCCCAAAACACCATTAATCTCACGGAACGTTTCTCTAGCGGATTTGCCTTTAACGAAGGAAAACTTTAAAATAGCGCAAATTTCGGCGTTAGTGAACTCCATGTTTACACGTCTATAACTGTTGAACGCAATATCCAAACTAATCATACATAGCGTCGTTTTGTTTGTTATGTCAAGAGCTTTCAAATTATGTACAGTGTTGCCAGATACGAGCTCTGTAGCGCTTTGTACATAGCCGCGAAATTAAAAAGACAAAAAGGCGGAAGGGAGATATTTGACAACCTAATATATATATATAAGACAACCGGCAGAGGGTCTAGAAATTTCCACTTGAATGAGCACTCTCCGTTCATCCTTTTTTCCGCGGAATCATGTATTTATACAAATTTTCAAAAACAAACACCCACGTCTATGATTTATCTAAAATAACTCAGTCATATAACACCTCAATTACGCAACAGTGAATTTTTTGAATCATTCTATCACAGTCGCATTCCAACTGTAAGTATTACATATCTGACACTTTCATTCATTGTGCATAAATTTTATACAGTATTATACGTGAATTTATGAGCTGATATATAAATTCAAATTCAGAGTCAAATAAATTTTTATTCTTCAATATAACATTCTTTCCAATACTTTAGCCATTACGTACAATTTATGTACCATATATTTAGGTCAGGACAGAATTATCAAACGCTTAACTCTCATTCACATGTGATGTGGTTTTTATAGAATGAAATTGACGTAATGTATGGAATTATTTCACATTATTTCACGTCTATACCATCAAATTCAGATTCGTAGCCTGTTCATACTGCGGCACCGATTATATTACAACCGTGTGCGTGTATTTTATATTTGCGATCGATTTACTTTTATATTATATGTATATTTCAATATTTATGATTCCGTCTGCCACTACATCATAAAATTAACACTTTTATTAATAATACGTGTATTTATATGATGTGCATAAGCATAAAAAATACATAAAGATAAACGCATATTTGAATGGTATGTGTAATCCATATAATATTACTGATATTTTAACTATTATATAATATCTAAAACCCAATTATAACAATAAAAGCAACAATATACAATATATAAAATATATTATGTTGTTTACAAAACATATTTAATAAATTTCTTATTTTTATTTATGTCAGCAGTTATGTATTTCGAAATTATAACGTATAGCTTAAACGTACAATGGTATTTGTATACGCTGTAATTCGTGCAAGTGATATGTATTATATTACTGATAAATCGAATTTACGTTACCCACGCACAAATGAACCAAATGAACGATAAAAACAAACCATACCCATAGTATTTTACTTATTAATGAGTTCTACATATACACCCTATGCCTTGTGTCTCAAAAATAACCGGAATCGATTAACAATTAAATTCGATTTGGTACAAATTTTTGTCATTGCCATCAATTGATGTGGAATAAACTTTGGATACACATCATTCATTCTCTTAAATTGTTGCTATTGGTATTTACCTAAAAGTTTCATTTCCATATGAATCTCAGTTACTATAACTTCTACAAAATCACACGCTTTTTGAACATTTTCTTCGGTAATAGTTGTTAATGGTCGTCCTGAACGATCATCATCAGCCTCCACATCTTCAGTGCCGTTTTTCAATATTATATATTTTAAGCGTTTTGTTGGCAGCTTGTTTTACCTAATTATTAATACAACATTTAATATATAAATTCTTTGTTCTACTGCATACTTTCGTCAATACATGACGACACATATATTTTATATATAATATTGTTCCGGTTATTTTTCGTACAGACAATGTGTATACGCGCGTTGATATCAATATCGCATATTTTTTCTATATATAAAAAATAATATATTGTGTAATAAAATTATGTATTATATTTTGTTTATGTTTTATATATTTTTTTGTATTATAGGCCAAAAAAAATCCAATACTTTTCTGGACGTGCCAACATCAAATTTTAATCATTCTAGTGATAACGATGAAGAAGATATTGATAGATTACGTACGTTTAGTGCTTCAAAAGGTGGTGAGTATATAATATAATTTTATTATTATTAATTCGTGTTATTATATTTTATATTATTATAATCAGCAATTATTATTATTATACCGTAAACATTTGATAAGTATGACACAAATTACTTTTCGTTATCTATCCATACCAATATATGATTTGATCGATAATTGTATAGCACTTTTCCATATTATTTATTCAGACTTTTATTTTATATTTTATGTATTTATTTTAATACTGAAATTTTTCAGCTGGATAACCAATTGTTCGTTTATGGATTAAAAAGAAAAACGGACACTTGGAGTAATATATGACTTGAATGAATTTGATAAGAAATTAACAAAAAAACAATGCCGTTTTCACATAAATGCGGAGCAGACTTTGTTCCATCAGGATCTTATACACATGGATATTTTATGAAATTAGTCATACAAAAGCTGCTGTGTGGAAAAGAATTAAACGCGGAATTGAAATGAAATTAGTTTTTGAATATAAGCGCATGTCATATGAAATGTAGAATTTATACTTTTTTATGTTTCAAGAACCAAATAAAATTGGTTTGCTATGTTTTCTATAACTTTAGCATTAAATTACATACAAGATAGCAGAATGTTGACATCACAAATGGGTGTTATATAATTTACAATGAATATGAATATCTATCCAAATTATTGTTAAAACATATACTTAAAAAGCACAATACATTCTGATAATGAATGTGAATATGTGCAGTTGCAGACTGATCCAATTCGTACATTTAGTTTTATATATGCAGATTCCAGTGCTCACTTTCGATCCAAACGATCCTATATTCTAATATATATATATTAAATTAGCATTCTTAACAACAACATCAAAAGCTATTGTTGTAATGTTTTAAAAATGTCGTTGATCCTTAAAATTTAATTTCATGTTAAATTCCCAGTTTGGGGTTCTCTTTCATATTCATGATTAATTTCATAAAATATCTTTGTAAGATCTTTAAAATTTAATTTCATGTTTAATTCACCTATTTGTGATTCTATTTCATATTGGGTGCGCCGTGATTAATGATTCATGAATTATCCTTGCAAGATTCTTAAAAAAATTTTTCTGTTCAATTCTCTCGTGGATTAACTCTTTCACATTAAATGAATGCATGACTAATTATACATAAAATACTTCTTGTAACGTGTACTTGAATGGTTCTTGATCCTTGACACTTAAGTTCGCGTTACGAGTGCAAAATAAGTTTGTAAATACTATAAAAAAAATTTCAAAAATATTACGACGTCAAACATTTAATAATTTTAGAATGTAACGCCGTTATTTATCATTCGTTACATTACTTTTTTAGTTTTATTATATATATATTTATAGAAATACAATGGTTCTATACTAAATTCCCTCCTGTTTCATATATTATATGACTTATAATTGTAACTAAATTTAATCATCTGCGTGTTTACAAAATATTAGAGTATTGTAAATTATATGAAAAAAATGAAAAAAAAACACTATTTAATATAAAAAATTATATAATTCATCAATTGATTATTTTTTACGCATTAAAAACTAATTAAATAATGCTTAGAAAAATTTTGAAAGAAATTATACAAAAATACTCATAATATTATCGATTGTGCGTGGACCTCTCTCTAATATAAAAACTTTTACAATAGTTAGAAAAGTAAATATTTAATCTCGGTTTCTTATATTAGAATTCATTAAGTATTTTAAATTAATTATTGTTTATGGGGGAGAGGGGTGGAGGGGGCTGCAGATTGTAGTTTTTTTGTAATGTTTTTTTTTTTGGTTTATTGGTGCATAATTAATTATTAATAATATTTCTTTTGTGTTCTATAAAAAGTGTGTATAGGGTCGAATGAATATTAGATAATTGAAATAACATCATCTTCAGAGTGTATATTTAGTAGTAGATGATTGAATTCGGAATACAGTGATAAAATTATAATAATAACAGAAATTGTGAAATCCTTTAGAACATAATAATATTCTATATAAGAATTAACAGTTATTGTGTTAGTTATAATTTGCGGTTATTCTGAAATATAACATTTCAACGACAATATGAATAAAATATACCATACATTGACCGTATACAAAATAAATCATCGCACACACAGCGCACATATAAGAAAATAGAAAATAGAAATTAATTTTAAGTAATATCCTTCCGCAGGAAATTAGACAGGAGTTAAATATTGAATTTATATTAATATAAATAAATAGTATTTTTATACAATACAAACACATTCACACACACACATACAAACATAAATGTTGATGAATGAAAATTTGTATTAATATTTATTATGCACTTCAAACTCACAGGAAAACAAAAGGGTATTTTTTTTTTATTAAAATATTTATCATTATTTTAATGGAATAAATATGGTATTCGTATTATTTAAAAATAAAAACATTCCGTTTTGATGTTCTCTTTAAATTTTGTAAATTTTTCATTATCGTGTGAAATTTAAACAATTTCTTTTAATGCGAACATAAACATTCACGCAAACACACACACACAGACGTATATGTAACTAATCCCCCATAATTAAATTATAATTATATGTATTTTCGTTAAACACAATGTTATGTAATAATTAATTGATTAGTATTTATTTATTATTTGTACATGCATTAAGTTTGAGTGGACAGGGTTTTGTATTTACACCTGCTATAGCTATATGTATTTTGGGGTGGCTAGAATGTTTCTACACCCACAAAAAATGTCTCCGTATGTACTTAATAATAATTAATTGTTTTTCATAGTTGTGTGTTTGTTTTTTATACCATGGTATACTATTATTTATTAGTGACCGTATTCGAATGTACATACAATATATAGAGTGAAAAAAATGTATTGGATTTTACAAAAAAAACTATGTCTCGAGCAATATTACTCTTTATAAAAAAAAAAAAAAAAAGCATTCAAAAAGGATTCAGAAAAACACTGACAATAAGTAGCGCATTGGTATAACTTTCATGTTAATTATACTTGAAAGATATACCCGCTATTCACATGGGAAATTTTTCGGTGTTTATTTTAATACTGAAGCATTTCAGCTTGAATTAATAATAATGGAATTAGCGAAACAAACAATTTGTGAAATGTTATATATAATTCCATTTGCGGAATAATTTACCAACTGAACTGTAATGAATGTTTGGAATATGCCATATTACCACCACTTTGAGTAACATGATTTGCTACCAGTTTTCGTAAATAATTATATTTTATTGTGAAAATAAATTGATATGGAAATAAATGTTTCATTATGTTTGAGAGTGCCCTATAGTAACACTGTCCATAGTTTGTCCGCAAAATTAAATAGTAGTCCGTAGTTTCAATCCAAGGAAATATCTATGGATTTCTTACGGATGTCTGCCGAAATTTTATATGATCAGTGCAATCCTGTCCATGGATTTTTATAAAAAAATGTCCTTGGATTATCCGTTAATTTGTAATGATAATTTTTATGGATTCTCCTTCTAAGTATTGCTCGTTGCTGTTATTTCACAGAATATCCATAGAATTTATATTCACATTTTTTGACAAAAATATCTTTGGATCGTCCATGTATTTTGGCAAGTAATACCCGTGAATTGTCCGTATTAGTAGATTAAATTTTCTTATGACCATGATGCCAAATCGCGGTTTGATTCAGTTTTTTACCGATAGACCAGAAGTTCGGTCGGAATGAAGATGCTGAACGATGGCAAAAATTCATCGATTCTGCATATTTTTTTTGTAATAAACAAGAACATAAAACCTCGGATAAAATCCATGAAAAGTCTTACAAAATTCCTAAGAAATATATAGATTTGAGTTGCTGGTTGTTTTAAAAATTATGAAAATAAATTAATAAGAGTGAGAATTATATGTAGATAAGCGAATTATACAAAATTTGAACCACTGTTTTGGATAATTGGTGAAATTAATTATGAATACAATACCGCGCGGATATATGTTGGACATATTACCCAGACAACCCGAAGATTTCAATTGACCTAAATAATATACTATTATATTAAGAGGAAAATGTATGGACATTCTTTGGACAAATTCCAATATATCTTTCCCGTGGAAAATATATGGATTTTTTCCATGGAAATTTTCCTCATTTTTCTTAGTACGGACAAATTGTTACTCGGGTGAGACCTACGATTTATTTGGAATACATGAATGCTCACTTATATATAGTTTTAATTATATACTCATACATTATAGAGTGAGATGATGTGGTTTTTTTGCGACTTGTATATATAGCTGAAAATAAAAATTTGATCTTTTTGTGAACACTTTTTATAGAAATTATTTAAAAGTTTAGTTATCTTTTACTTCTACTTTTCGTTTCGAAATTATGACTTTGTGCAGCAAACAAAAAACCTAATAAAATTGTTGATACTGATCAAACGCATGTAATGGACCACGCGCGGTCATATATCCACGACGGGATCGTTATTACTTTTTAATATTGAAATACTATTTTCGCATAAAAGACTTTCCAACGTGCGTAGAAAAATGCAAGCGCGTAGAAAATTGATTATCATAAATTATAATGCGTTTTTTTCTTTGCACTTGAAACCTTTCATTGAATTTGGCAAAACTTATAAACAACTAAATATAGCTCGTGTGAAAGCTATTTTATATACAAATAAAAAAGGTTAATAATATTATATATTTTAAAAGAAAAATATGAGAATTATTATTAAATTTTCCGGAAAATTATCTTTTCTAAACTATGCAATTTTTTATTGCAACAAATAATTTATCAATTTTAAGTGACAAAATAATACAGCGTAAATTTGTATGAAATAACGATAGGCTAAAAAAAATTAAATAGAATCACCTGTTGTCCCGCGGTCACTGGTTTAACGATTTTTGGAAATGCAATATAAGTGGCTCAATGAATTCTTGTTATCACAACAATGATATCGGGCAGCATCAATATTTTGATATAAAAAAATATACTTGCATAAATTTATTTTTTTTCAATTTCTTTATATATAAAGAATTCATTTTTATGAAAATATTTCTGAAATTAATTTATAAAATTAAAATTTGATTTATACAGTGGCAGCAGATTGGAATTTTACAAACACTAATCTTTATTCACTTTGTTGATAATATACTATGTGAACTATCTATACTTTAAATTTAATTAATTTATCGACTATATTCGATTACCATCAATCAATATAGCATAATTATTAACTTATCCGTTTGTTGAAGTGATCGCGCTTGTTTGAGTGTTGGAGTAGATCCTCCGACAGCCGTCCCTTAAACTTTATAATTTCAATAAGTCATGCTGTAAGTATAGTTATTTTATAAATCTTCTTAACCGTAACGCCCCTAAACATTGAATTATCATCCATATGTAATTACGGTTCGGCTATATATGACATTCACCTGTAAGCGACGGTACACATTGCAACGAAAAACAATATAAATAAAAAAACATTTAATAAAAGCAAAGTTTCAACGATTTTCCTTCTTCTATATATTGCAAAAATAAATTCTACGTTGTTTAAATTTATGCAACAAAAATTAAAAAAACATGATTACATTTGAGATGTAAATTATTTAACTATAATTAATATGATTTTAACATTTCCTAATATATCCTTTTTTTTCCTATATACAAATATAATTTATGTATAATTAATTAATAATGTTATTTTATGGCATAAAAAATGTGTACAAAATGGATCATAAAATAATAAAATGATGTTTTTTGTTTACTTTCTGCATCCTGTGTGTGTGTGTGTGAGTGTGAATGTTATGTTGTTTATATAAATAAAAATAACATATTTATAAATTATTTATACATTGTTTGTATTTTATGTTTGTATTTTTTTTTGTATATAATTATTTATAATTAATTATTCATTCATCTCTTCAACATGAAATCAAAAGCAAATGCAAAATGTGTCAGCTATATATTATTATTGTTTTCGCTTCAATAAAATAACATTGTACCAGGTCATTTACCTGGCGTGGTTCACTTTCCTATATCTTCATATACAAACAAAATGTAAATAATTGTACACAAATTCTCATACTGTACACAGACAGACAGACAGAGTCGCGGAAAACAAACAAGGAAATCTGTAACATTTATTAGCTGACTGACATAATCTGTGCGTGTTATATATATTATTATTATTATTGTTATTGTTATTATATATGCGGGATGAGTGAGAGTATAATATTATTTATTTATAAATAATTTTCAATGTTAAATTTAAATTTAAATATATAATTTTTGTCTATTTTTAAAATTCCAATTTTATAACAATAATTTTCATTGATGCGAGCGCGAGAGTTCTAACATATATATTAAATTGATAAATAAAAACATAAAAAAGGAGGAAAACCCTGTACAAGTTCGTTCGTACGCTTTTTAAAAATTTGTATTTTAAATATATTATATATTATTTGTAGTGGTGTGTGTGCGTAATTTGGCAATTTCATACGAAAATATATTCTTATTTAGATACATGTATTTATTCGCAATTGTATAACTATATCTATTGAGAGTGATCTAGATGAATGGCCTACATTCATATGCATGTATTACAATATACAAATGTATGTAATGTGTACCCCCAAGGTTTTTTTTCTTTTTCAAAATGAACTTTAAGATGTTTTGGCGTTAATAAAATATAAATAAATGGTTATATTATTTTAATACTCGTTAATATTTCTGCGTTTTCATTATTTTTTTAAATAAAAATTGTATTTATTATATGCAAGAAAAAATTAATTACGCACGATTTTGAAGGATAAATGTACAGACGACACGGCATTGTATTAAAACGAATTAAACTGAGTATTTTGAGAGCGGCAGGAAGAACATGGAACACCATTTTGTGTGTATGTATGCTGGAATAAAATAGTTGTTGTATCGTATTTCATCATATACAATTCATCATTATATTCTGTACATTGCATTCAATCGACTTGCATCTATTTCACCAACAATTAATTTGCATACTGTGACACACAATACAAACGGTGACATATAAATTAAAATATAAATTCTGCTAAAGTTTTCGAATCACTATATCCAGTTTTAATGTATCAAACGTATTGAAATCGTGTTCGAGATCCAAATTGTTTCAGTTATAGGAAAGACATTGATTAGGTGCTGATCCATATATTCAAAATTGATTATGATATAATTGTAAAGAGGTCGATGAATTCTGCTACCTCGCGGTATAGTACGATAACGCATCTATATTAGGGTGGTGCGAAAGAAGGGAAATACAAAATAGAATATGCAAAGCCAGCCTTTCCAAATTGAATATTACATTTAGAGGTAGTCCAAAGTAACTCTTTGTATCAAATCTCGCCCAGGTAATTGTAAATAATTGTCTTTGCAGGCTGTTATATAGATGATCTCGAAACAATTGTGGTAAGTGCAAACAAATCGATTAGTGTTAGGATAGAGTTTAGATTTCAATAAATATTGTACAGAAAAATAGATCAAAGACATCGTTTGATATTAGCGCACACAATTGTTGATGTTATGCGTTTGATATCACTCAACTGATTATATTCCATAAAAATGTGTTGACATTTTAATAGGCGTCTTTTTTGGATTACCATGTACGATTATTTACAGAACATATTAAAAATAAAACAGATATACTAGAGTTTAATCTAAAAAAAAAAAAAAAAATGATTAAATTTGAATTATAAAACATTAAAATTTTTCTTTGTACAATTTATAAAGAAACAATTTATTTTAATACTCTTAATAGTCATAGTAATACAGGTATTCCTTCTATTATGCGATAATTACTGGATCAACTACTTGTCACTTTGAAACTCGACAATTTCTTATCCAATTTTGATGTTTGTTCAATGGGGGTTATAGAAATAGTTTCTACTTAAGTTCTATGTACGAAATGATTTCTTAAGAAGAATTTCTTATGGACCAGAGTTTAGATATACTTGATCAATTCTCTTTCAATTTTCATCAAAATGTAGATGTATATATAGTGGAATTATATAAATAGTAACTATTGAATTTTCTAGAACCTCGTCTGTAAAACTGTCGCGAGTATGGATTTCTCAGAAGTTCTGTATTAACTATTCATAAATAATCAAATCATCTTCATACAACATTTGATCAAATTTGGATAAGAATTGGAATTGATCAGAACTTCTTTAGGAAAACTGTTTTTAAATAGCAGTTTTTCCCATATTCCTTTATATCGCAGTTAATATTATCTTATGTATTCCAAAACTATCCTCAAATTTGTATTAATTTGTATATGAAGAAATTACTATATAATTAAGAGTTTTAATTTAATTACTATATTTTGGCTATATTGTTCCACTTAAGAAGTGAATATGGTTTCAGAACTTCAAAGATTTAAAATAATTTTCTAGCAAATTTATTATCTATATATCTACTATAAAGTAATAAAGATTTCAAATAAAGCTTTTATCTCATGATTTTATCTTTTCTGTGGTTATGCCAGATATTATCGCATTGTTATAGAGGGATCGCATAAATCCAAAACCATACCGCATACGATAATTCAAAGGAATTTATGATTGCACTAAACTAAATCCGCGCATAATTCTTAGGTATACCGTACAAATCAAGAGACTCCTGTATTACATTCTTTTAGAATATATATAACCTGTGTCTCATTATTATCCGGAATGGATTTGAAAAAAAACACAAAAATAACTATTAAATTTTCACAAAAAACAATTTTATTTATTCAAAATAATCTCCATCAAATGAAATCGCAATCGATTTCCACGTTTAATAAGTGAATCAAATGATTTTTTTTTATGTCTGGGTGGCTGGAATGCTGTTTGTCGTCGCACTTTTCGAATGCCTTCAACTAATGCAAAACTGTTTTTCACTTAATAGTCAAATGAAATTTAGGGAATGGAAATTAGTAGCAGGGAATTAATTAATTGAATATGAAATCTCGCTGAAGATTTTTTAGAAATTTTCACAAAATCAAGTACTATTTCAATGTTTTCTTCAGTAAATAGCTTCAGATGTTCAATCTGCACACATTTATCATCACTTATAACTTCTCGCTGCCTTCTGTGAATCATTTATGCCATTTAAAAACTACAATTATCATCATACGCGATTTTAAACAATTCATACTTTTGATTAGCATTTTTACCAAATTTAAAACAAAATTTAATGATTTTGGTTGCCCAAAAAGAGTTCTGTAACTTTATGTGTTGTATAATTTCGTTTCTACTGAATGTAATGTCATGAAATTTTTACAGTTTGTTTCCGAACCGTCACAGAACATAATCACAATGAAAAATAAGTGATGGCACAAAGTGTTCTCTGGATAGCATAGCCGCTTCCGGTTTATCATAGGACAGAGGGTGTATGTATTATCAAAAAATGCTCCACTCCATTCCTTTATTTATAAGAAATATATAATTTCAATTAATTTTTCATTTTTGCTGGCGCAGTTATATAGAAGATATGGAAGAGATAAGCTCACATTGGGTGGAGGAGAAAAGACATAGATAGATAGACAGAAGAAGAAATTGCTAGGTTACTTATATTTAGTCCTATTAAAATAATACTGAAATGTATCATTATATTATAAAACAATAATTTTAATTTTTTGCATTATACGAGCGGCGTACAATTTACAATAATAATAATAATAATATAAAAAATACTTGAAAAATAAAAACACATGTAAGTGCTTAAAAAAATAATATAAAACAAACACAAAAGAGATGTTTTGTATTTTTTTTGTTTTTGCATGCTCGTATAAATAATAAACCTTGAAAAATTACTTAGAATTTGTTGTTATTTTTCCTCAATATGTTTTACGTTCATATAAAATCTCTGAATTTTTCGCTGATGTTGTGTATCTTAATTTATTATATTAAAAAGAATTAATACATACACAGAATCAGTTGAAATACACAATTTTTGATTTGAACATTTGGTTTTCAATTAAAATTCTAAATAATTTCTTTATTGGTTCTTGTGATTTTTTCTTATTTTATAGTTATATTATTTTATCATATAAAGTTTATTTAATTATATATTATTTTAATGTGTCTTATATGAAAATCTGAGAAAATTAAATGCACAAAAAAAACAGAAGAAAATAAAAACGAAATTTTGCATTATAAATATTCTATAAAATAAACAAATTTCCATATTCGCTTCTGTGTTGTATTGTACGTGTATCACGTGAAAAATAAACAGAATGTTGTTCTATATTCTATACCATATATTAGTATATGTTCCATACTGTGTGTGCCGCTATACACGCAACTTTAATCTGTGTATAGCACCAAAATAATGTACATATTTATTTCCATAACATAAAAAAATTGTTGTAAATTTTTTTTCGCCGGGTTTAAATTGTTTACTTTATGTTTATGCACATAAATATTTCATTTTTATGTGCAACTAAAGGGTACTTTATGTTTAAGTACATAATATAACATATTTTATTGATAATCTTCAAAATAAATAATGTCTTCTATACGAAAATGGTGTCCGAATAATAAACGGAATGACTTTCTTTCTTTCTCGCGTTGTGAATATTATTCAACTATTACTATATTAATTGTCCAGTAAACGACCGTCAACCTATTTATTTATGTCTTATATTCGGTCGACATTGATGTGCATCTTATTTACATTTGATCCTACGTCAAATTCGAACAGATTTGGGTTATTCTTCTAATTATGATCTGCGATCGCCTATATTAAGCTTTATAGAAATGCTTGTACTCAACGGTACGTAAAATTTTGTCTTACAATTGGTAAAAAAAAAATGCATTCTGGTTATTTTTCGAACAGATTGTTTCGTGTACATATATAGATAGATGCAGAGAAACACATTTATATTGTGCATATAGGAATTTGTGTAATTTAAAATTATTTCTTAAAATAACAACATGCAATAGAAAATAAATAATAACAGCTTTCTTTAAATATACTCGTAAGTATAAGTATAATAATAGGGTATAGATATGACCTTATTCTAACGCACGTTCGATTTATAAAATTGTAGCTGAAAAACAATTTAAAATTAATTATTCTTGTGTAAATTTTATATTTATTTATTATACCATTTATTTGTTTAGATGCACTATACTAATCGCGGGCGCTCTGTCTGATCAAAAGTAACTCAAACAAACAAATTATTCATTTTTATATCGCATTATCATTCATTGATGCGGTAAACTCAATGTTTATTGATGTAAATCCATTTTTCATTGCCACAAATATTTCGATTAAAAAAATGCATTCTTCTGCAGTATCGTTGAAACAAAATTTCGTCTTTCGATATCTTTTGCTAATCAGTTTTGATTGTTTCTAGACCCGAATCCCATATCGTCTGTAAATAGTCGCGTTGTCAACAACTTATGTGTCTGTCACTTTTTTTTCAGTTTGTGTTGACAACATCCAGTAAAATTTGTAATTTCCATAGAACCCATAATATTCCCAATAGAAATGTTACAGTATATCGTATTTATCCAATAATTTAGCATTTAATGAAAAGTTCTATGGTTCCGTGGAAATAATAAGAGGCGAGACTACTTCGCAGTCATCTCACTCCAATTCAATACACAACATTCTCAATAGCCCTGATCGAGTATATAATTTATAATTTAAAATTTTGTACTTAAGCCTTTAATAAATAAGTTTCATAGCTTTGGATTACTAAAAGTATTATGTTCTATGCCAAAAATGTGCAGAATTATATGTGATAAACTTTTAGCTCACGAATAATACTTTAAAATTTTTTAGATTAAACCGAATATGTTTTTAAAAATTAACTCCCTCCCACATGTGGAGCTGCGTTGTTTTAATTTTCATCGTTTTTTGACCTTGCTTTACGAGGACATTTCGAAGTGAAGGTTTAAAGAAATTCACATAAAACACATAATGCATTCCGATATCTATACGATTTGGTTATGAAACATTAATTGATATATAAATTATTAATTTTATCAAACTATTGATAACTAACGAGCAATAAACAATATGTTGCACATGAATTGAAAAATATCGTGAATTAAGCAATGTGAACCAGAGCAAAAAACATCCAAACCTCATATCATTATATCAAAAGAAGGTTATGTTATCAATTTTATGGGATTAAAAAGTAAATTGTCTATTTTGAATGTATATAACGCGAATTAAACGATCAACAACTAACCAAATTGGTTTAGTTTTTTTTTTGCCAAGAACTAGTAGTTCTATTTGTAGTAAAGCGGCGCAATCACTTATTTGCCCAACCAATAATTTATAATAAACCATAAATTGTTTGACTGTTAATAAATTTACAAAAATATTTCATCTTTTTAAAATAATTTGAAATTGAAAAAAAATATAAATTTAATTTAATTTAATTTAAATTTATATACTTTTGCGTGCGAGAATTTAATCTGTCAATTTGTGTATAACATCTATAGGAAAATTTATGTTTAATTTATGTACCTCCACTCTATTTCAAAAATTCTTTCTCCATTTATAATTATAAAAATTGAAAATGTTGTTTGTACATATATATTAATTATTTATATTTAGATATTGCAATGCTAAATTTAGTTAGTGCGCTCGCAACATATTTACATTTTACATATGTTAATTTTTATAAAGAATATATATAACACGAGAATTTTATTATGGCGGGGATATATGTACAGACGATACACGCAGATATACTTAAATCATAAAATCTTTAAATATATTCTTATATGTTATTTTAGAATTTTAGATATTATATATTGTACACCAGGTGTACAAGTCTGAAATGTGGGTATTCTTTTTATTTTTTGATAATTAATTTCGGAAAAATTTGTTGGTAATATATTGGGATACTTTATGCCAGTAAAAATTCTTCCCTTTTTAGCGTGAACCATTTTTACATTATCTCCTTATACGAACCAAAACACAGCAAGTGCACGTGAACCATCGATGCAAATAAGTGGAAAATCGTATGGAGTTATTGTCTGGTGTGTAATTTGCATGGGATAGAACTTCCCAGTTGAGTGCTGCCAAGTCACAAAACAGTTTTGTCCGAGTTTGTGATGAAGAATTGTCATGGAAATAATGAACATGAACGCATTTCATACTTGTACGCCGCTGCGCTATATATACAGAGCCATATTGTATGCTGAATATAGGTAATATATAATCGTAAATATAATACAGAATATATGAATAATATTAAATTGTACATTGTATACGAATATATATATATAAAATCATGTATCATCATATTATTATAAAATTCTCTTTTAGCATACAAAAACCACAAAATGCTATAAACAATTTCATCGTGTACAGAAGAAATTATAAAATAACATATAGAATTTATATGTACGAGACTATACGAAAACGAATATATGTAATTATAATAGTTGAAACATTATATTATGAAGAATGTGTCTTCTACTATATAAATGTATAATGAAACTATAAGCTGCGTTAGACAAATCAACCGAACAAATATATGTGCTAAATGTATACTAGACTGTATCGAGATTAGATTAGTAATATTTATAGCCATGATATGTTATATATACTATGTAATGTGGATTTGATGATTGAATAACAAAGTGCCCGATTTTCATAGAAGGCTAAAAACTTAATCGAACATCAGTTTTTTTTGATTTGCAATTCTTAAAATTGCACAGAAAAACAGTCAGTCACTGTTTATTTAAATCAAATAGGTTTCTTGTGAATTTTATTTACATTTAATTCTATTCTCTATATATGGCTGTAAAATTTGTTATCAATGTGCGTATTACTCATACTGAGTAATATGGTAAAATTATGTAAAACATACTTCCAGAAGCTGGTCCGTCAATATCTATTGGTATATATATTCCATGAACTTCAGCAAAAACTGTTCATGTAATTCCGTTTTTTAACTTACAAATACAATTATAACATATGTGTGAGATGGGCAACAATTTTAATATTTCTCTTCATTTTGTGTGACATCCAAGAACCTGTGCATTATTAACATGATATAGGTCCACTTAGAAGCGCGCAGAACATCTAAAGAATATGTTATAATACTATAATTGCAAAATCAATTATCTTATCAGTTTAAATAAGGGCCGAAAAATATATGGTGAAGATTAGTTGCAATTTTACGTATGACTTTCTTTTTATGTGGAAGTATTATACCACACACATTTTACATTTACCATATAGAATTTGATATGTACTGTAATATTGAATTCACTTGTGCGACGTGCATATGCAATAGGTCATATATATACGTACATACGTGATATATACACACGCTGTAAAATTGCGTTGTAATTTCAATGTGTTTATATTTAAAATTTTTATCTGTTTTTTTTCCAAACAATTTTTTTGTGTAACTCTTCGCCTTTGATTTGATTGATATTTCAGTTTTTTCGGTTTATTATTTAAAAAAATTGTGGTTGTTTTTTTTTCTATTTTTGCAATAGCTTAAAAAAAATATTGTCGTCAAACTTATGCCCAATATAGAGAAAGATTTATTATAATAAGAAATCGAAATGTGCCATCATAAACCATATGGATTCTTAAGAAAAAATAGTATGTATGTATGCTGGCAAACTAAGCAGCAAACGGTTTTCATTACATGCCATTATTGTTACACGCCTATACACATTTAACATATAGCTGCGTACGTACATTTATGGAATTTATGGTATAATTACAGCATTTCAATTGCATTAAATTAATCGTTTAATATTTCTAAATATATGGAATATGGGATGAAAATACAAAATATATTTATAGTTATTAATTAGAAATTTCACGTGATGTCACTGTATTTTAATACCTATATAAAAATCAAATTTTTATTATAATTTTAATTAAACTTATTTCAATTATAAAATTTACGACTATATCAAAATTTATATACAGAAATATCTCTTATATGTATTTGCGTCTGTCCCATAATAATTCGGAATGGATTAAAAATAAACAAAAATAAATATTAAATTTTCACAAAATACCATTTTATTTATTCAAAATAGTCTCCATCAACTGATATCGCTCATCGATTTGCACACGTTAAACAAGTAAATCAAATGACTTTTTTATGTCTGGGTGATTTCATATAATCAAATGAAGTTTAGGGAATAGGTCGTAGTCGCAGAGAGTTAAACTGCCTTCTGTGAATTATTTATACAATTTAAAAACTTGTATTCTATATGGTTTACATAACCGCTTCCGATTTATTATGGGACAGAGGGTGTATGTATGGTATAAAATATTAAAATTCAATTTTTATTATGCTAATAAAATTAATTTCTATTAAATTTTAAATTAATTTAAATTTAATTATATAATAATAATAATAATAATAATATTAATAATAAAATTTATTACTTTTTGGCATACACACAACACCACCGCCGCCATATAACAAATTTAAATATAAATGTTGTGTGAATTATTATTGCTTTATTTTTTTTATTTTATCATAAACACGATATATTATCGTACAATAAAATTACTGCAAATATATACAATTATTATATTACATGAAATTTGTTCATACATACTATGATTATATGCGCCTATAACAATCTACATATGTGTGTGTGTTATAATTTAATAGATTTGTTATAATATACACAAATTATTTGATACATATCAGAAAATGATCATTATATGCAAACACATTATTAAAATTGGTGTCTGTTTTAGGTTCGGTGACATATTTCAATTTACATTACCATATTTATATATATTGGCATTTGGGAATTTGTAAATATACATATGATATGTACTATGTATTTAAATTTAAACGATATATAATATTTCGCAGACAAAGTATACAATTACATGCCATACACATGATACATATCAAAATATTATTTCATCGTACATATAACGTGAATGCACCTATAATATTTTCTAATATTTATTCCAACCAATTTTAACTAAAATTTGATTTTATTTTTAAACCATTTTCCAACCGACGCTATACTTTCATTAACGGCGGTGGGTTGAGATATTTTCTTCAAAATTTATGCGATTGCATTTTGACTATATACGATATATAATAGCTTTATTCTACAGAACTTTAAAATTTCCCAAAAATTGATCGGGTTTTTTTTTTAACATAACAAATATTTAATGAGTAAATTATTTAAATTAAATGAAAATGCTAAAATAAATTATAATTTGCAATAAAAAACCCATACGACAGTATGAATATATTCTGAATGTTTTTGTATTAACGCATAGTAAAATATATGGGATCATGATGATTACCCGCAAATGTGATTGAACATCGCAAGACGATATGGACCAACCCCACATAGTTGGTCGGTTTCATTTCTTTCATATTCATTTCTGAATCTTCGACATATTGTTCAGCAGCATCTTCTTTTATTTAACTATAATTAAAGCAATGCTGTTGTAATTTCATTAATTAATTTGCATTGACTTAGCATAACTCTGCAGCGAAATATAGCATTATCTAAAAATATGGTACGCAATCTATATGATCTTTCCGCACGAGCAGAAATTCGATAATTTGTATAACCATTATAATTATTGTAATAATATTCGGTTGAGGAAATGTATATTTGAATAATTTGCAAGTTTTGAAAATTTTAACTTATATATGCTTAAAATAAGGAATATACAAAAAATGGATTTTTCCGAATTTTCCAACACCCAATAATTCTTATATGCACACTTCGCACATAATTATTATAACATTCCCACATTGAGTTAATTAAAAAAACCACTTTTTTCGATTATCTTGAAAATTTGAGCAAAATGTTTTAAAGCAATAAATTCTAACGATTTGAAAAATTATTTACGTGTGATAATCCTTAATTCCTGCTTCACTTTTCCATATCGAAACCAAATAATATTATGAATATATAGAATTACAATCATTTATTCCAATTATCTTCTTGAACTTTTGTATACTTTTGTTAAACATATATTTAACGACATAAGTTTCAAGGATTTGTGTTGAAGTATAGATGACAATACCTTTAAGGTATACACTTAACTCACATAGAATCTAATATAGGATTGCTATATAGAGTATTTTGAACGTTTGTACTTAAGACTTTAATGATAAGTTTTGTGATGCATAACATTACACTGCCTCCACTCCTTCAAGGTGGATATTCTGTGGTTATAATTGCTATAAATTATCCATAATTATTAGATTTTTCTTAATAATATTTAATTTAATGTGATTTAGTAATTATAGTAGATATATAAAACAATTTTAGTAATATATAGATATCACTTTCTAGATATATAAAATAAATTATGAACATCGAATTTTACAATCGAATTCCTTCCTTTACTTTATACGTCGTGAAAGTCATCGAATGGTTGTCGTCGGCGTATATAGAAAATATACTTTATCTGAAAGAAGGTGCAGAAGAGAGTGATTTCAATGCTTTAAAAGTAGTGGATTGTAATTTAGTAAGTCTGAGTATTTGATGAGACTGACTGAACCAAACTGTTAGTATTAAACCGCATGTCACAAAACCGGTCATAGAAACATGGAAAGCACTTGGATGGGATCAGCCCTCACACCGCGTTTATTAACCAAATATTGCTCCATCAGATTATCACTTGTTTGAATCATTCAATTCCAATGAAATTCTACAAAAAGACTTATTATATTGGATTATAAGAATAGTTCTTAGTTGAAAATTTTGCATAGTCTATACGCGCAGAATAATTTTCTGCTTCAGTTTTTAGAAAAAGAAACCCATGACCAACTCATCTAGACAAGAAGTACTTATCATCGACATTTCTGTACAAAAGTAATCTAGAAAGTATTGCAAGAATGGAGTAGTGCTGACTAGATGTAAGTAGATGTTTTCCCACATACCGATTCCACTGGGTATTTATATTATTATATTTATTTATATTATGCATAAAGTAATGATTAAATAATACGTTTTTTTTTCTAAATACATATGAAATTAAACCCATGTTTAAATATAAATTATGTTAAAAATAAATATTCCTTTTCTTATGGGTATGCAGATACGCGTCGGTATATACTAAAATTCTCTATATAGCAAGTACGCTATTTTATACAGACATACGAGTACCATATCTTCTAACTCTAATCTAAAATATATGAGTAATTATATAAATTATTATGTATACAATTAAAACTCACGACTCACGAGATATAGAACATTTAATTTTAGAATATAATTTGTTAATTTTATAAAATCGCACAGAGACAGAGAGCAGCGCGTACGCAAAGGAGAAAAGTATAGTATATGCGTTTTGGTATGCGTATATTGCGCCAGTGGCGAGTTTTCAATTATTACTTTATATTTTTCGTATAACCTGAGTGAAGTTAGAGTAAGTTGGGAAAAGGAAAAAATTTTGGTGTTCATCAAAACTAAATTTTTCCGGCAAATTAACATTTACGAATGAATTACGGGCAATAGTTTTAACATTTTTGTATATAGAATTGGAAATTATATTCAATTTTCAATCTCTTATATATAGAATAGATTTTTAACTGAATATTAAGTCGTTCAAAAAATATGAACTATGCAAATTTAAAAATTGATTAATAATTCACAATTCTGTATACAAAATTATTCGGACTCAAGCAACGTAAAAATGACATCGATTTTAAACTTGCATCATGCGATAGATACAGTGGACTGTGCTATTAAGATCGTTACAATTCGGGATTGGAAGACGTTAGCTGCACATAGCTCGGGTTGGAGAAGGGTAAAACCGCACCTATAGGTATACATAATTTGAAATCCATTAAAACTATATGGTCTCGTAATTCAAAGAGATGATAATTCTTAAGAGTTGTTTTACCAGAAAATTTACTTCAATGAACACCCAATTTTATTTCCATAATGTAACAGTATATGTATTCGGCTACCACCCAAATATAGTAATATTTATAATTTTAAAACAACATTTAACGCATCGCCACTGGCAGTTTGTGTATGTGCGTTTAGTTTGTATATATTCTCGTATAGCCTATAATAGCAAAGAAGTAGTAAAATTTAATTAAATAAATAAATATTTACTGAAAATAGGATATTATTTTTATTATTTTTTATTTTAAAAGAAAATTTTATGTTTTGTTATAATTATTTCAAAAAAAAAATGTTGTTGTATTATAAGTATTAGAAAAATATTACTATATAAACTTCTTTCGTTACAAATCTATGCATATTACACAAATGAATATTTATCTAAACCTTCTGTATGGAAAATAATCGAAGAATAAACTTTATATAACCGAATTTATGACGGATCTATTTGCTGCTGATTCATATATGATTAAAGAGCGTAAAATTTAAATTGCAAGGCAATAAATGACCATAGTATAAGTTAAAAAACTGCTGTATATCTAGAGATGGTGAAGAATCAATTACCAACATGAAATACTTAAAATCGTTTATAGAATTCATTTGGTTATTTTTCGGACACATTGTGCGTATAAATATTATGTGTGTGTGTAAATATATATACAATAAATAGTTATGTTTATTTGGTTTCTGTTTTCTTTCCTTTATTGATTGTAATTTATTCATAGAATTTATGGTATTTGAATGATTTTTGTTTTACACATTCGAGAGTATACGCGCATATAATAATAACATTTAAAACCGATATTGTGCTTAAAAGATTACTTCTTTTCTTATTCTTATAATATATAAAAACTAAGATAACTTTTGGTTATTATATGAATAAATTTATGTAAATGCGTTATTTTTATATTAATAGAGGTATATTCCGTACTATAAATATAAATTATAATGTGTAGACTTAGAGAAACGCGGTTAGCTATATAATTTGTATGCAAATCTCTTATTTCAAAATCAATATGCCGGTATGTGTATACAAGAAGAATTTCTTATAGAATTCCAAACTATTTTATGGTGATAAGATTTTTTAATACAGATTTGTTTTGTATATTTGTATATAGGGAATCGATTTTATCAAATGGTTCATACAGTGATGCACTATATATAGAATCGTCCCTAGTTTTTTCAGAAATTAAATATACGCACATATAGAAAATTTTCCATTATAGATTCGCACTGCCAATTGTGGGTGATGCATGACAAAAACTGTTTTTAGATTACTATATTTTTTGATACATATATAACCAATAAGTTGAATTGTAAATCTACAACATTTGAATGTCCTCCGTCTAGAAAATTTTCCGGGAATATCTACTTCTGTAAATTATCATTATCAGTCCTTATTAATATTTTAACGGATTTTTATTTTTGTATACAAAATTATAATCAATTTTAAATATTGCATTGAGAAGAGATTTTTAAAATCGATTTATGCGATCAGATAATATAGCCTATTTTTTTTCCGTTCGATGTCATATAATGAAATTTTGCTTAAAAAATAACTGCATACATTTTTGTTTTTATGTTCACCGCAGTATCACATATTTTTTTGAATTTTCATTAACATCGAATGGATCAAATCGGCTTTATTTTTTGAACACGTTATTCGATTTTAAAAATCTTTGCGCTGTGATTGATTGGAAATCGATTAAATTTGTAAAATTCTATAAACAAAAATTAAAGAAAATTTTGTTCTGCGTTCGCTATTATATTCACTGCGCTTGTTGTCTACTATTTGATTCGAATATCAATCGCTTTTGATTATGTACTATTTCAAACTGAATGCACCATTTAAGAATAATAGGTAATGCTGCAGGATCAAGCTGTGTATATAGGCGTTAATGCCGTAATAAACGCAATTTAAACGGCAGGTGGAAATCTGTCTAACAATTAGTATAGAAAAATTTGAAAAAAATTACATTACTAATAGCTTTAGATTAAATCAGGCGATAAAGAATGTTAAAGATATTATATTGGATGACATCAAAAAATAAATCATCTACGGAACCTATAACAAATTCTAACCGAATAGATTATATTCACTCTAGCAGTTAACAATTAAATTAAAACACGACCACAACAACCATTTTTGGTCAATAAAAATTAATAATAGCAAATTGCGATAAAAAGATTGCAATAATAAAATCCCTTAAAATAAAAATCCCCATATAATACAAATAATTGTTGATGAGGAAAATAATGAAATAATCAACTTTATACAAGTGTCGTTGCAACCTATGGATTAACTTATATTGAAAAGATTACAACTCGATAAAAATTTAATTAAGCAATCTTTAAGGAAATTAATAATAAATATCAAAAGAAAATACCAGGTTAGCTATTAAGAACTGACAGAAATGGATATATGAAATTGTTATTTATTTAACTTTATTTTAAGAACCAATCTTTTCACCGATCAATGAGCGAAAGAAGGCTTATAGATCATATAATGTGTTACCGGAAAACCGGTGAAACATACAAAAATGGTATTATTATATTACAGGCCAATTTTCTTTTTAATCTTTCTAATGTTTGTGTTGTTTTTAAATATAGCGTTCGAGAAGAAATTACTTATTATTTCAACACACCAATTTGGATTCACCAAAACAGTATGATACAGTTGAACATGGTATTATACATAGAGAGTAATCAACAAAATTATCAACGATCTAGAAAGAAAATAATATCAATGCAATTCATACAGAAAAATTGTTGTCATCTATATAGCATATCAACCACACTTCGGTGGCGTCAACAAAACTGTCCGGGACCGGCTTAGACAACATTCAAAAGTTGTTACAAAAAATATTGGCTATTGGTATAATCTATGTGAAATGAGATTTCACCTTGATGCGAAAAATTTGCGAAATCATTGCGTCTAACAAAAATAAACAGCATTGAAATTCTCATCAAAATGTATTAGTTAATTAGGGAATTCCTATTCAAAAGCCAAAATCACATAGTTAATGAAATTATGCAATACAATGAAAATCTTATATGTGCGGATGGATATGTGCTGAACTCTTTTAGAAAACACACAAATATTTACTTTTTTCTTTCACACTTTTGCAAAACAGTTGAGGTTTTGTTTGTAGGGTATAATAATAATAATAATAATAATATGGTACGTACATGACAACCTGCAACTTCATGACATAATATTTACATATTGATATACGACAATATTACGTACGAGTCCATAGCCATAGACATACAACACCAACATCATTTGCAATATATATGGTATGCATAAAATATATATATATCGTGAAAGGAATGTAAAAGACATCAACAAATGATAAATTAATTATTCTATAAATAGGTTTTTGTGTTGATATTTATATATTAAACATGGACATTTTACTTGATTGTTATCATTTAATTTAATGTTAAAGGATATTTTATAATAATATAATATGCGAGTAAATGTAAATGTATATGTTATATATAGTTTGCGTTATAGATAACATAATGAGTTTATGCACGTTATAAATATAGTCAGTGTCGTGAAAATAACCGGATCAATGTTCTGATATATATGCGGATCAATGTTATAATTGGATTAATGTATATTGTACTTAACAATGTTTCATCATATGACATTTCCATCTATGTAAAGCCGCAATTTGTAGTATTTATGTGTCGAAAGAAAAATTGATAAATCGAATATCGAAACGCTTGAAATACTTAAAATCGTATATTCGGTGACAAATTGTATTAAAAAACATAAAATTGGTTTGTATGAAAATAAATGAATTTTGTGTTATTTTTCGGACAACATCCCGCGATAATATGAATGCAATCAATATAACCTTTTATTTATACATCACAGCAAAGGATTATATTTTTATATATGACTATTTGTTATATATTTTTTTTATCGTTTTTTATATATATTTTATCAAACGCACACATTGACGACAAATCAACCCTTGTCATATAATTAAAATTGTTTTAAAAATGGAAAGAAATATTGTATACATATAGATAAAATAAAGGTTTTTACTTCATATTATATCGACACAAAACAATAAAGGTTCATTATAAAATAAAATAATAATCAAATATAGAAATCTCTTTTTATAAATTTTGTGTATGGATAAAGAAAAATTTGATGTTATTGTAATAATCAATGAATATTTTGGTATTGAATTTTAAAGAATATATATAATATTGGTGATAACTGCTTCTGTTGTGATCTCATTTATTTGTAAATATAAAAAAACACTTGTTATAAAATCACTTCGGATATTTCGTTCGGATGATATATATAAATTTTAATAACTTTATGAGAAAATATAATAAGAAATGAAAAAAAATGTATTCTTTGATCCTTTTTTTTTCGTATCGTATATCATTAAATTATTTTTATTTATACAAATACTAAATGATTTGAAAAGTTTTCGAAATATCGACATATATATATATATATAAATTGTGTGGGTGCGGCATATATCCCATTATAATGCATTAATTTTTGAAAATTGTAATCCATCAAATTGCCGCTGTCAAAATTTTATTGATTTTTTCAAATTAAGGACCAATGGTAATTTTATATTGATAATAGACTATTGATGGAAATGGGAATCAATAACTGCGGCAGAGAGTGGAGTATGTTTGTATTGTTGTTAGATACAATAAAATGGTGAAACTATATATGAAGAAAGTCGACCATAGTTAGCAAAGAAAATGTATTATCTTAACCTTATCATATTAAAAGCGATATTAATATAATGTGGAATGAATTGATAAATGAGAAAATTACTTCCATATCCACCGTATATATATTTCACATTTTTAGCATCGCCCCAGCGATTATTTTCTATTTACAAAAATGGAAAAATGACAGTAATGAAATAGATTTAATTTAAAATCCGTTCCGTATTCGATTTTTAATTTTTATCAACAGGTTATTGCATTTCTAAATTATAGTCCTTATAATATCATTGAATTTAAGTTGGAATCAATTCCCTCTTATAGCTCTTATACATATGCCTATCGAAATACAAAAAATATACAATTGTAAGCACCTGGAAATGTACTTCTTGATCCGTAAAACAAAAGTTTTGAAGAAAATAAATTCTACTCCAACAAACCACCCGCTACTAACAATACCGCAATATAATATTTTCACAAACTAAATAAGGTTATAAATACAAGATGTCTAGTAACTTCCTATTGGTTTGAATTGGACATATTATTTTTTCATTCCTCATATATGGTATACATAAGCGAGGATATACAATAGTTGTTCCGCAATAGCATCTCATTATAAGCACCAATTTTAATCCAAATATCGAATTTGAGATGGTACGATAAAAATACAGAAAAAATTTAAATAATTATTCAACATCCTCTCACATCTCACAACTTAGAAATATTAATTCTATTCAGATAACTTATATCATCAGCAGTATCGTATTAAAAGCAAAGTAAAATCGAAAAAAAAATTCTTCAAAACAATAAATAAATAATCTCTAATTTTCCTTTGGTTTTGGTTGAAATATAAAATGAATAAATCGGGTTTTTTTATTTAACAAAGTTGGTCGACTACTACTACTACTACTCTTATCCATATACCAGTACCCTAATTACCTAGATTTTGGAAATGTATTATTATCATTCTGTAAAACGGAAATAAGGGATTTGTATTTGTTCCTTTTTTTTCTTTTGGGGTTTTATATATATTCAAATTAAAACATCTCTATATTATTTGTATATTTATTTAGATAAAAGTTTTCATCTATAATCTGACAAAATCATAAAAGGAAGGGACAAACAAAAAACAAATCCTTCTATCTCTATCTACCCATCCCATCTTACCTTCCATTTTAAAATTATCACATCATTTTTAGGTGTTTCCACATGATTGAATATAGGTTAATTTTATTTCAATATATTTAAGTAATAACATATACAACATATATTTCTGTGAAATTTAAATTAAATATTAATTGTTAATTTGCTTTTGGTAATTTAATGAATGACAATTATATATTAAATTTGAATGGCATGTATAATTTTCATTATATACGCATATATCCTATGTCCGAAAAATACCCGGAATTGTTTTAAGAAAATAGGAAATTATTTAAATTTTACAAAAATCGAAAGTTATTTCGGTGGTATTTTTTCGAAACATTTTAAGCATTTTTTGGATGGTTCTTTGTTCTTTCAATTTATTTTTCCGCCTATAGGCGTACAAAAAACTATACTGTTACTTCAGTGCGTTATGTGTATTTTGGTTTAAGTATGGAAATGTTATGAAATTTTTGACAGTTTATTAACGTTCTGTTCACTATTCATAAATCAATCCAATTATTCAATTGGTGACGTTATCAAATCCACACATATATTGGAAAGTCGTTGTGGTTATTTTTCGGTCAGAGGATGTATTTAGTATATATCATAAGACACACACTCAGCAGATATATATACAAATACAAATGTATATATGTGTATTTATTAATTGAATTTGAAATCAATATGAAACAATGTTCAATTTAAAAAAAAAAGTAAAAATCATTTCAAAATAAAAAAAAATTTCATTTAATTGATATCAAAATGATCGATTTTTTTTTTCTATTTAGTACTCGAATGTTTTTGTAGATTTATTTCTGGTTTTATTAAAAAAAGAAAAAAAAACGAAATATAATTTAATTTTGGTGTCAGTTAAAATTCCGTTTTGTAAAAATACTGCTCACACCATTACCGCCATATATAGATAAAAAAAACAGAGATATATCCATAGAATATATTTTTTAGGACACAGAATTAAACATTACATTGAACAAAATAATAATATAGATTTGTGTTTTTATATATTATGCGGTCGGTATGACATATACCTAATCCTTTTTTAATGCACCACTTCGATATGGATCTATATTATTTGATTTATCATGATATTGTTGCGAACGGAAGTGCTATAGTTTCATTTAATTTATTGTTTTACATGTGTTTTGAATAAGAGGAAAAATATTTGCCGATGGTAATGTTAGCACCGGTTCAAAACACCATAAAAATACCATATAGATAAGTATAAGAATATAAGAAGAAGATATGTTGTATTATTTTAAGTCTATCAAAATACTTTTAAAATTGTATTTCAAATACAAAATACAAAAATACCATCGAATTTAATAGCGAAGTTGAAATACTTTTTGCTATTATAAAATTTATTAAAAAATAATATCTTTATAAATCTGAAATACTTTCAATAAGCAGCGTTATGCGATTAAGGTTCAACCTTTTTTGATTATAGAAATAGATAGATACGAAACCCTATATAATTGTTAAAATTAGTTCTTACGATTTAACGATAAATTTCGTACAATTACATAATATGTTTGCGTACATACGGGTGAGTTTTGTAAAGTAAAATAGTATATAGCATTTAATTCTGTTTATTCGGTAGTTCGACGAACTGAAACTAAAATGTATATGCATATTTTTTAAAAGAATTAAACATCACTGTTATTGTGTGATGAAGTGATGCGATGCCTTTAGTCGAATAGGTTCTGCGGACGTATATTAATAAAGATAAACCTTTCTATTTTTGTCATTTTTCATCTAATTCTGATGAATATTCTGGCTCGTATATGTACGTAAAATACAAATTTCAGATAGGTTCTTTATTAACGCGTCTATTTGGAAAATCGATATGAACGGAAAAATATTGCTGACCGCATTGTTTCCAATAAAATTTCACAAATTTCATAATTTCTAAACGGATTATGCTAAAATTTTGTATGTTTACGTTTCTATATTACTATGGAATTTTTTTTAAATTGCATGATCTAAAATTTTAATTATATATTTTACATTATATTTCTAGAGTAGCCCACTGGTATATATATATATAGCGTTAACGTTAATAAATCGTGAAATATATTAGGTTATCACTTTCCGCTATTTACATGGGAAATTTTTCTGTATTTTAAAATGAAAATTTTTGAGTTGGGTAACCGTATGGAATAAATAAAAACAAATATCTTTGAAAACCGAGTTTTAAAAATAATAGAATTATGAAAACTTTTATCTTTCGTTAATTTCAGTACAATTGTTGAATTGGTATATACTCCAATACGGATATATTTCTATGAACTTATAACGAAATTCTTCATGTGCGAAGAGCGCATTATAAATTTTACTTATAAATTACAAATTGCATTATAATTATATATAATCAAAACTAGAAATGATTAAATTTGCCAGGTACTTGAAAGCTTGTCAGGATAATTATCCTTTGGCATAGCGATTATTCACACATCCCCATTCTAGATTATTGTTGCTATAATTATATTTTACATTCGATGAATCAAATTTTTTCAGAATCGTATTTAAATGAAAAATTATTAAATTTAAAGGTTTTTTTAATCACTTTTCAGAAGCTGATATTCATTTTAAAATTTTAACATAATTTCATCGTAAATTACATTTGCATGTTTGTCCAAGTCTTTTTCCAATAAAAATCTGTTTAATTCAATTTTTTCATACCACCATATATGGAGACATCGAATTAACGAGAAGTGTTTTAAAATATTATAATTAATGAACTATGTGCAAATTGGATGTCAAATTCTTTGCGATTCTATGTCCTACATTCAAGGATCAAAATTTCTATTGTAAACATCGACGTATATAGCATATACCATAAGAAGAGTATCGAAATTCTTATGTCATTATCTATACCATTCTTTAAAAATTAAATGTATAATAAAAATATTAAAGAATCACCCGTTTTATTATTTTGCATATAATTTCAATATACGCAATATTTATACGCACAAGCCAATATACGCACATTTATATATTATAAATCCATTTCAATTGAAAAGTTTATATATTATTATAGCTGGATAGATATAGAAATTCAATATACATTATAATTTAAATTAAATAATAAAAAGCAGTATTTTTGGAAATGATCCATCATCATTCATTACAATTTACAAGAACAACAACGTAAAAAAATTGATCGAACCAAATACTAAATATTGTATATATATATGAAAAAATAATAAGAAAATTTAATATATTATTATTGTAATTATATAATTATTTACACTCTCTAGAGTCTTGAGTCTATATATATTGTATGATATTTACAATATTTACGCATACTTTATATAAATATATATATATTACTTTTGTTTAAATAAAATAGACACATCTTATAATAATATTAAATTTTTTGTTAAGAAGAGAGATATTAAGATTTATTATGTACTACTAATATCGAAATCGAGATTATTTATATTATTTTGTATTTGTATATAATCTGGTCGCTGGTGGTACAATTTATTATATTTTAACATATATATATTTAAACAAACTGCGTATGCGTTTGTTTTATTAAAAATACGCACACATACTTTTTCCATTTTTTTTCTTTAGGGAAATAAATCAACGAATATTTATAAATATTTATATTAAATAAACTAACAATACATTTATTTCTTTTATTATTGATAGATATATATAAAATATAATTTGAATAAAAAATATACATATAGTCATGTGCCTCATAGAGATATGAATAAAATAGACAACATATGTAAAGTATACTCTTAACAACCAATAAATATTAATATATATATGTATCAGTTGTGTTCAACAGCAGACGAACGCCAACCCAATTCCGTTGCATTAATTAAATAATCATTTTGCATATAGTAATCATTTTGTTAAACATTGTGTACAAACGCATATGCATTTCGTACGAAATGAAACCCAAATTAAATGAAATTTGTAAAATATTGTATACGACCAAAAATTATGGCATATAGTTTTGTGTACTTTTGGCCTATGCATATAAATGGACACCGATTAGAAGAGATGTAAAGTGTCTCTATGTTATTCCTTTCTCAATGGTCGTGTGTATTGTAAAAAAACAAGAAATGTGTAAAAAAGGTGTTTATATAACAGTAAAAAAGGTGAAAACAGGAAAAGAAAATTTCGGTACTATACTACAATATATATTGATATAATAAATCATGGAAAATGTACATCCTCTGTCCCAAAATAATCCGGAATGGATTTAAAAAATAAATATTAAATGATCACAAAAACCATTCAAAAAATAGTCTCCATCATCTGAAATCCCTCATCGATTTGCACACGTGTTCAACAAGTGAATGAAATGACTTTTTTTTTTATCTCTTATTGTGATTGAAATTCTGTTGAGCTAGAGAACGTTGGTGGGTAGCCTTTTAAATACCTTCAATTGATGCAAAACGGTTTCCTTTCATAGCCAAATAAAGTTTTGGGCATAGAAAATTGTCAGAAGAAGCTAAATCTGGTGAATGTATATGTTGAAGAAAAAAATTATGATTTTTAGTTAAAAAAATCAGTGATTATTGTTGGTGCATTATCATGTAGAAACCTCCATCTGACTGGTTCTAGACATTCACGAAGAATACGACTTAGTAAATGCTTTAATTCACCAAAGTAAGTCTTAGCAATAACCGTTGAACCAGTTGAAAGAAACTCTATATGAATAATTCATTTGGAATTTTAAAAAGAAATTAACATTGTTTTGTTTTCTGGATCATATTGAAAACACCATATCTCATCACAGCGTATTAACAATCGATTTAAAGAAGTTTTTATCATGTCGAGCGAGTTCTTTGCATATGTTCAATTGGGTGCACAATTTTTAATTATCTATTAATTTGTTAATGTAAACCAATTTTTTTCTAGTTAAAATGCAATGAATTGTTATTTTAGCTATACCCAAAATTCCATTTCCATGAATCTGTAATTGAAGATTTCTTACGAACTTTTACGAAATCATGTACAATACATTTTCAATGTTTTTTTCAGTAATCATTTCATCAATGAATATTCATCATTGCATTGACATCTTCTCTAAACCATCTTTGAATATTTGAAACCACTCAAAAATGTATGTTTTGGATTAACAATTATTCAACATAAGTGATTTTATAGGCATTTGAAGCGTTTCTGTGTAGCTATTTTATCATTCTTACAACAAAATTTAATATTTATTTATTGATCAAAACAGCTGTAACTTTTAGTATCGTATTTTCGTTTTTACTGAATGTAATGGCATGAAATTTTGCCAATTTGTTGAGGTACGTTCACAGAACATAATTACAAAAAAACTAAAAGACGCCGGTACGAGTTCTATGGTTTACACAACCATTCCGGTGTATTATGAGACAGAGGCTGTATATTATGTTAGTTTTTTGCCTTTAAAGTGATATTATACACATAATATTTATTATTAGACCATATGGGGAGTTATATATTTTATTCCTTACATGTATATTTGTATAAAATAAGGATATACACATTATATTTATAAGGTGTGACTAATATTCAATGTATACTTACAATATAAATTTCTATATATACACGATATTATATACAATTTAAATATTTATAATAAAATATCCTTTTAAATATTTTATTTGAATATGTATAAAAAAGCAAAAATGCAATATATTGTATATTAAATTCAACTTATAAATTCATATACACCTAATCCTTTTTTTATTCGATATTTATTATAGGATTGATTTCAGCAAAATCGGCATAACAAAAAAAATAGCATATAAATACAAAAAAATAATCTAATCTCAAATCATCTATTACAGTTCAATAAATTTGGTGTATTGTATTTTAATATATGATGGCAATTTATATATATTCATTGCAAATAACATATAATTATCATGTTTTTACATATGAAACTGAAATTTTCACATATAGATGACTATTTTTACCATGTTTGATACATGTAAAAATATTTAGTACAGAAAATTTCAGGTTATTATACAACAACAGAGTTTTTTTTATATCAGAAATGAAAAGTTTTGCACCAGAAACTCGTGATGTGCCATTTGTTATTTACTAAACACAAATGCATCTGATGCTCATCATCAAATGTTTGTTAAAGCTTATGCTTGACATGGTCTATCGCAAAGACAATACTATGATCGGTTACAACGGTTTAAAAACGATGATTTTAATGTGGAAATACAACTAAATTCTTCAAAGGCATAAAAGAAAGTAATTTTTGTGATGAAAAGTAAATTTATTTTGAGAATCCTATATGCAAAAAATCATGAGTCAACAACAACGCAGGTCAACAACCAGCAGTCCGTTCTTGAATATAAACAGCACACATTTATATAAATGTGATATACTCACAAATGCGATATATAGTTCTATAATCAAAAACGTGGTTTTTCCATTAAAGTTGCGGACACAAAATATTTTACGGAACTAAGACGATACGATGTGTATGTGGTGAAACCAAAGTTCAAAGTTCAAGACTATTAAGTTTACTTGCACGACTCAAACGCATCGTATTGTTTTCGACAGTATTTACCAGTGATATTTTCATTCGGTAGAAGCAGTTCATATTGTACACAACACCAAATATACAGAGCTTCAAACCATAAATATTCGGCCTTGTCGTCGATGTTGATGAATGGCCATAGGGAAACCCATAGATTTTGTGCACTTCTGGTTTTCGTAGTGTATTCATTTTTCATCGCCCAGATGACGATACGATCTCTTTCTTTTTTGACATTGAAGCAATTGTTCAAAAGTTAAAAATTGCCATTCAACATCTTTTGGCTTCAATTGGCATCCAATTTTCTTGCTTTTGAAGCATACAGAGTTTAGAAACTGTTTAACGATTCAGCTCAGTATAAGTTAATCTTGTGTTTTGACATGAATCTCGATGTCGAGTAATGCTTTCATTGCCTCATCTTCGAAATTTTTCAACTAACCGAATGCATTCTTTGCAAACTCTATCGAAAGCACCACTTTTAAAATCAATACACTCACAGGTTTTTATTGGATGATGCAATTCAGGAAGATGAAGTTGCACGACAACAATTGTTTGATCCCTTAAAATTAATTCACAGTCACTAGTATTTACAACCAAATTTGGTATTTCATAGTATTGTTTTGCATTTTCAAACGAATATTTTTAAATACGAAAATTTTATTATTATAAGAAAAAACTCTGTCGGTTGTCGTCTGTCCATGACTTGTAAAATTCTATATTTATACAGAAAAAGTAAATATTGTACAAAAACTACTGAAAGAAATCCGGTCGCGGGGACAGAATACGTTCCAATGTCATTTATAGAACAATAATTTTCTTTTCTTATATTACTTCAATTTTATTTAAGAAAGAAAATGTAATTTATATTTCTTTGTACATTTATAATTTTCTGCATTGTGTTTGTGTGTGTGTGTGTGTGTGAAAGGATATAAACGGAAATTACTACAAAAATATTATTATATGAATTTTTTTTGTAAACGTCGTCGTGCTTATTGTTATTACATTAAATTTAAAAAGGTCAACAGGATAGGTTAAAGACATGCGATGCAAAAACGATTGGTGGTTTTTTTTTTGTGTGTGTCTGTTTATTCTTTATTTAAATTAAACTTTTAAAGGACAAAATAAATTCACAATATTAATTTAATTCGCATATAATTAAATAAAAAGTATATGAGAATATAAGAAAATGTAACTTTAATATATGTTTTCGGTATTTTTGCATTTATTATTTTAAGTTTATTTATTTATTTATTTATTTATTTATTTATTTATTTATTTATTTATTTATTTATTGCAAAAGTTCAAAAGAAAATTTTATTGAAATTGAAAAATTTGTAAAATTTATTTTTAAATTGGAAACAACGGAAAAAGGAAGCTTATTTAAGAAAACGTTATATTATTTATTTATTATCATATTATTAATATTTTCATCTTATTTATTATTGTTTTTATATAGTGATGTGATGTATGTGTGTGTGTGTTTGCATTGAAAAATATTCGTCGATTTTGTGCTGTGTATGTGATTTATTGTGCGGGTTGTTAAACATATTTCCGGGAAAAAATCTATATAATTTATAAGACACGCCATAATTTTATAACGATATATATTTATTTTTTTAATATTTAGACGTCATATCGTATTTTTTTACATTTAACATAAATATTGTTTAGTAATTACGATAACAAGAAATACGAAGAAGATATTTTAAATTATATTGTCTCCTTGAGATATTGTGTCTATAAATACTATAATTATTATCATATGATCAATATAAAATCAAATTAAATTTCCGCCATTTCATACTCGCTGTATATATATATTAATCTTAATCTTAATGTATGTTTAACGGTATAGTTTAGTTATTTTGTTTAAACTTTTAAATATGGTAAAAAGAAAAACTTCAAAAGAAAATATATTTTTGTTTACAAAACGTGATTATTTAGTATTTTTTTTATAGTTTCATCTGTCCGAAAAATAACCGCGGAATGGATTAAAAACCGGATAAATTGAGTGGGAGAATAGAAAATAATCACAGACTAGCGAATTAAGTGGAAGAAAATAAATTGATTTTTCACAAATATGTGATAATTGTTGGGACAATTAAAGCTTGAAATAATTGTCAAGTGCATGGTTCTTGATATTGATGAGGTAATACAACAAATACGGGGATTAACAAACACTTCCAAACACCAAGATAATACAAAGAATTAACCGTTGTATAGTACTACTTGGAACCAATTATTTGTGGCGAAATATCTTTGGAATGGTAAAAACAAATGAGTATTGTTTTGATTTATGCCATCATAGAAAGAGATCGTATTTACTTCATCTGATGACCGCTCATTTAAACACTCTGGCTCTTATAGTTTCTGGTTTCTTATCGAAAACAACATGTTTCATCACTATAGTTACAATAGTTGTCAGAAAATTATCATCACATTCAGCGTTTCTAATGCAATAACTTTTTGGAATGATGTTTTCATCGGTGCAATATTTAATCGTTTTTGAATAGTCGATGCCACTTAAAATCTTGTATTTTGAATAAACAACGCACTTATAAAGTGTTTCGCAGTGTAAAACACTTCTTTGTTCCTTACATAGATTTTTGGACAGACATACAGAAAGTCGCAAAAATTTGTTAAATTTTGGTATACACTGAAGGAAATTTCGTCGGAAACTTTACCATTTAGCTAATGTCGATTCACAATACATGCATAAATCAATCAGCATCCAATTATTTCGATTATTTTTCGGACAAAGATTGTATTTTTCTGAATTAAAATTATACGTTATTGAGTATTGCACATATTCTCATATTTTATTTATTCACATTAAAACAGGTGCCAAAAATTTTATGCTTTTGTATTTTATGATTGATAATGTTTTTCAGTTCTATTTTTTTAAAAAGAATTTATTTTTAAGTTTTTCATGCGTAAATATAATTAACAAAATTTAGAAAAAAAAAAAAATTTACAAATATTTAATTTATAAACAAATAATTTTCAATTTTTACTTTTCGATTTTTTCGATTGAATCTCAAAAAAGAAGTGAATGAAAACGTTTTGTTTATATTAATTGTTTTTCCTCTCATTTTCTCGTCCATAGGTGTTATCAATAGAGGCGATTCATTTCGTCGACGACGTTCAAGAAGTAACAGTTTAATACCATCAAGTCCACTGACACATCATGCACCCGAAGAAGTACTACCATCCCGGCATGGTCCCGTTGAATCACATTATGTTTATTTATTAGGTTCAACGGGTGTTGGTAAAGCGGCACTATTATCACAATTTATGACATCGGAATGTATAAATGCATATGAAGGACCAGGTATAAATTATTATTATTATTATTTATATAAAACATGCATTTTTGTATATGGTCTTTACATTATAGATTAATAAAAGTATAGACAATGTGATCGAAAAGATCTATTTTACCAACAATCACTCTTTATATAACAATGTGTTTCCCATCCTTAGACTGTTTTTTGCATTTTTATAGACATGCTGTTGAATGAAATTTAGTGGAATGTGGAGTGCAGTAAAATTCCATAGAGTATCTCTTCTTTGGCAGATATATGATATACATCCACCCTTATTATTGTCTTTTCGGTGGGGAATTTATGTTCTATTAACGAAATTTTTCTTTGCTTCTTTCGGTATCATTTCCTGAGCCATCAATAGGAAAGATAGATTCCTCTGCACTGAGTCAACACCTCACTTCCATCACTGTATTAGCGAAATACAAAAATGTTATACATAGAAATAAATGAAAATCCTATTTTATAAATAATTTCAAATTTTTCAGAATCGGCTGGCGAACAAAATATATCAATAATTTTAAATGGTGAAGAATCTGAATTGAAATTTATTTTGGACAAAAGTAATAATAAGGTAATATATAATTAATATATTAGATTAGGTTAAGCTATTAATTACGCAATAAATTTTTCTAATATTTTTGTAATATACGCACGCCAAAATTATATAGGAAGATTTAGAAAGAAGTGATGCATTTGTTATTGTATTTTCGGTTGTCGATAAAGTATCATTTAATCGTGCCGAACAATTAATATCTTCATTACAAGATATGGATTTAATTAGAACCAGACCAGTAATTTTAGTTGCAAATAAAATTGATTTAGCTAGATCAAGAGCTGTATCGTCACAAGGTAAATATTGCTAAAAACTGATTAAATTTTTATATTGGATGATTGTATAACGTCGTGGCTATGGAATTTTCATACATATATATATATATATATATCTGTATGGAAGATACTTCAGTGTACTCAGCGGTTTTATGTTTATGTTTTCATATGAGGCAAATTGATATGTCATAGTTTAGCAACATAGACGTTGTACACAGAAAACATTGAGGATGCTTATTCAAAAAACGGAATGAACTTAAAATGGATATTGTACAGGATCTTACTCCTTCAGACTATCGCATCTATTCCGATCTATTCGCGGAATAGTTTAAGAGTGTCAACAAAATCAGAACAGTGGAAGACGTTGAACAACCATTGTCATATATTAGCTATCAATCTGAAATGAACAATAAGTTGGTAGTATAGAACGTTATGGGAATATGCTTAAGAGGAGCAAAGGAAGGATATTATCTAGTATAATTAATGAATATAATATAGAACAGTTTTCATAAAAATATAATCTATTGATTTTAGTTTTAAAAACATAGGGCACGATGTTATGCAATCATTCATTGTAACGTTTTATGCGGTTATACATAACATATAAATAAATATTTATATAATATATTTTTATGTACATAAACACACACATACACTTTTAGATGGAAAATGTTTAGCATGTACATTTCGTGCAAAATTTATTGAGGTTTCAGTTGGTATTAATCATAATGTAGATGAATTATTAGCCGGTATATTACAACAAATTAGATTGAAAAAAGAGCAAAATGCTATACAGGTATAAAAACTATAATGTATATTTATTATAAATGTAAAATGTATAAATAAAGAATTCATTCATCGTATATCTGTCCGCAAAATAACCGGAAAATGAATTTCCATTGTATAGATCTGGTGGTAATGCCATCAAAGCAAACCATTTTAAAATTGATAAAAATATTACCGAAACGTTTGCTTAATATCGTTTATGCGGTGATAATTATTTATACAAAACATAAGTGTTTAAGTGGCATCGCAGCATTTCAGTTAAATTTGTAAAAGTAAATAATCTATTCCGGTTATTTTCGGAACAGAGTGTTTATAAATAACTAATGTATAAAACAACATATTTTTTAAATTGATTTATCATTTCAAAATACCATTTGTTTTTTGGTTTTTTCTATTTATAGGGTTCACGAGAAAATTCACCAGGTCATTGGTATAAAAATCGTAATGTTGTACGTGCTAGTATGAAAGCTAGACAAATGATAACATGGATATTGGGTAAAGAAGATTCTAAATTTAAAAATTGTGAAAATCTTCAAGTATTGTAAATTTTTATTTTGTATATGAATTATTTTATAATATAAATTACAAAAATTAATTACAAATATATAATTACAATAACTATTACACATAATATAAGTATAAATAAGATGGTCTTAATATATATAATGCTCAAAATACAATTTCATCATCACATTTTTACTGCACCTCATCTCATCTTCGATCTTTCTCTATCTGTACCATATTTTATCTCTTAATATAGTATTGTTATATTGAACTATACTATCCTGTTTTTATATCTTTAAATTTAAATAAATTTGATGGAATAATAAAAGTCGTAATATAATTATTATACGTACACAAAGTGTGTACACGACCAATGCAGTGCAATATACGGTGAAGGGGAAACATTATCATCTAACCATAAGTCGAAAATATTATAATTGACAAATTTTGATTTTGGGATATATGTTTTCGAGATTTTTATCGGTAACCTTATATTTAAAGTAATTTATTATAATTTCGAAACTATAATAATTGTAAGAACTAAGAAGGTTTCGTAAAGTAATGTCCTTTCACAATCTAAACCCTACATATATATGCGCATACTAATTTGAGGTTGATATGAATTTACAATTGTCGCGCGTACGGATTATATTCACATCATTTGAAGATTAAATAGACACTCATTCTTACATTATATAGACTATGGAATGAAAAACAGCAGGATCAAATGCTTCTTTTTCTAATTGCCAATTACACAAAAACATAAGCATTGCGATGATAGAATCACCTAAGGCATTTAATTATTGTACCGTTGCGCAGACGATATGAATTGTTTCTGAATATGAAGAGATAATTTATTTACAAAACTTCTGCCAATAGTTTTTGTATACTGCCGCGGATAGATTATTATCAATCTAGTTTATTTTTCCTTTCTATCACCCAAATATTTTTTGGAATTTCTGGAATAAAGGCATATCATTTGATCTAACAAAGTATAGAAATTAATATTTTTTAATAATTTTAAATTCAAAGCCTGTGGCACTAATAAAATTATTGTTTATTTTTTATGGTGGTATGCCATCGAAACACTCAACACACATATCTTCAAATTATGATTTTATATATGAATACTTTTGAAATAGATTTCTGAAAAATTAACAACAAAAGCGAGGAGTGCATTTGACGCAAACAATATTTCATTGAATTTGGTTAATTTGGTTATTTTTACAATTTAACTTTAAGGAAAATTGTTGTTCTTGTTGCTATGAAAATGATGTGGGTGGTTCAAGGTAATTACAACTATAAGTTAAGTAATGCTTTCTATATATATACAATGTCGGATTTAAGATACATTTTCTATATTATTACCATTTAAATAGTTTCGAAGTTACATAGAACATTTTAAACATAAGTGTACCGAAAAAAAGTATATATGAAAAACAGATCCTTAAAGCAAAATGTTTAATTTAATTAAATTAAATTAAATTATTTTGGAATTATGTTCACCATCACCGGCGCGTGAATAGTGAATAGCACCATTTTGAGTACGCGACATCGATAATTCAATTCATATATATTTTTATGCAAAAGTAGAGTGTAAATAAATTTGTACAAATTAATTTAACCGAAATGTTTTTTCTTAATCCATTTCGGTTATATTTCTGACACAATCAAAGTTCAGAATAAATTTTCAATCTCATCAAATATTTAAAAATTCGTCATTAAATTATATTAAATCATAATATATTAAATCGAAATCATGCATTAGGGCTCAAACATCGATACACACATATTTCGACTTACATAATTATATGAAGAGATGACTTACACAGCATTTAGATTTACTACAGTTTTACACATACTAAATATGTGAAAGTTGTGGTCGTTAGTTGCAGACGTGTGTATCTGCAGTTTGAGGCATATTAAGCATTTTCATTTTTTTCCTATATTATATTTCCCATAATAATGTCGAAATAAAAAATTGGTGCTATAAATATTTTAAATTATTATGTTTTTAATTTTATAAAAACAATGACAATCCTATAATTTTAAAGATTTCAAATAATAGAACGCATATATGGTATATATATTTCAGTCAATTGATAGGTAATGCGTAAATTATTATATAATTAATTAATAATTATATTATAATTTAATTGATAGATTATTTTAAATAAATTATTATAAATGTAATTGTTTAATTATTATACACAAACTAATATATGAATTGAATGATAAATAAAACCGTTGTATTAGACGAAATACTATAAATAAATTTAAATTATTTGTAATAACGTTAAAATATTAATTAAAATTACTAATTATATATATATTTCTATGGATAAGTTCGCCTATATATATATAATATATAGCCAAACATTATATTTAATATTAATTATGTACTTAACATTACTATATTTATATTATTTTGAAATTTTGATATCCCCCTTTTAGCTTTAAAATTTTGTACGTCTTGTGTGCATCTACACTATATATTTATAGAATAACGTGTCGTACAATTCATATTAAATACACAACCGAAGAACTTATGACCCAAGATTTTATTAAAAAATATATTTAAAGAAATTAGTTTTTTTAATTCTTCCGATCTATCAAAAAGTCATTTATATTCATTTATTGTTACATTATTTATAGTAATATTGTAAAATTCACACACCAACACACACACACCCATACATATATATTTTATAATTATTATAAATTAATTAAATAAATTATATATTATTAAAAAATTTAAAAGTGCCTTTTTGAAACACACAATATTTTTAAAATATATTTAATTTACAATTTACATTTTTAATATTTTATAAATAATTTTTCTGCAAATATTTTAAAAAATTAATTCATTTTAAATTAAATTATTGCACACTGTGAGATTATATTCGCTGCCCACTATTATATAAATGCCGTTTACGAAACTAAAATTTCAAGTAGCAGCTTCTTTTTTCACCGTACTAGAGAATAATGTCAAGTTAAGTACTTAGTTGTGTGTAGCACAATCAAAAGAAGCAGCTATTGAAAAATTTTCTTTCCGAAAACGGTAAAAATAATACTGCAGATATATACAATCCAAATCCAATCCATCCATATCCATATCCATATCCATATCCATATATACAAAATATAAATATACATGTACACAATCGCACATATCCATCATTTCATTCCCATATTTGTAAAAATATTGCACAAAATATTTCGTGTAAATGGTTTCTAAAATAAATTGTAGATAAATAGTTTTTCATTTTTACAAAACAACTACCAAACCAATAGGAAAAAAACCATATTTATTTAAACGAAATATTATGAGCTAGATTAGAATGCATTTTCATAAAAAAAAAAAATTAAATATTATTTATATTTTACGCAACCGCCCCCGTAGGATCATATAATTTCATTATTATATTTATAATGCATAGAATATATACCGACAGAGAGGGAATGTACTTCAAAATGGTATATCGCCGCAGTTGCAAAGACAAATTACTTGAAAAATTTGAAAGAAATTACAAATAATCTTAAATATGTTTATGTTCGAAGACGCTTAAAGTTTATCCAATGAATTATATAGGATCCCAATAAATATTCACGTGCGGTTCAGTGTTTATTTCGCTTAACGCAGTGCATTTTTTAAATATAAATTATATTATTTAAAAAATTGTCAAACAAATAGTTATGTTGACCAGCGGATTAATGATGCGATGGATGATTTCCCCATATTAGCTATAGAATTTAACATGCAAATATAATTTGAATTACTTTGGTCAAGAAATGACAAGATTCTTGTTTCCAGATCTTATCCACCGCGTATACATTTTCAGAAAACCTGTTAGAAACTAGCCAAATCCGTAATAATCGTAAACTTAATCAAATTACATTAAATTTTATTCAAATGGATGTGCTCTGTGCTCTAAATGATTGTATATATATTGTGATTCTAATTGAGATATCACTGAAATGATATATGTGACACTCGCTGTACCTGTGCTCACACTATGTTATCGTGGGTAACGAGCTGGTCACCATGAGCTATATAACGGTCTGTTTCTAATTCTGTTATAATTAATTGATACTGCGAGCACATATTTCCAGTTTTCTATATATTGAAATGAGGCCGAAAAAATTGACATGTGACTATCGATTTTCAAAAAAAATTTAGATTATCATCAAAATTGAACGAGAAATTTGCTATAAATTTACATGTTTCTATGTTTACGTGATCGGTACATGAGCTGCGGTGTATCGATTTTCTCAAATTCCTTTAGGAACTAAATATTGCGATACATAATCTTATAACACATTCATTCTTAAAATCAAAATTGCATATAACAACCGAACCGGTTTCAAGAAACTTCTATTAAGAAAATGGTTCTATATAGGGGATGAAACAATTATATCATATTTAACTATCTATTCACAGTTAGAATTGTTAATTTAAATATGTTTATTCTCATTTGATGGGATCTGGTTGGATGTGAAATCTTATCAGTCGAAATAGACGCGGACCTGCTTTTAACGTAGGAAAAAAATTTTGTAGTTGAAAGGGAAAAAGATGTGCGAAAGGAAACGTTTCTAAAGTCGCAGTCTTCTTTTTTATGTGCATACGTTTTCGGTATTGTGATTTTATAACAATTTTAAATAAAATAAGAAACAAGTCCGTATACGAAAGAAGTCCTATGTATTTCAGAAACAGTTGGCAAATTTTTCACATTTATTTCTGCTAAAATCTGTATATATTCCTAGCATTCCCTTTCAGATGATTACTCAACTATAGATTTTTTAACTTTTGTTTCGTCTAGAGCAAGGAACAAAAGTTTTCAGATTACAATATCGTTATTGTTTCCTCATACAACGAGTTTGTTTGCCACTTTTAAAACACTCTCTATATATCTATGCAAATTTATATGATAATTATTTTATTATTTTCGATAATTTTATATAATATTTTAGTATGTACTAGTTTAATTGGAGCTTATGTAAATCGTAAAATATAATAATACCTGCGTTTTTATTCAAAAATTATACAATAAATATTATAAATAAATAAATAATAACAATTATTTAGTGGTTAATAAAACAAAAAAAAAAGTCTTCTTTTATAAAACAATTATTTTATAAACGTTAAAAAGGTTAAAAAGGATTTTTTTTTTTATATTATTATTTTGTGATCTGACAATATATAATATAAATATATTTAGGCATATTTAAATTTAAAATTTAATTAAATTTATTAATTAATATTTAAGATATTAAAATATAAATAATTATATTATTAAATCGCTCGCACCAATTATGATGAACCACAATTATTTATTTACTAAAAAATACTTAAAATTAAAGATCTTTCATAACTACAAATTTGATAAATGAATTTTTGTGGCTATATAAAATTAAATTTAAATTTAAATTATAACAAGAGAAAAAAAAATGTGGCATAAAAGTTGACTTTTAATTAAATGTTAAATTTTTTATCCCAAAATATATATAAATATTATAAACAAATAAAAAATATAAAATAAAATGTATTCTTATGTAATAAGGAATTTAAAATATTAAAAATAATTAAAATTTTATAAAGTCATATTAGTTAAAAAATTAATTCATTCAGTTTTAGGTTTTTAATAGTCTTTTTAAATAGTAATACAGATATTTTGCTTAACAGTTGGGCGTATATTAAAATACACAAGCATTTTATAAACATCGATTCAATATATTCAAATATTAATATTTAAACTATAAAGACGGTTCGTAATTATTACCTATAAAATATAAGAGGCTATTAAAAACCTAAGCTTTAGTTTAGTTTATCTAAATATTAATAATTCATTCATTACATATTAAATTTAATTTATTGTATAACATAAAAATTGTATAATGTATATAGAATAGAATTTGTTTAATAAAATTATATGTAAAAATTTCAAAAATAAAATTAAATGGATTATACCGGCGAATTATTGACGTAAAATACCATTAGACGACATGATCTACTGATATATCGAACAGAAAGATAACCGCAATATACACACCGATAAAATCAAATGCTGTAACATCCGAAAAATTAAATATACCCAATAATTCACATAAATTGAAAATGATCATTGTCAAAGGTGTTTGAGAAATATCATTCACAATTTTTAATGGAATGGGTATAGATACTAAATAATCTAAATCTAAATCTTCCAGAACATTCTAAAGTGTTAGTGGGGAAAGAATATTAGAAATGTGTTAAAAGAATGGTTTTTAATGATAAAATATTAATAATAATAATTAATTTTTATCGCTAATTTGATTTTATTGATTTTATAGATGAATTTATTAATAAATATGTATACAATCATTTACCGACAGTGAGACAGTGTATAGATTTACATCAGTATAATCTAATTCTCAGATCCTTAAAATTCGCGGTTGGAAGACATTAGCTGTAGATAGGTCAGGTTGGAGAAGAGTGTTGGAATAGGCGAAACCGGCATCTGGGTTTTAATATCAAGCACATAATCTCATCGAAAGAAAAAAAAGTGTATTCAATCTGTGAAACTAATATTAAAATATTAAAGTAATGAGTGCTAATCTCACATATTTGTAATCAATAAATATATTTCATTTTAATAATAAAATATACCAAAAAATATTATTAAAATTAAACTATAGAATAAAAAAATAGTGAATATATATATTTTCCTTATAACAGTTAAAGTAATAAACTAATTAAATTTCTATATTAATATTAAAATAAAATACACTTGTGTAAGTGTAAGTGTGGTATTGTAGTGTGAAATACACCAATAGATATATAAAAACACAAAAAATAAATAATTAATCTATTGTTAAATAAATTGATAACTCATATTATTTACTTTTGGATGAAATTCTATATTGTTATTTAATTAATAAATAAAATTGTTGCAACAAAAACAATTAACATTTAAAACTGTTCATTTTTAAACAATATAAAAATATACGATGATGGTTTAATTGAATATAGAATATAATATAAATACAACAAAAACTATGAGTACTCACCAATCACATCACAAATCCAAATAAATAACAACAAAGCGCAAACGTCTGACAAAATGGTAATTTGATGAATGTTGATTGCTGAATGGATACCATTTTAATTTATAGAATATAAGAATGTATTTATTAAATACTATGATGCGAATTGACTTTAACCACTTTAAAAATATAAATTAAAAGTATTTATAAATTCAATATGACACACACGCGCACACAATTAAAAAATATTTATCATAAAACGTATAAAATACTAAAAATTCCATGTAGCAAACCGAGACCGAGAGGAAAATAAACATTAAAATTTACATTGTTTTTTATTATTTATTATAACACTCTCACGCACAAACACTTAATTAAACATAAATAAAAACGTTAATATTTTGTATAAATTAATGCTGATTATAAAAAACGTATTAATTTATTTAGAAAATTACATATTTTTAATAATAAATATATTTTTGTATTTTTGTATTATTATTTTCCTCGTTTTTCCTATAGATATACGAAACGAATGCAACCGCAAAACAAACAAAAATGAAAAAATTTAAACCTTTGCAATTAAGGTTCTTTTTTACACACACATAAAAAACAAAGCATCCGCGGCGGTTTACTGTTGCATTATTTTATTATATACAGGCGGAATATTTTTATGTACTTATTTGCGTATGTATATATTGCGAAAGTTAAAACCACACGGTACAAATGCGAGTGTGTGTGCAATTTCATATGGGTATAAGAAAATATAAAATGGTTAACAATAGAAATTGTTAGCAATAGAAAAAATAGACTTTATTTTATTAATACACCGATAAATTTTTGGGTGTGCGGTAAATAATTATAATTGCGCAAGTGTGTGCAAAGTAAACAAACAACATCGTCGTGATGGATATTTTTTGATGCTACACAATTTTTATGGTTGTTTGATAGTAAAAATAGATCGTAAAATATTAATTAATACATATATAGATAATTGGACTTTAATGATTTATTGAGTGTATACATATTTCCTTATCAGTTGAAATTATAAACTAAAAATATCTTTTATTTTAAAATATACACTTGTGTAAGTGTAAGAGCTGTGCGTAGTGTAAGATACACCAAATAAACATAACGAAAGTATAAGAAAAAAAGACATAATTAATCTATTGTTAAATTAATGAAATGAAATAACTCTTAAAATTGTTCATTTTAACAATATAATAATACGATAGTTAAATAGAATATTATAGAGGATATAATAAATATATAATAAAATATGAGTACTCACACTAACCACAAAACAAACGTCTGGCAAAATCGCAATTAGATGAATATAGATGACGGATTTCTGAACGGATATGTATATAAATGAATACCCTGTAAATCTGTGGACCATATTATTATTAAATTCTATAAACTCAATTATCATATACACGCGCAAACAATCACAAATTATTTATGATAAAAGATAATCAAAATTGTAATTATAAAACCGACAGAGGAAAAAATTTACAATGTTTTTTTATTATTTATTTAATATTTATTAACACTCACGCACAAACTCTTTTATTAAATTGAATGTAAACATAAATAAAAACTTTAATATTTATATAAAATTAATTAATTTGTTTAAAAAATTACTTATATTTAATTTTTAAATATATTTATTATTGATATTTTTTTATTTTATTATTATTTTCGTCATTTTTTTCATAGAGGTACGCGACGAATACAACCGCGACACAAACATAAATGAAATAAAATAAATGTGACACACCACGCGATATGAGATGCAAAATAAAAAAACAAAAATAAAGCAATGGAAAACCTCTATTTCAGTCAAATTTTAACCCTTCGTATTTTAGGTTAATAAAGTTTTTTTTACACACACATAGAAATCAAAGCAGCCGCCATGGTTTACTGTTGCATTTCTTTTGTTTTATTTTATTATATACATAAGGAATATTTTTATGTATTTATTTGTGTATGTATATATTGCGAAAGGTAAAACCACGCGGTACAACCACGCGAGTGTGTGTAATTGTCCGTAAGTAGTAAATAGACTGGTTTTTTTTAATTTTATTAATTACATATAAGTATTAAATTTTTTATTTTTATTTACAATTAATTTAATAAAAGTGTTTGTTTGTGAGTGTAATAAATATTTTTTTCCTCTGTCGCTTATATAATTACATTTTTGATTAAGTTTTATCATAAATAATTTTTAATTGTGTGCGAATGATTGTGACAATTGAACTTATAGAATTTAATTTAATTGATAATAAGGATATATGGTCCACATGTTCTCGGAATATTCATTTATACATATCCATTCAGTGATCAACCATCAATATTCATATATTTGCGATTTTGACAGGCGTTTGTGTTGTGCTCATTGTGAGTTCTCATATTTTAATATATTTATTATATCCTCTATAACATTTGACTATTGTATTATTATATTGTTTATAAACAGTTTTAAATGCTATTGCTTTCAATCATTGAAGTCCAATTATCAATATATTATATTATATGTATTAATATTTTACCATCTATTTACTATCAAACAAGACTAAAAATTGTGTAGTATCAAAAAACATCCATCACGACGATGTTGTTTGTTTACTCTACACACACTTTTTAATAAAATAAAGTCTATTTTTTCTATTGCTAACAATTTCTATTGTTAACCATTTTATATTTTCCTATACTCGTATGGAATTGTAAACACACTCGCATTTGTACCGTGTGGTTTTAACTTTCGCAATATACACATACGCAAATAAGCACATAAAAATATTCCGCCTGTATATAATAAAATAATGCAACAGTAAACCGCCGCGGCTGCTTTGTTTTTTAGGTGTGTGTAAAAAAGAACCTTAATTGCAAAGGTTTAAATTTTTTCATTTATGTTTATTTTGCGGTTGCATTCGTTTCGTATATCTATAGGAAAATGAGGAAAATAATAATAAAAAAATACAAAAATGTATTTATTATTAAAAATATGTAATTTTCTAAATAAATTAATACGTTTTTTATAATCAGCATTAATTTATACAAAATATTAAAGTTTTTATTTATGTTAAATTAAGTGTTTGTGCGTGTGAGTGTTATAATAAATAATTAAAAACAATGTAAATTTTAATGTTTTTTCCTCTCGGTCTCGGTTTTCAACATGGAATTTTTAGCATTTTATTTGTTTATCATAAATAATTTTTAATTGTGTGCGCGTGTGTGTGATAATTGAATTTATAAATACTTTTAATTTATATTTTTAAAGTGGTTAAAGTCAATTCGCAGCATAGTTTTTAATGAATGAATTCTTATATTCAATAAATTCAAATGGTATCCATTCAGCAATCAACATTCATCTAATTACCATTTTGTCAGACGTTTGCGCATTGTTGTTATTTATTTGGATTTGTGATGTGATTGGTGAGTACTCATAGTTTTTGTTGTATTTATATTATATTCTATATTCAATTAAACCATCATCGTATATTTTTATATTGTTTAAAAATTAACAGTTTTAAATGTTAATTGTTTTTGTTGCAACAATTTTATTTATTAATTAAATAACAATATAGAATTTCATCCAAAAGTAAATAATATGAGTTATAAATTCATTTATTTAACAATAGATTAATTATTTATTTTTTGTGTTTTTATATATTTATTGGTGTATTTCACACTACTACACCACACTTACACTTACGCAAGTGTATTTTATTTTAATATTAATATAGAAATTTAATTAGTTTATTACTTTAATTGTTTTAATGAAAATATATATATTCACTATTTTTTTATTCTATAGTTTAATTTTAATAATATTTTTTGGTATTGATTACAAATTTGTGTGATTTGCATTCATTACTTTAATAGTTTAATATGAGATTACTTATTTACTGCAAAGAATTAAAACCCAGGTGCCGTCTTAGCCTTTTTCAACACACTTCTCCAACCTGACCTATCCGCAACTAATGCCTTCCAATCCCGTTTTTATAATTTTAAGGATCTAAGATTGAGATTATATTGATGTAAATCTCCTCGCACTATTCCTATTTGTTGTACTGTCTTTCAGAATTAATCGTAATAGGTTTGCAAATTCTATTGTTTGAAAAACTTTTAATTAATATTTGCATTTGCAGAGAAATAATAAAAATAAACTAAATACAAATAATTAACCAAACATTTTTTTATTTATTAAAATAAAAAAACCATATCTTTATTTATTTATTTATTTTTTTTTTTTTTCATACTATCACAATATAAAAAATTAATTGTTTTATTTTTTTCTATTTGTTTTTAGTATTTTAATTTAATTACATTTTAAATAAAATTTTTTAATAATATATAAAAATCCTAACCATAACTAAGTTCATTTTGTTTTAATTTTTTGTTTTTATATTAAAGTAGTTTTTCTAAAAAAAAAAAAAAACACCATTATTTTTTTTTTATACATTTTAAATTAATTATTTTTAATGAAATCAATAACATTTTTTTCTTTGTTTCAAATCACTGCAATTAATTAATATAATTTTTAAATATATACGTCATTTTTAATACTCTCGACTTAAAATTATATTTATGATATATATTTTTTTTTTAGAATTAATATTGGACGGAAGCTTTTTATTTATTTATTTTTTATTTTTATATTATATTTTTAAATGAAATGTTTTATTTTTATTTTGTTTTTTTAAATATTCATTTTGTACCTCTATTTTTTTTTTTTTTATTGTTTTTAAATTATATTTTATTAAAAAAATTCAATCAACAACATCCATCAATTTTTCTGTTGAGTATTACATCATAATTTAATAATTTAATATTTAAAATTAAACTTTCGTGTACCTATTTTTTGTTTGTAAATATATTCTTTTAATTTTAAAAAATAAATTCTCGAAAATATATGCGGTAATTATTTGTGCGTCGGGGGTGTGTGAGTGTAAGATTTTTTATATAAAAAATATATTTTCTATATAGATATTTATTTATCCAATTCACATTATCAGTCTAAAAAATTTAAAATATACAAATTCAATATTTTTTTTTATACGAATGTGTATAAATTTTTAAAATTGTGTCTATATAATTATATTTATATCTCTAATTTATATATATTGATTTGATTAACATATGCGGGGGTGTGATGACCCGCAGCGAATGTGTGCTCAACAAGAAAATAGTATAGATTTTATAACAAACATTTGCAATTATAAATTGTACGGTAACTTCATTTCGTTTCCAAGTTATTGACCGCATCGATTTTTTATAACGACTTCGTAGTGTTCAAAACATACATAATGGATTTATTTTCCCTCAACTGTAATATATATTCATCGTCGGTGCCACTCAAAGACAAGCATTTAAAGCAATTTCGGTAGAATTTTTGCCAAAAAGGTTCGTTTTATTACTTAAACATTTTTCAACTGATCCATAAAAAAGATCGTCGATGTATTTTGGCCTTTACACGCTGAAGCAAATGTTATGAAAAGCAGTTGAAAGTTTTCGAAAAACTATACAAAATAGAGGGTTCTTGCGCTACTCCGAAGCGGAACATAACAATTATTTTTTGGCGATGTATTAGAATATAGATCGTCTCAAATTCAATCTGCATTCAACTAGAAAAAGTGATTTAACGAAAGAATGTGTCGAATTGATATATTAGACAGAATTTTGAACAATGAATGATTAATTTTTGAAATATCTCGGAAACCAATAATTGTTGAGTGATACCAAAATTACTGGTTGTGCAAGAGTTAAAATAAATACAAATATTTTTTGCAAATTTTTCTCAATAACTTGATAATATAGTAAAAGGGATTGCCGTACAATTTTTGATTGAAAATGTTGTCTTACACATCTCTACAATTTATTTCCTTTGTTGGACACGGGTTTTTCGCTGGGATACCGCCAGTACGTTATATTAGATTTGTAATCAATATGTGAATTAATTTCTGTGTATTATCAACTATTACATTATTTACATTTTTTTTAAATTTAAAATACGAATTGAAGAAAATCGCAATAATATAAATGGGTGTGTGTGTGTGTTTGTGTGCAATACCGAAAATAAAATGTAAAATTCTTTTAAAATTACGCAGAAATTTTTTTAACATAAAATTCAATTTAAAAATAAATGTGCGAAAATTACTACGAAAATATTATTATTTTCTTCCATTTTCCATTTTAGCTTTTGATTTTGCTTGATCGACTGATGCTGTTGCTAAATAATTGGATGCTTCTAAATGTAATGTACTTTGTCTGTGTGATCGACGTATTAAACATGTTACAGCTATTAATAATAATAGTACACCGACCACAAATAATACAATCATTAAAATTGATTTTGCTTTTGCCGGCACTGTTGTTGCCAATCGCATTAAATCGGTTATTTCTTCGGGTAATCCATCAATACCCTCTTCAAACCATATTATTGGAAATATTATGTCGGGAAAATTTGCTACTTGTTTTATGTCCACAACTTGACTAACCGCTAAATTTATTTGAACTCGACCACGTGCACGTAATGATGTTCCCATTTCCTAAAATTTAAGCGGTTTAAATATTTTATATTATATTGAATTATAAAATATGTTCATATTTAGAATAAATTTATTACCGGTTGAACATCAATAAAAAATTGATGTTTTTCTTTTTCTGGCGGTGAAATACCTTCAACAGCCGTCCGTAATGTTTGATTGGCCAAATAAAAATGTGGAAAACTTAAAAGTATTGGTGAATCTATGAGTTAGCAGAAATAAACAAAAAAATTGATTAAATAATAAATAAATTAAACTTTTGCAATTAATTTGTTTTATTGAAATTTTTAGTAATTGTATACAGAAGAACTTATTGTTTTCTCTGAGAGTGATTTCTTGTGAAACACCTCCCACAGATACACACGCACGTAAAATGTTGGCTTCCCAAAATTTTGGAATATCGCTATTCGTTTAAGAATATCAGTAAAATTCAATATTCAGCTGGGCAGATTTCTGGCGTAATTGTACTGCGATTTAAATTGGTTTTACAGGCTTAGTCGCAGGAAAATACGTTTAAAATTGTATCGTCGTTTTTGAAATTATCGTAGGAATGCTAGGTGTAGCATTATATAGTTTCTTTCAAACCTATCACGTTCCTCATAAACTAGTACTTGATCCACTTCTACGATAAAAAACTGTTAACTGGCCGTATATTTGAATTTGATTTGCCGAACTGAGCTGAGTATAAGTAAATAACCTTATTTCTTTAAGAAATTATCATATTGTGATGCGGAAAAAGTATAAACCATTTTTAAAGGCGATAAACATAACTAAAAGATTTTAAAATCCACTTACCATATTGACATAATGAAACATTAAAAAGACCATTTGGTGCACATGGTGGACCACCCGGACAATAACATTCATTTTCTGGATTTATGTCAACGGATGCAAAAACATTTTCGGCCGGTGTAAAACGATAGCCACTGACATTGCCAGAGGCTTGTACTTCTTTTTCAAATATTAACGGTAACAAACGACATAGATCTTTATCGTACACATGTATTGTTGTATTTTTTGTTATGTGCGGTGGAAATATTGATCCATCGGAACCATTTAAACGATTACATGATTCATTTTTCCAATGTGGTAAATGTGAACGTCCATTATATTTATCAATAATACCATATTTTGTTATGTCATCAACACCCGACCACATTGTAACACGATCCTGTATATAAACAAGTAAAAAATTTAAACAATTATTTAAAAACTTGGTCGTCCCACTCTCAAAGTCTAATTATCATAATGAATAAATATTGAATTATTTTTGACATACCTGTGACGTACTATTTTTGCCATATAATAAACCAAATTCATCGTATGGTAATTTTTGATCTTTTGACACAACATCTTTAGCCAATTTTAATAATGGATCTTCATAACCCCATAATAATTGACCCACTGATACTTCTACAAATGGTTTAATTTTTAAAATATCCATAATACTAGCCATTGCTAATCGTAAAAATCTATTTATAAAAAATTTAATTGAGTTTTATGTTTAAAAAATTTCATATCATTGCCATTAATATTCACTAATAATAATAATAATAATACCTTGCAGCATGTTTACTTTGTGATGTTGCACTTAACATTGGTATATTTGGTACAATAACAACATCATCCTCTGATCCCACCGATTCTTCTTCATTAAATATATAGGTTTTACTTTGATGAAAACTTAATGTACCATTTTCATTGTCTGTAATATTCACTTTTTCCCATGTTTCGCTAAAAATAATAATAATAATAATAATATTAAAATTAATAATACCAGATTTGGATTCTATACAGCTACTATTAAATTAAATAAATATTGTTGCTGTCCAGTTAGAGGACTTTTCGTTATTAAAGTACTTCTTTATATAATAAGTTTTATTTTTATAATACGCACATTCAAATGAAATCTTTATAGTTCGGATGACAATTCTTATGTTATATGAGTAACACTAAAACTAAGCCACTAGATACTTGATCTATCTAACATATGAAAAATGTAATTTTCTTGACGATTCAGTGATGTCTGTTAAAATCGAAGAAAACTGTAAATATTGAATTCTAGTGTCAACAACTGATAAATTTGGAACGATCATTGGAATCGTAGCATATATAAACAAGAAGTTAATAGTCATAGTTGACGACAAACAAGAATTCCTAAAATAACAAAAAGTTGATTGGTGCACATCTTAATTTAACCAAATAAATAAGTTGTATTATTTTCACTTCAACGTAATATCGTAATATTAATTAATACAGAAGGCTCTATAATCAAGATAATTAAGATTATTCTCATCATTCTTAATGTTTTTAACATATTCTTTTTTCAATAGAATAAATTTCGTGATTATTACCTTTTTGAATATTAACTTCTTGATTACAGTCTGCTCAGTTCTAAAATCATCAATTCTACCACAGTTTATATATGGGATGGTTTTACAATTGTCCAAAATGTAGGATGACCCAAATAAGAAGAAAAAAAACACAACTTTAAAAATCAAGTAAATCGCCTTTGAAGAGGATTGGATTTTTTGTTTATATTTAGATTTTTGAGTATATCTAAGGAATCTTCTAGGAATCTCAGAATTAGATGAGTGATCCAGTATGTGTGTGTGATTGAACTGTCCAAAATGGATATATTCTTGTATTTTTAATACATAATTTAATTGGTAATACGTCCACAATCAGAAATATCGTTAATATATACGAACACACACTTTAATTTGGTCGAAAAAAATTCGATAATCTGCTAATACACTTTTTAAAATAAGTTAGAATTAAGTACTTTTGGAATTATAAAGTTTCTGAAATTGAGGACATTTCAACAGTATTGCATAAAAATAATTTTCACTCTGGGGTTGTATATCTCATATGAAAGAAAATTGAATATTAAGCAGTAGTTACACAATGTATTAAAAGACATTTTAAAGGAGCTTATAAAAGTATGCTGTTTTGATTTAGTCGTGCTGTTTTTCATATTACCGAGAATTAAATAGTGAAAAGCGATATTAGAATGAATCAAGGGCATTCCAGACAACACTGATACTTTATATAAACATCAATTATAATCCAATTATTTCACATATTTATAATTGTCTTTGTGACACGAATAGATGTGAAAATTATCATTATAAAGAATCCTTGAAGTGTCCTTAACAGTTGAAAAAAATACCTGCTTATAAGTTCATTCAATGAAATCTTTTCTACAAATGAATCGCAGAAGATTATCCAATTTAATATTATCGCAATTTCTTAAGAACCTGTTAGTAATACTACATCTTCGCGTATGTTCGGTTTCAATCGAAATTGGTTGTTATTGTAATCAAATGATTTTTTATAAGTCAACGTATCGCCAGTATCAATAGTTCAAGTCTTTTCCTTTATACGTATAATTATATAATATTAATTATTCATTAATTGTACATGTTTTGTACGGCAAATAAAATATTATAATTATTATTAATTTCATAAATAAATTCATGCAATATTATTGGTGGATTTATTAAATTTTATAATATTTATATAAATTTTAAATGTGAGTAGAATATCATTAATTTTTGTTATTGTATTGTATATTTTTTTTGAAAAATTAAAAAGTTGTTCAGCTCGTATAAAAATGCCGGATTTATTTATTACTTGTTTATTTTCTTATTATTTATTTTGTGTTTTTTTTTTCCTTTTATCATAATAATTATATTTTCTTATAGCATTCCGCCAGTCATTTACATAATTCTGAAATTTTAATAAATTATAAAATCAATGCATTTAAAATCGGTTTCTGTTATATAAAAAGTACATATATATGATAATAATGACAGCGCGTTCAAAAAATTGCAAATTATTAAATATATTTGCAAACATTCATTCTCTCTCGTATATATTTATTATAATTTAAATATTTCCTATATTAATTTGCATTTATATTCAAATTGTTATAACATTTATAATATAATTAAAATTATTTTAAATACACCAATACACTAATGCATGTGTTTGTATAAATACTTATAATTCCGAAAAGTTATTTTTTTATTATTAAAATATGCATATTGATTTTATGTATTCGAATAGGAATATGCAATGTATGTTGATGTTTATAGCATATAATTAAGAAATTAATATACATCATAATGTTGTAATTGTATATGCGATTGTGATGTGATGTGTATTTCGTATATTAGTATCAAAATAATATATCCATATTCATGAATTTTATTATTGTATAATATTTGCAATTTATTTTAATATAAGCCTTCTTTTTTTATTCAAATACTACTCATTCATAATAAGTCATTGTATTTAATTTACATATATTTTTTTTTTGCTATTCATCTTATTAATAACAATATTTTTAGAATTGAGAATAATAAATAAATACAAACAAATTCCCTTTTTGTTTTGTTCGCAGTACAGTTTTTAATAAAAAAAAAGTCTAAAACTTTATTATAATATCGAAAATTATATATTATATAATAATATCGACACTTTGCATATTTATATATGTATAATAAGGTCGATACAATAATAATAAAATGCGACTCATATATATATAATTAGCTTTGACATTCAATTTAACTGCCATAAATTATCAAATCATTATACAAAAATTATACCAATTTTTAAAAACGATATTAAACTACCACCTCTTATACATATAATAGTTGTGTGGCGATAATCGTGCAAGATAAATTATACATATGTCGAAGTACCTGTCACATCAGCAGACATTTTACTCCTTTATCCTGCACCTCGAAAAAAGAAATACAATTCTACGCACGCGTAGGCAAAGTTTCATTAAAATGTGGTAACGACACTTTCATATATATAGCGTTTTATACGGTTCCTATATATTAGGATTCTGTTACAATTGATAACCAGTACAACTTTTCGTCCGTGCTTCCATGAACCAAACAAATTTGAATATTTTTGTCCAAAAATTTTGTATGTAGATGTAAAATTTAACTACAATAAGAACCAAATTTAACCAAAACCGAACATACATCAATAAAACATGTTGTAACAGTTTTTTAAGAAATTGCAATAATATTAAACTGGATAATCTTCTGCGGTTCATTTGTAGACAAGAGTTCATAGAATGCAATTGTTCGAATGTATTTTTTTTCAACTGTTAAGGACATTTCAAGGATTCTTTATTTAAAATGATAATTTTCACATATATTCGTGTTACAAAGAAAATTATAAACATGTGAAATAAATGGATTATAATTGATGTTAATATAAAGTATCAGTGTTGTCTGGAATGTCCTTGATCCATTAAAATATCCATTCTAATATCGCTTTTCACTATTTAATTCTCGGTAATATAAAAAACAGCACGACTAAATCAAAACAGCATACTTTTATAAACTCCATTAAAATGTCTTTTAATACATTATGTAACTACTGCTTAATATTCAATTGCCTGTTTAATTTTATTTCATGTGAGGTACACCCCTGAGTAAATATGTAAAATTATCCTTATCATCCCGTTGAAATGTTTTCGATTCTAGAAACATTAATTCCAAACGCACATAATTCTAATTAATTTTAAAAAATGTATAAGCAGATTATCGAATTTTTTCGTTGCGTTTAAAGTGTTCAGTGTACGTAGATGTTAGATGTGTAAAATTTAACAATATAAGAACCAATTTAAATGAACATGCGAACTTAAAATGCCGATTATGTACGCATAGATTTCTGTACTTAACGCAGGTTCTTAAGATATATTGATAATATAAAACTACATGAATTTTTGGTTCATTTGTAGGCAAAGAGTTCATAGAATGTAATTATCCACAGGTATTCTTTTCAACTATTAAGGACACTTCATGAATTCTTTATAATAATAATTTTTACATTTTGTCGTATAAGAAAGAGTAATTGAACAAGCGAAAATAATAAATTTAGGTTATAATTAATGTTTATATAAATTAATTAAAGTGTGCGTATTCGAATTATCAAATTATTACTAAATATGTGAAATTTTTTAAATAATTTGGAAAATTTCTACCAAACAAGAAACGAGCGTTTATGATATTTTTAATTGAAATATTTTTCAACTTGTACGACAATATTTTTATCAATTTATATGCAGATAACTTTTGAATTGTTTCCAAAAATGAAAGTTGGTAACAAATGGTAGTGTGTGCAGCATCCACATCTGATGAATATCGCAGCTGGTGTGTTTACGGTAACGCATTCCACAATCAATTACGGTTAACCTTTTATTTCTGTGGCTCAACATGCGTGTTCAAACATCATTGTGTTACGAAAACTACTTTATCATAATTTTGGTATATTCTTATTGTTTTTCTTATTCAATACTCATTGGAAATTTATTTAGTTATTGACGCAATAGTTGAAAGTTCATAATATGAGAGATTGTAGTTGAAACTACACGTAAAAATTATTTTAATTAATAAATAAAATAAATTAATCCAAAAATGACGATTTTAAATTGAAATCTATATATATTAAATTCAAATTCGTATCGCTTATATAATTTAAAAGAATTGCCAATTTCTTAAGATATTCTCAATAATTAAATTGAACTTTTAAATTTATTATAAAAACATTTTGATTTTAACAAAACAATTCACGATATAATTATAACAATAAAAATTTAATTATTTACTTACGTATAAACATATGGTCCTAATTCATTTAAAATTGGTTTCGATCCATTATTCAGAAATTCATCAGCATTTGTTACATTGTACACGTAAATACGTATAAATGGTTCGACTGGTGGTTGTGCCCACCAACCAAATGATTGGCCACCGGGCCGTAATGCAATTTGATTATCTATGACTAATCTAACAATAGCTGTAAAACCGAATGTGACTATTAAACCAAATATTATTAGGCACAATGCCAATGATAAAATGATCCCTGTAGAAAAGAAATAAATAGAAAAGGAAATTAATTTAAAATTATTATTTCATAATAGTATCAAAAAACTTAAAATCTATAATATTTATTCGAATATAAAAATGAGATCAAGTATAAAGTTATTCTTAGTATTATTAAAATTATTGCACTTGATGTGTGTGTGTGTGTAGTAATAAATTGAATTACTGAATTGAAGAAATCTTTTAATTCATTTTTCTCTGAATATTATTTAAAAATATTTCGCATGTGAACTAAAAATATAATAATAATAATAATAATAAAAATATGTATTATTTTTATTATTGTTTAATAAAATATTATTATTAAATTCATTTTTTTTTTATTTTTGTTACGCAATAATGTGTAATAATTTTTTTTTTTTTGTATGCATATGATGCCAATACCGCAGTATTTGTAATTTTTTTCTCTGTTTATATAAAATTACACATAAAAACGCAGTCACACAAATTTCGTATACAAATAATTGTTATTTGTTATGACAAAAATAAAATAAAATATAATTAGTAAATTTATGTGTCTTAAATTTATAATTATTATTGTTAATATATTTTAAAAAAATAACCACATAATTTATTGAAAATGCGAATATGTGTCCTAATAGTAAAATTATTATAATTGAAAGTAAATACAGTGAATCGTGTTTCTATACAAGCTATACACGATATTAGTGAATATTGTATTCAGTCCAATATAATCCACACGCCACACATTCAATTAATGCGATAATAAATACTGTATTGAGTTAAATTTTCATACCAAAAGTATTGTTGGAGATATTGCATTCTAGCGAATTTGCGAAAAATATTGTATACAATGGAATATCTTCAGTTTGGACTATAAACAATATTCACTGTAAACATATTATTATAATAAAAGTTAACATTGAATATAGGCGGGCCGGGGTGTAGAGTGGTAATCTAGAGAAATACACATTTGCATAAAACAAATTATTATAAACTATGTTTCGTCATAACAAAAATCAAATTGATGCAATGACAAAATGTTGTTGTTGTGTTTTCTTTTTTTTTCTATTTTTTAATTTTCTTGTACAAGTTTAAAATTTTAATAAGTTTGAAAAAATTTAACAATTAAATATATTGTGTATATTAGTACAAGAAATTAACCTTCTGCGCTCGCTTAACACAATGGTTAAATAAATCAATCAATATTGATGGTACAGGGTGTGGTCGCGTGCAGTCATCATAATATTTAAAATTATTTGTGAATATATAACAAATGTAATGATTTGGAGTCAAGTTCGTACGTAGAATTCGCTAAGCTGTTTGAGTGTTTCTCCGGTTCGAGTACCATATCATCTTTTCATTTTACTGCTTTATATAGCAACAAGTTTTATTATCGTGAAAATATATCACATTCATCATTAATCAATTCGATTGATAAAATACACTTCATCCGCTCCACAATAATTTAACTATTGTATATTTTTCGTTCCAATGATGAATGAGTTCTTTATATACAAATATTTATTTTGAGATTATTTATATGAGATTAATTGTATTGCATATAGAATTGGAAACAATGGACCTATAAATCTAACGAGTGTTATGCTTAAAATTCTTGAAAGGTATCTTATGAGAAATAATGTAAAAATACGTGTAGTTTACCATTTTTTCTATCAAATTAATCCACTCTGACGTTGCACTACATCATTTGATAAATCGAAATGAGAGAGTGCTTAACATAAAAGACTTGGCATTAAGCATTTTTGTTGGACACAAAAGATTATAATTACTGATCATTGTATTGTATTTGCATATAAGAACGATCAGAGTTTGGCGACAGAGAGACGACTCTATATAGTCGCTATTGTGGTCTTAGTTGCTATACACCCCTTCTAAATAGAGTTCTCAAAAAAATGAAAATAGAAAAGATTCAATTCCGCATCAGGTTTAAACAAATGGAACTCTGAGTAATTATGTTAAATATATGAGGATAATACATTAGTTATTATAAGTTTAACTAGAAATTCCATCTTGACAATTGAATTCATAAAGCATGGGCCTACCATTTATGCAATGTCGAAGGTCTATATATTATATATCTTCGTGTTAAATTGCTATATAGATCGATATACTATAAGTTTACCTTAAAACCAATGCTATGCTGTGGTAGCCAAGGCTAATCTTATAAATGCATTACATTAATACAAAGAATAATTTTAAATTAAACACCTGCACTAATACCGGCATATCACAATTATAATGGGATATGATCAATGATCAAATTATCTGAATGATTATGGACATTCCAAAATTTGGGTGGGTGCGATACTGATATATGATCTCGTGGTTTGGCATAACCACAGACTAAATTTTTAATAAATCGTTTAAAATTATTATCGCCTTCAAAAGGGGTGATTGATGAATAAAAGAAACTACTGCGGTATATATGGACGGCTTTTTATTTGGATCGTTATCACAGTAACGATTGGACTGTGTTGTCCAGATATGGGGTGATAGCTTCTGCATTGTTGTCTATGGCCACAGAAACAAATTAATATTGATTGTGAAAGTGTTAACAGGTCTTCAACTTTTGGTCGCATTTGTGATAAGTATTTATTGTCGTGGAAGAATCAATATTTTTTTATATGAAATCTAGTGTATATGCTACGAACAGACAATTTATAATGTTTTGGCAATACATTCTGTATTCTTTCACAATTTAATGAATTATTTATAAGAAATATTTTTGTTTTTTTATCTAGAACTATATATGCCACGAAGAGTAACTCATGGGCTCAACGCACAATGAACCTTCTTCTTTCGTTTGTAAGTGTTGGCAATTAAATTGTCCACATTTTATAATCATCATCAACAAGCATTCATGTGGCGCATAAACCATTAGAAACACCCAGTAAATACGTAAATTTTATACATTAATAAAATATGTCAGGTGTGTTCGCAGGTATATTAACAACACAAAAAACAACAAATACTTGGTTATAACTAAACGCCGTACGCGTATGTTTACATTAAAAATATTAAGTTAGTATAATTTTATGATCGGATTTTGAGGGTTATATATTTTTTATATTGAATATTTGCATATGCTCTTTTATTACATAGCTTTGTATATAAAAAGTTATATGTAAATGTTTTAATATATAAATTAACTACAATATATATTATTATTATTATTATATACTTAACTAATTAATTTATTTCCGTGTACATTTTTAAAGTAAACAAATTTTAATGGTTATATGGAAAAAAATTAAAAAAAGGGTCAAGAGCAATATTATAAAACAAAAAAAGTTTCAAATATTTACAGGGTTTTTCAAACCGAATATTGTCTACTTTAATTTTTCATTTAATAAATAAAACTTAAATGATGTGATGACATTTTTACTTATATGACTTGCTATACTGCGTACGTGTGAATGCTTAATTTGAAATCTTCTAGCATATAGCGAAAATATTTTGGTGGTCAAATTATTTCCATCGAAAAATACACTTTATAATTAATTATATTAATTAATTTATATTTTAATAATTTCTTTTCAAATTGTATAATTAATAGAAAACCCTGATATACTAATTCTTATGTAAACGAATACAGCACAAACTCTCGTTATATCAATATTATTCATTCCTCATTTTCATTTTAATACTTAAAATTAACTTATAATCTATGACAATATGTGTCTTAATGTGCAAATATAAGTATTATTTTTGATTTTATACTCAATCATCTCCGGCACCGCATATAAAGTAATAAATATAGTATAGAGAATGGAACTGCTTGTTTTGTATTGTGATCAATTTACCATAAATTATGGAAACAACGTTGTTATAATTATAAACCGATAAACGATTTAAAAAATATTAACCTACATACTCCAAATTTTATTAAAATGGGACATAACTTCATCGGCAGTAATTCAATCTGATCTGAAATATAACTGGTCGGAACATCAGTTTTCAAGGAAATTGTTTGGAAATACGCGTTTACACTTACTTTAAACTTAAACACATGTCATTAATACATCTAATTTGATTACATCTATGCTATCTATAATCGGTAGAAGTGTGTGATATAACTTATTGATATAAGAATTATATATGAAAATTGTATCTTATTCTATACTTACATTTAAAATTAATTCACCTCAACCAGCAGAATTTTATGGTAAATTGTCGCTTAGCAAATTTGATCTTTTTATCATAATTTTCATATTAATTTGTATTTGTTTGTATAACATTGGAAGAAGGAAGAATTTTTGAAATTTTTTATATTATCTAATGCTGAACCATGCTTTTTATATAGCATTTCTTTGTAAAAGAGAGCTAATTGGGTTGCCTTTGCCTGTATATTTTATTATAAGATTAGCAGGCTACTATTCCATTCAACAAATTATAAAATGTTAATCTGACAATTTTAACATCTTTCAAGTAAATCAGTGAAAACTCCATTCGTTGACATTTTATTTTTATTTTCACTTGACACTCGAAAAGTAAAGTACGCACTGGAGTTTGCACTGTATATAAATTCTTTTAATTATTATTAATAATAAATGTTAATAAAATTAGCAAAAAAAATAAAAAAAACAAGTAATTCGCGTCTTTTATTTATTTATTTATTTTTTTTTTTTCAAAAAAACTTGTTCTTAATAAAAAGTAACAAAAAAAAAAACTTAAATCACCATTTGAATATAAAATATTATATTGCGTTAACGTTTCTCATATAGTTAAGTATTGAAAATTTAAAATTTTTTGAAAATCTTAACGAGGTTATTTTTTTTTTGTATGTATTTGCGTATATTTTATAATAGTATTTTAATTTCACCGTTAAAAGTTTATAATTATAATAAAAAGTAATAAGAAATTTTGTGGAAAAAAATTCGTGATGTATAAAAATGTAAAATATATAATCTTCGCAACCAAAAAACTTTAAAGTATAAAAAAATTCCTAAATCAAAATTAATAATTAAATTATATTTATATGAAAAAAACCTGTATTTTATTTACATAATATTGAGAAGAAATAAAAAGTTATATTAATTCAATCAGATACAAAATCAAATAGAAAAAATCTGTTACTAACTATAATGTTATTTTTAATACAATAAATAAATATCTATTTTTAGTATCTTATGCCTACATAAGGTATGCAAGTTAATTTCCAGAATTGTCTTGTGAGGTTTTGTACTTCAATGATACATACATGTCTTTTTTTAGTACTTTGTATTCGAGAGCTTTCAAAATCAGTGAAAAACGATATTTTATATCCCATACAATTTCCTAAATTAGAGAAAAAAACGCAAAGTTTATATCTAAAAACTACTTTTATTCATTTTATTCATTATTATTCAAAGGAAAATTAGCTTGTCCAGAATTTATATGTTGCAGCGATGCATAGTACCAAAATGTTACCATGTTACAAATGTTTTTAAAGCTTCAGCGATGCATTAACATTATAAACATTTTCATTTTTCCAGACACAACCTCAATTTTTTGCAATAAAAAGATGTACGAAAGTCATTTGCAGAAAAATGACACACACATTGTACTTTGCCGATTTCTTTAAATAAACAGTATATTCATTTGTATGGAAATATTTCGGAAATTAATTTGAACAACTATTGTATTTTATATTGTATGTGATCAACAATATTAAAAGAATTTACATATTCGGTGTAGTTTTCTTGCTATAGATAGAGATAGCTACTATTCAATAAAATCTTATATTTCTCTTAACATTTAACGATGTTAACGAACGTTAAAAATTTACTATTTTTATTTCAGTTCATAAAACTCATTTAAAATTCAAACAAGACAGAAAAAAAATTTATGTGAATATTAAGATTCGGTTTTATATATATATTGTAGTTTTTATATGTGCGATTGTTTATTAATAATCATCTGCAATATCAATTCATAAATGTGTGCGGTTTATTAAAATATACTATTATAGTAAAATTTGTTTACTATAAAAATACACTAAAATGTTAATTATATAACTTAAAAATATACGCGTGTACATCGATTTCAACAGAGAAACGCAGCGCTACAATCTAACTAATATAAATAATAATTGTCATATATATCTGGAAAAAATAATACGAATAATTAAAGGAACAGTTTAGCATGACACAAAATTTTAAATGTTGCGTATCTAGATAGCTATTGATTTTAGTTTTTAAATTAGGCACGATGTTATGCCCGTCATCCAATTTCATTTGCATATTAATAGAGAACTATGACACATAGTTCTCTACCTGCACTTACAATATATGCCATTAATAATTCAATTCATATATTTTAATTCGTTAATTTTGCTGGGTCGTTTTCAAAACAGGTGTGCATTGTGTTGATGAAAAATTGTTTTTTTAAAGTAGGTATTTTCTCATGAATATTTGTACCTTTTAAAAGGTTACATCGTTTAATAATAGTATTGACATAGACTTTGGATACAATTATGATCTTATCAATCGCAATTTAAGAATAAGATTTGATAGTTGATACATTTTAAAATTAATTGACTTTAGGATTTCCCCGATTTATCTGTTTTGGCTGTCAAATGTGTGTTATATATAGAGGCCATTCAGATAATCAAAAAGAGTTAAATAAAAAGAAATTATCTAGCGAATTTACAATCGCAATTAAATCTTAAAAGCAGAAAATAGTGGCAAACAGTAGTAGTCGAGTCGAAAAAATAGACAACAGTATAAAAAAAAAATTGGAATGTCCATTTTTTTTTTTTGAATTACGGACCATATAGTTTTAATAGATTTCCATTTTTGTATACAGAATTGAAAATTATAATCTTTTTCCAATCATTCATAGAAGATATTTTTATTTGATAACCCTTTGAATAGTCTTATCTGTTCTTAGCATTAGGTTACAGCTAAATATAATAAAATGCAAATTCTGCAATTTAGTATATCAAAACATATCTGAACAATTTGTTCAGATAGCACAATGGAAAATTAGAAGAACTCATTGAACCTGGTGCCAATTTTTAGATTGTTTCATATTAAAATAAAACTAGATTCAAATAACTTTCGGTAATTTGCTGATGTTCTCGAAATCCAAATAGCGAATAAAATTGTGTCATTTATAATTCAAGTGTGCACCTGCAGCAATCCGATTCTTGTTCGGAGTTCCACCAAATTATCTTTAAATTCTTCAAAAACCAATGGTAGAATATAAAAAAGTCTGCAAAGGCATAATAATAACACGATGCGGTTTATTGTTAAAATAAAATTAAACAAAAAGCAAATGCGCATAAATAAAATCACTTGAACTTTGGAATTATTGAAAAGAAATAATTAACGAAAAAAAAAAAATAAATCATACAAAGAAATTTTTTGTTCGCTGCTTTAAGTGGTTTTTATACGCATTCCGGCAGAATGTTTTGTTGTTAATTTCCACTTATTATAATCCAATACCTCTGTCCCATAATAATCCGGAATGGATTAGAAAAAAACGCATACAAATAAATATTAAATTTTGTTTTCGGTATCCCAAGCTCCATTTCGATGAATCTCGCTGAAGATTTCTTAGAAATTTACGCGATATTTTAAAAGCTTATTTCAGTAAATTGACTCTTATGGTCGACCTGGACTTTAATAATCACTTATAGCTACTATCTGCCTTCTGTGAATCATTTACGCTAATTAAAAACTTGTTCTTTTAACACACACAATTATCACCGCATACGTGATTTTAAGCAAATCCTACGTTTGCAGTAGCATTTTTACCAATTTTAAACCAAAACTTAATATTGGTTCTTTGTTTTTATATTCATTTCGTTCGTTCGACGCACAAAAACAGCTCTTATTTTATGTGTTGTATTTTCATTTCTATTGAATGTATTATCAGGAAATTTTCACAGTTTGTTGAGTAACGTTCCCAGAACATAATCATAAAAAAACTGTAATTGTAAGTAATTTAGTCACTTGTTTTATAGTTTACATAACCATTCCGGTTTATTATGGGACAGAGGTTGTAGTATATACGTTTAGTTTATATACAAAAATATGCCTGTAAATATTTTGCCAAATTTGTAAATCAACACTTAAGTCTCAAGAGTATACACACACACACACACATAAACACAAAAGTACATAATATATTATAGCTGTGGTGTATATGATAATAGTGACATTGGACCAATGACATTGTATGATTAAGTTCATCTCGCGTTGTTCATGTACTGTATAAAAATATTAAACTTAGCGAAATAATTATCATTATTTTATTGAAGTAAATTAAATTTATTATATGTTTTTCAAATATTGCAATTGAATTTTATGTTTATGTAAATTGCAATTTATTATTATATAAAATAACATTATAAATTTTAATACAAAGAAAACTTTTCTAAACTAAAAAGTTATATAAGTTAATAAATGTTTTACCTCCAAAAACTATTGAGAACAAGAAAATTATTGTTAGTGCATTTAAAATATTTCCCTATAATTTTCATGTGTGATTATAAATATACTCGCCGTATACGTACCAAAGCAAAGCATTACACATTATAGTTTAATAAAATTTAATTAAAATACATAAATATTGAAATAAATTAATTTAATAAAAGAATATATTGTGTCCATCATATGTGCAATTGAAGTATATCCATCAAACAATTAAATTCGAATATGATTCGCCTTTTATTTATATTTACTTTTGCGTATATATTAGCTTTGATTCGTATTCTGGTCCTAGAGAAATTAAATTCAATTTTATTTTCCTATTTATATAATAATAATTATTACTGAGAATTTTTAAATGTATTCATCCCATCATATGGGTTTGGGAACGATGTTCAAATCTAAGCTTCTTGCAATATATATTAATACCCCATTATTTCTAAATGTGAATTGCACTATTCTTTTGTTAATAATTGCAGACTATATTCCCTTTTAATTGGTCGTCTGGTATAGTAATATCTCTTTTTCTGTTCGCCACTAAAATTTAAACGGTATGCGATTGAATTTTCTCTAATATAGTATTTTTAATCCATAGATGTGTGAGTCTTAATTCTATACATTGTCTGATGTACGTATTATGTTAATAATAATAAGGATACACTTTGATTTCGTCCTTATTCGTGTATAATATTGCTGTATACGATTAAATTATTAACCATGCCAATATTTATATATGCGATATTGAATTTATATATTTAGGGTCGTTTTAGCTGTCATTCCTAAACTCAATATTGTTTTTAATAGATAATAATATAGACAGATATATAAACGGAACATCATTAAAAGTCTCTAAATATATAGAGAATCTGTAAAAATATTGAATAATTTGACAATGTGAACAAAAAATCTATTCCGCGCAGACAAAACCGCGAGTAAATTTCAGTGTGTCAAATAACGTACGTATATATTCCACAGACTAGTCGACAATTTTCCTCATCGTACTTTCACCGGAATTGTTCTTCTCGTTTCGTATAATAAACATAAGCTTCAATTTCCTTATATTTTTTGTGAGAACATTTGAATTTCTGTTTGTAGGGTATTATATATGCGGTTATTAAATAAACATAATAAACTTAAAACGTATATGCAAAAAGAAATGTTGAAATTAAAATGTCATTACAAGAGATGTTTCCGTATTATTACGTATTTGTATACGTTTCTTTGTTTTTTCAATTGCGACATTATATGAATTCGGATCGGATGAATGAATAATCTTACGTATATGTATACAATAAATTACCATTGCATACTATAAATTATATTGATTTTTCTTCTATATTATCGTATAAAAGAACTCCCAATTGTTACATAATTTATGTACAATAAATTCAAAACTCGTAGGTGCGCGTACACATATATTAATATAAATGTTAATGTTGGGCAGAGTTGTGTATGTTGGGGAAAAAAAAAATAAAGAGGCAAATAATAACAATCTAAAATGAAAAAAATATTCAATTATTATCATGTAAATACGAAATAAAGAATATACACATCCACATAAAAAAAATGGATATAAGTACCTACTCTTGTACATTTAAATGATTTTCGCAGTATTATTATTATTATTAGAAATTTATATATTTATAGCTATGCGGTATATTTTATTAACATATATTAAAAATATATAGATCTCTCGGTGCGTGTGTGTACGGTTGGTGTACACGTGAAATGAAATTCAAATATATTTACATATAAATATTTACTGTTCATTGTACCATATAATTTGTTTTTATTATTCAAATTCAAAATTGATATCAATAGATATATTTTTTTATAAATATCTATTTCAGATATACCAATCAAGTCATTTTTACATATACGCTATGTCCGAAATGTAACCGCGTTCACGTTTCTAAGATATGTCGATAACACGCCGATTGATTTATATACTATAATTTGAACAAATTATCAAAGTTACATATGACATTGGCTATGTGTTAACCCAACATAAAACGCATTGCAAATGACTGGATGTGACGATAATTTCTTAAAAATTATATATTGTAATTATTGTGATGAAACACATGGTGTGAATTAGAAACTAACAGTCAAAATGTTGAAAAAAGTAAAACCATAAATACATCCTTTGTTGAAATAAGAAAAATTAAAACAATTAATTTTGTTCGATTCCAAGAAGATATATGTTATTCACAAAGTGCGGTACAACGTTTAATTTATATGAATATACGAAATGCAAGGCAGTTAGTGATGTAATGCACACGCGCTTCATCTTGCGATCATTACCAAAGATTTGTTTACTAAAAATTTAAATTGATTCAACATTTGGCCGATGCACACGATTTAAATTCAAGTATAACTATTTTCTATTCTCTATAAACTTAATTTCCTCGAAGAAAACAAATTTGCATCAATTGAAGACATTGAACAAGTCAACACAGCATTCCAATAAGCAACCCAAAAAAAAAATAATTTGATGCGATTGTTGAGATGTGGTGCAAAAATCAATGTATTTTTTTAATTTTAGGAAAAATTGTTCGAATAAATTAATTATTTTTCTATAAAAATATATTAATTGTTTGCCCTTTTCTTAATACTTAATACATTTGCGGTTAATTTTCGGACAGATGTTGGTGTATATAATAACATATAATAAAATCAAACATGATATGGAAATCAATGTTATTTTTATTCGATGTAATAATGAACTTTAAAATCTATTGTTTTATTTATTATATTATTTACACGGCGTGACCGGGTCGATAAAGAGGGAAAAAGAAAAAAGGAAAAGTTGTCTGGTACCAAAAGCGGCTGGATGCGGATACTATATTTATATTCGTGTAATTAATTCTATAGCAATTACTGATATATGCGAGCTGATGTATATTATCAAGATGCAATTTTTTCTTAATTTTTTCGTCGTTCAAACTAACGTTCTACTAAAGATTTTTTTTTTTTTTTTTTTTTTTTTTTTTTTTTGTGCGTGGGTAGGTAAAAATCTCAATAGACACCACGAGGAACGCGCGCGTTATCCTGGTGGTAGTGTGGAACTCTAATCCACTAAAAAACCTCCCAAGAGCATGAACATCCATATTTGAATGTCAATACTACTACCTATTACAATCTAGTCTAAAGACTAATAAGCAATTTTATTTTGTTGATTTGTTTAGGATACTAAAAGTTTATCCAGCGATTCATTTTAGTTTTGTTCGATTATAGCATTATGCCAATTCAAAAGGTTTTATCCTTTTGAGTCGTCTTGTTATATTTGAGTTGTCTATTAGCCTGTAAGCCTCAATATTCACATGTGCCCGTAGTCTTCTTTCGTGACCCTGTGCCATGTTTTTAATTTCGTCCACCACATTATCTATTTCTAGATCCCTATGTAGGTTTTTGTTGTTAATGTACCAAGGTGCATCTACAATATTTCTGAGCACCTTATTCTGGAATCGTTGTATTACATTTATATTACTTTGTTTGGTGCACCCCCAAAGTTGCACACCATATGTCCAAATAGGTTTTAGAATTTGCCTGTAGAGCAATAATTTATTTTCTATTGTCAAAGAAGATGTTTTTCCTATTAACCAATACATTTGTCTATAACGTATATCCAGTTCATCTCTTTTCTTCTTCACATGTGTTTTCCAACGCAATTTAGCATCTAAAGTCATGCCCAGATACTTGGCCGAATTAGAATATGGTATTTGCAGATTGCCAATAAATATAGGCCTATATACAATCCTTTTATTTGTGAAGTCTACGTGAACCGACTTTGTTTCGTTTAGTTTCATTCTCCATTTTTTGGTCCAGTTATCTATCTGTGTAATAGCCACCTGCAGTTTCGCGGTTGTTTCTTCATTAGTGTCCCCAACAGCCAGGATGGCAGTATCATCAGCAAATGTTGCTATCAAGTTGTTTTCCATCAGTGGAAGATCACTAGTATACAATAAATAAAGTATTGGTCCAAGTACACTTCCCTGAGGTACTCCCGCCTTGATTTGTTTTAGCTGAGAAACGGCTCCATCCTGTTTTATTCTGAAGTATCTTTCTGACATATAAGATATTAATATCTCTGCATACCGTGCTGGTAGCATTTTTTGTAACTTGTGTATTAAACCCTCATGCCATACCTTGTCGAAGGCCTGTGCCACATCCAGAAAAATTGAGGAACACACCTTTTTTTCTTCTAGTGCTCTTTCGATCAAATCCGTTATTCTGTGTACCTGATCAATCGTTGAGTGTTTGTCTCTAAAACCAAATTGGTGATCCGGTAATAATCGTTTACTCTCAATGATTGGTTTTAGTCTCTTTAAAATAAGTTTTTCAAATAGTTTTGATAATATTGGCAATAATGAAATTGGCCTATAAGATGATGCCTCATGAGGTGGTTTGCCAGGTTTATTGATCATTATTACCTCAGCCACCTTCCATATATTTGGTACATGTTTTATTCTGAAGCAGGCATTAATGATATTTCTTAGATGTGTTATAGCTTTCCTGGGTAGCTGCTTCATAACCTCTCCCGTAATTAGATCATACCCAGGAGCCTTCTTCAGTTTTAGGTTTTTGATTTCATTTATTATTTCAGTAGTCGACGTTGGTTCCATATCCATATCTACATTTTCATTTTGAATATGCCGCACCTCCCATGACTCCTCGGCCCGACTATCAAGTGGTTGGAAAATATTTTCAAGATGTTCCGCAAATCTTTCCACCTTTTCTTCTTTATTTCTTGCCCAGCTTCCGTCCCCCCTCCTTATTGGCGGAACATGAACTATAGGTCCCTTTAGTTTTTTTGTAGCCTTCCATAGAGAATAGTCGGAGTTAATGCTATTAGTTAACGTTTTCAAATACCACTGTACCGACCTATTTTTATATTCTTTTATTTTCCTTCTTAAGTGTTGAGTGATGTTGTTTAGATTCGTTTTGTCAATTGGGGTTCTGGTTTGTTGCCACCTTCTCCTCATCCTTCTTTTTTTAACAAGTATTTCCATAATTTCTGTCGGATAGCCGTTTCCTTTTATTTTCTTTTTATTTTGTGGAGTATTTATCCATGCCGAGTTTTGTATGACCCTTGTAAATGTTTCTGTAGCTTTATCTACCTGTTCTGGTGTCCTTAGCGGTATATTAAGATTTATTCTGTCATCCACACAAAGTTTAAAACCCAACCAGTCTGTGAGTTTGTTGGTTAATGCTGGGTTTTCAGTGTTTTCCACAACCTTCTCCCTTAGGGTTAGACTTACCGGAGAGTGATCCGAACTTAACTCATCACTTTCTTCTACTTGTAATTTATTAGCGGGGATGTTCTTAATTATGAAGAAGTCAATTAGATCGGGTATTTTGTTAGGATCAGTTGGCCAGTATGTAGGCCTTCCCGTTGACCGTACTTCGCATCCCATTTCCCTAATTGCGCCATACAGTTCTTTTCCCCTAGGTAGTGTTAATCTGGAACCCCAAGCAGAGTTCTTTGCATTAAAATCACCACCCAGTATGAATCTTTTTCCCAGCGAATCCAGGAATTTTAAGTATTGCGCTTTCTTCAGTAAGTGTTTTGGTGGGCAATATATTCCCGATATTACAAAGGAATAATTTTTCATGTTGATGTTTACAGCAGTAGCCTGTATTTCTTTTGTCTCATATTTAGCCTCTTCATGGTGTTCAATATTTTCTTTTATTATAATTGCACTTCCTCCCTTGGCACTGTTTTCAGGATGATTCGCATGATAAGTTTTGTATCCCCAAAATTTGATATTGGATTGCTTAGTAAAATGTGTTTCCGAAATGAGACACACATCTATATTCTTCAGCTCAAGGACTGCCTGTAGTTCGTTTTTGTGTTGCTGCAGTCCATTCGCATTCCATAATAATATATTGAGTGTACTAGGCATCATTTGTATTTGTTTTCGGGTACAGCCCTTTCGAGGTACTTTCTAGGTTTTTTTACCCGGTTATTCAATGATTTAAAGGAATTTTCCATACTTGTAACCTTTGTAAGTATCAGTTTCAAGGTTTTTTCCAAATTTTCATCTGGCTCCTTAGTTACTATATTTTTGTTTGCAGTTATTTGCGCATAAGTTACCCTACGAGTATTTGTTGGGTTAGTGGCATATGGTTGAGAATTTCCTTCCACATTTATTGGCTTTATTTTTGGTTGCCCCCTGATTTCACTGGGCGTGGTTCTTTCGGATTTTTTCGTATTTTTATTCCTGAGTTTTTGAATTTCCTTAGCAATCATACATCCTCTATAATTAGCCGGGTGCGCGTCCCCACATAATACACATTTTGGTTTTTCACTTCGTGTTTTTGTACAATGTATAGTGCCGTGTTTGCCGGCACATTTCACACATCTAGGTTCTTTTGAGCAATATTTTTGCGTATGATTGTATCCCTGGCAGTTTTTACATTGAGGTATTAAATTTGAACTTTTCCTTAACTGTTCAATTTTCACTCTCATATTTAGGATTGAGCCTATGTTGTAGATATTTTCAGTCTTTTCTTTATTATCAAAAGTCAACATAAATAAAGGAAGTCCTCTTCTACTGATGATTTCATTTCCTTCATTATTTATTTTTTTTTCTTTTTTAATGATGTTGACCGCTTCCGTTATATGTAATCCTCTTTGCTGTAGCTCGGATATAATATCGCTACTTTCACACGTTGGGTGGAGACCCCTAGCCATAACCCTAATTGGTCTCTCACTTTTATTCTCATACGTATACCATTGTATTGCATCATCTTGTAATTTTTTAGCAACAGCCCTATAACTTTCGTGATCTGTGGTATTAATCTTCCACACATCGTTGTTCAATGAAATAACCCTGTAATTACCATTCGTAATTGATTTCAAAATGGTCTGTATTTGAGCATATGTTTGAATGCCCACTATATTTATTGGTGGTGGTAATCTTTCACTTATGTGAGCACCCTTTTGATTTTTTTCCATACCCACTGAATTAGAGGTATTTATTTCTGGGGATGATTCAGCTTTTCTTTTTTTGGCAGGCTTTTTTTTCCTAACAATCCAGTTGGTTTCTCGTGCAAGCTCTTCCTCGTCAGTAAAGTATTGCGGTTTTTCAGAATTTGCCTTCGATTCCATTATGGCACTGACACTAGATTTCTTTAACAGCTCATTTTGTTTACGGAGCTCATCAATATCCGTACCCATTTGTTTAATAAGGTTTTCAGTAAAGTATTGCGGTTTTTCAGAATTTGCTTTCGATTCCATTATGGCACTGACACTAGATTTTTTTAACAGCTCATTTTGTTTACGGAGCTCATCAATATCCGTACCCATTTGTTTAATAAGGTTTTCGAGGTTATTGACCCTCCCATGTAGTTCATGGTTTTCCTTTATAATGTCTGCTATAGTTGGTCGTTTTAACATGTTTTTCTCCTCGAGAAGTTCATTTTTTTGTATTAATTGGGTCTGTCCATTGTTTACACAATACGGCACCCCGGGTGGAGTTCTCGGTGTTATTGAACTCCTTCTACTAATTTGAATTGATGGCAATAGTTGGTCCCCCCCAGAATCCGTGGGACCGTCCTCCGAAGAGTGTGGATTTTCCAGTAAAACTGGTCTGCCACCTGGGGTATTAGTTTCCTTTGTTTTATCCATTGCATTATTGTTTCTACATTTAAAACGTTTTATACCTTCCGTCAGGTTTATATAACTGCCGTCCCTTTGGGATCAGTCGCAGACCAGGGAGCCGCCTATTATAGGTCAGACGCTTCTGGATTTTTTATGCGCATTTATTATTTAGCCTGTAATCCGTACAGTTGCCCGGTGGTCACCACTAGGAGGTATAATAAATACTTGGTAGGAGCTGACATAGTTGCGGCGTTGGAATGCTTTGAAAATCAGACGGTCAACGCTTACCCTATCGCTACATACCCACGACCACCGTTCTACTAAAGATGGACCGGTTATTGTTTTTCCTTTTTTCCGATGTTAATCGATGAATATTGTACCAAACTTTGTCATAAACTTTCTCAAATGATGGAATTGTATTTGGCCGTATTTGGTGAGCTTTCACCAGGTTCTATATCCTACTGTTTTATTTCCTGCTATGTAGAGAAATATTGTTATGAATCGACGTACAAATTGCTTCGGTTCTCGGATTAGATGTTATGCAAAACATTTTTTATTTTTGAGATGTTTAGCCTTGTCGAAGCCGGTTTCGTATATGGAGGCGAAATAGAAAGGGTTAATTAATTCAATTGAGTTTAACAATTTAATTTAAACAGTTTTTTAATTGTATAGTATTTTAATGAAGTTCAATGATAAAAGTCATTGGTTTTTGTTCATAGACAATCTATAAATTTAATACATTATATTAATTTTTCTTTTAAGTTACTCTCTGTCTGTTAATTAAAAGGCTTCAAATTTTTGTACATTTTTAAATTAAAATTTCAACATTTTATTAAGATATATTCTAAATACATCAGGTCGCTGCTTTTTGAAATATCGTAACTTTATCTATAGATAGATGGCAATTTATAATTTCTTTCTGAGATATTGTTATCAATAAATAATTATATATGAATAATTTTCATGAAGTTTCTATAGAAGATTGTAACTATAAACTACTCACGGGACAACACATAATGGAAACCTGATTTATTTAATTATATTATCTAATTTTAAGCATTGATTTCGTATTTAGTTTGGAATGATGATGATGGTTTTAAAAAGGTGACTAAATTAGGTAATTATATTCATGCAGATTTATGTGCTGTACTCTCGCTGATGACTTAATCTTCAATTGGTCTAGTTTCAGAAACCTGACACATTTCACATACAAAATAATATATATAAATTATATATTTTTCAAATACTCCATATATCTGCATTTTCTGGTGGGAAGAGGGCCAAGCTAAAGAGCATTTAGCACAACGGGAATTTATGATTAATATTATTTAGTATTTTGGTTTAGAATTGGATTATATCATCGAATCGTGAAAGAAATTTTCTATTGATGATAAAATTCCAATATATGAACTGACATACATCCCATATAGATTTCAATCAAATTTAATTATCAATGGGGTTTTAAAATTTCTTTTCTTTTCTATAGCAATCTGCATTGCTAACATCTGATTTTATTCGAAATTTCTAATCTTTATTAATAACAATTTATATAATAAATACCAACGAAAATTGAATGAGAAATGTAATTTCTACATGGAGAAGTGACCATAAACTGTACGCAGCAGTTGTCATATAATAATTTTTGAAACCGGTCTTAAGGTTATTACAATACATTGCTAAGAATAAAGACTTCTCATACACGCCTACAAAATTTTATTAAAAATTTTATAAAGAAATTACCAAGTCAGAAAATTCTTAGAAGTTGTCCATTGTTATTCTTTTTGACAATTAGTTTTCTATTTATTTGTTCCTTTATATATAATTGTTAACATTATCAAATTACGAAAAGATTTCTAACTTAATTTACTGATGTATTTTTTTTTTCACTTTTATGTAATTATTCCTGCTACAACTTCTAAGTTCATAACTATATTTGAAGAAAAATAAAATTACTAAAATCTAGAAAGGTTTCAAGCTTTTGTACCGTCCCATATTTTATTATTCATTTTATCATCTGGGTCGATAGATATTTTAAAAAATATTAATGCCTAATTCCAGATAATATCTCAATAGCTGCTGGCTAGTACTCTATTATTCGCATCACATTGTTTCACACACAATTCCTCCACAAACTAAAACTATGTAGAAGACAAAAATGCATTGCAAATAAAAGATAATTTATAAAAGAAAAAACAAATAAAATCCCTTAAAAAATCACAAATTTTACTAATTAAACTTTAACTAAATTTAATAGATATTTTAAAAATACACAAAAAAAAAGGTTATGTCTTATACTTACACCATTTCCGTAAAAACGTTCCTGATAATTTGGCACATAATTTATTTTGTGTTCCGTGCATTTTCGTTATTTCGTTGTTCTATTTTTCCTTATTTGTTTTTTCTTAAATTTTCTATTGATTTATTTTGTACGCGTCAACGTCTTTTTATTATACGCAAAAATTCAGATTCACATTTAACATAAATTCCAAAAATAAAAAAAACTGTGTGTATGTAAATAAAATAGTAAATATAAAAATTGTAGTTAAATAAAATGTGAAAGAAATACAATTTTTATTTACAATTGTTGGAAAAAAATATAAAAAATTACATATGCACTTTTTAACTTTCTTAAAATAAAAAAAAAAACTCGATGTTGTTGGTGTTGCGCTGATGTTGTTGTTGTTGGTGGTGTTGTTGCGCTGATGTTGTACGCTCAGTGTTTGTATTTTTTTTTTAGTTTTTATGTATACACTTCAATAAATTTTATTAATATTTATGTTAAATTATGTTTATTTTTTTCTCTTCTTATACAATTATTATTTAATGGTTTCGTTTTCTTTGCGTTTTAGTTTAGTAAAAATTTTTTTTTTTTTAATGTATAATAATATTAATTGTTAATAATACAATGTTTAATTAAATTATAACACTCTACATGACGTGCGACGCGGCCTTGATTATTTAGAAAAAAAAAAAATAATAATAAAATTATAATTAAATATTAAAAATTATGTTTTAATATTATTATTTTTATTTATATTTTGATACTGCTCTACCACAAAAAAAAAAAAAAACTCATATGCGACTTTTATTAAAATGCAATGACAAATGAAGTACAAAAAGTACTAACTATTGTATAAACTATAGAAAAAACCGTATAATTTATAAATATATAATTAAAATTATGTATCATCGCAGGTAATTTTAATTTTACCGATGATAATAAGAAAAATATATTACAATATTTCAATAAATTCACAAAAATTTCATTGTACAATATTTCTTCTTTTTCGTTTATGGGGTTTTTTTTGTTTTTTGTATCAATCGAATAGTGCGATTGATTATACCGAAAATACTTTCAAATAAATATAAAATATATAATAAAAAGTGACGATATACATTGACTACACACACAAAGATTGCGAGTGCTAAATAGGAAAATTATTATTATGAAATCGAAGTAATTAAATTTGGTCCATTCGAAACAACACGAAAATATCAGTAACTTATAATAGTAATATCAAATCACCATATGACTACAAATGAAAGAAATTGAAAGAAAACATTTATTAATATAGCGATGGAATCATTTTCCAAATCAAATTATTACCATGAATGAGATAACAATGGTGCGTTACGAATTCCTAAATGATATATTTAGTAGTTTTTTGAGAATTATCTAACGAATAATAAATGAAATATGACAATAATTTATTTTCAGATGTATCAAATATGGATTGATAATTATCAAAACGAATATGATCTCACAACAAAAAAACGAAAAAAGAGCTGTTATTGTCCATTAGTCTGTTAATATACCGAAAATGTTTCAAATTATGTTCTGCTGTGGAAACTTTGTTATTAAATAATATTTTGAATGTTTCTTTTATAAATGAATCGTCGTTCATTATATCCGGAAAGATTCAAGCAATATGTGATTTTGACTTGTTTATTAAAAACAATACACATTTATTTATAAGGTGTGTCGAAATCCGATATCATGTCTATAACTTATATAGAGCGATTGAGGGTTGATATAGGTAAAAATTTGAATAATTGATATAAAAAAATCTGAGATGCTGTATTTTTTTCAGTTACTTTTTAAACTGATTTTAAGCATGATCTTGGATATCGCATACAACATTGAACCATATATATATATGTGTAGAATATCATTGATCTTATGACTGCCGTATACGATAAGTGTATCGATGCTTTCGCAGGGTATTTAAATTTAATGGATTTTAACTGAATGGCGTGTTTTTTTTTCTTCTACCTTATTTGTAAATACTAGTTTTTATTATATTTTATACACCTCTAGCAGTTGGTCCATATGCAATGCGAGAACCGTATTGAGTAAATCGCCAAGTGTGTTAATATGATTGGCCACATCACCAAGACCATTGTAAAATCATCTACATATACCTGCGTTTATATTTTTTTAGATGCGTTATAAGTCTATCGGTCAATTTGATAAACAAAGTACATAGATCATGCGCTATTTGTACCATTTATTTTTAATAGAGTTATCTATATCAAAATTCCTGGAATTTTAAGCATAAAACTCGCGTGAGTATATGTATAGGAAAGACGAGGTTTCTTTATATGTTTGGCGACCGGTATGAATATTACCTTGACCCGTCTCCATAACTTAGGTATGTGAACCAAATAGCAATACTTCCCCTATAAAACATCCCTCAATTTATGAATTTATCGCCCATCTGATTTTATCAATGATTATCACAAAACCAGCAGCGCAGTCAGAAGAGAAATCTTCTCTTTATTTTGTAGTTCCTTTTTTGTATTTCATCCACGAATGCAATGCCATTCCGGAAAATGACTGCGTGCATGATGTAATGTAAACATGTGGTGTGATTCTAGATGTAATATAGACAATTTAGTTTTTATTAGTATTGTATATTGGCACGATAAAAGCCGCCTGAAGATACATCACGGAACATTTAGATTATACAGAAGATGTTTGTTTATTTTTTGTGTTTACGAGCATTCCTGCGTGCGGTCACTGGAACATATAAATGAGTTACTCATACGAAATTTCAATGACATCAACAATACAGAAAATGCTCGGGACTATATTGCCTGACAACGTAAAGAGATTTTAAAAATTTCTTCAATATGAAAGTTTGAAAATTGATTGCATATATTTTAAAATTCAGTAAATAAAAATGGAAATTGTAAATAAAAAAATTCATAATATGTGGATTTTCCGGAAAATTAATCGGTTGCATCTTCCCTAATTTATAAATTTTTGAGAATTGTCTTATTGTTATACTCATACCCGCCTGCCTATATTATTAGATTATTTTATAATCATTGCATTAAATTCAGACTTTTTTTTTAAGCTTCGTCACTGCTCGCATCACTATCAGTCATTTTATTTTTGACTCTGTTACTTTGACAATGCCTTCCGCATATCATGCACTGGATTCAGTCAGACTGAACAAAATAATATTATTTAAAATTGTACAATGAAAGAAAACTGCAATTTCTTATATATACACATTTCAACTGCGTATACGGAGGTGTAATGACCTGCCATATAAGTATAAAATCAGGAAGGTTACGAAATATATTATGCACATCACATATAAGAAAAAGCTAATTAAATGAAATTAATATTTTATTGATATACGAGTATGTTAATTTTTATAAAATTATATTATAACCTTAAAAGCATTGCAATAAAGATTGGAAAAAAAAAATCCCTTTTTTTTTTAAGGCGCGACCCATAACGTAGGTCAAACTACAGAATTTTTAATTTAAATGAATAATATTTATTTATATTTAGTTAAGGTTTTTCTGATGCTCTGTGCGTATTTTTATTTGTATATGTATTAATGCGCTATTCACAAATATAAATAAATAAATATTATTTAAAACAATTAACAAATAATAAATAAATGACTGGCTATAGTGAATGCGGTGTCGGTGTGAGTATCAATTCAAATAAAATTTGAAAAAAAATAGAAATACATTTGTATGAATGCGAATCATATAATCAATTTTGTAAATAATTTTTTTGTATTAGTAGTAATGTATTTACATTTAAATTTATTTAAAATAAATTATTGATAAAACCACTTAACTTTTATTTTTATATTATATCAAAGCGAGTGTTTATGGAATTAATATTGGATTTATACTTGAAACCTTATGTATTATATGTATTACTATTTGAAATTCATCTTGTCAACAATAGCGTATATTGTACAAATTGTTTAGTTATATACTACTAATATTACATTGTTGACATTTACAATTTAAGTATTATATAATAACCTTGAATATAATTTTTTTTTTGTAATTTAGTAATCTGTAGCCGTGTAATAAAAAATTAAATAAAATACATTGTACATATTTACAGGTATAATTTAATAATAATAAGAAATTATATAAATAATAAAATTATACACGTACGTACATGTATATGGACTATTATCATATCATATTGTATTTTATACATATTATTATTACAATATTTACAAAAGTGTCATAATTTCATTCTTGTTAATTTGATTTAATTGAAATTTATGCTTATAATAATATGCGATTGTAATTGATTTTTATGTAAAATTATAAAAGAGACAAGAAATAATGAAAATTATTATTATTTATAAAAAAAACCCATTAAAATTTGAATTTTCTTAGGTTGTTTATAAGTAGTAGTCTATAAGTAGTCTTCTCTGCAATAAACTAACAATTATAAAGAGATATATTTTAATTATTATACTAAAAATTAATATACGCTCAAATAAATAACACTTTTTCAATAATTAACAGAATTTATACAGCCTCCCATACAATAAACCGGAATGGTTATGTAAACCATAGAACACGTAGCACCTGTTCTTAGTTTTTTTGTGATTATGTTCCGTGAACGTTCCTTAACAAAATGTCAAAATTTTATAAAAATACAACACATAAAGTTAAAGCTGTTTTTGTGCGTCGGTTTAAAAATGAATATAAAAACAAAGATTAAATATTAAATTTTGTTGTAAGAATGATAAAACAACTACAGAAACGCTTCAACAGCTTAAAATTGCTTATGGTGATAATTTTTATTATCCAAAACACAAGTTTTTTTTTAGTGGTTTCGAATATTCAAAGATGGTGTAGAAAGGATGTTAAAGATGATGAAATGTATATTTGTTTATGGATTGCTATCCGAATGATTATTATTATTATTAATATTTTTATGTATTGCTTTAAATAAGTGTAATAAAATTTAAATTATCAAATGATGCGTATTCATATAAAAAATAATAATTGATTATGATTATGGAAGAAATTTAGGTTATTGTTTATGTGACGAAATCATATCAAATAGGAGGAAAAAATCTATGTAATAGATTAAATAGATAATTTAATACAATTAATGTATTAATTAATTAATATACCAAATTTACTGTAAATTTATATAAAAGTCTAGATGTCAATAAATATGGAAAGAAACCTTCGCATGGTATTTTTATATATTAACATTTTTGCCTTGAAAATTCTTTATATTTTAATGATTATTTTTTTTTTTTTAATAAATTATTTGTGTTACGATACGATAGAAATGGGGTATAAGGTCAGGTAGCCACAAGCACCGCGACCAGAATAACAGTTCTATATTGCGTACCCACAATTTGTATTTGTATTTAATTTTTTTTTTTTTTGAATAGAATTGCATTTAATTTTGTGACTATTGTGACGGAAAAATTGTTTCACCATCAATTACATAGAAAATTGAAAAAACTGAATTGGAAGGTTCATCATCAGATTACCATATCAATTCTTCATATATAGAAATTCATAAATTGACAAACAAATTTTAATAATTTTTAATATCCGAATTTCAATCAATCAATTAAAATCGTTTATACTTTATGCTTTGCTGAATTTGGTTGTGATTGTACTGCAGCACAACGAAACAATATCACCACCACCACCAGATCATTGAAAAGAGGTGACGATATATTGAAAAAATGATCAATAAAATACTTGATGTGTTATACGATCAGTAACAAAAAAAAAACCAAATTAACATTATCGTGCCAAAGTAAGAAAATTTGAATATGCGAATATAAAAAACATTTCAAGAGAATCTATTAATACTATATGTTAAGGGTCTGCAAGGCAAAGCCTTTAAGTCCGTTATCTTCTCCGATGGTAAAATTGTTTGTATTATTATTATTACCTTAAAACATGATATTATCGTGTTGATAGTATATTTTATTCCAATTATTTCCCTGGTAAATATTTATTATTTTTTTTCTAATTTTGTAACCACCACGACGCTACTGTTAACGATTAAAAATTTATTATAATTATTTAAATAAGTGTTTCTTCTTATATTGTATATAGATAAAGAAATAATCTTATATTATATACGTACACACACTCACACGCATTATATATACAATGCATTATAAAAATATAGTATCTCTTTATGTGAATGTAATTAATGTTGTGCTCAATAAAAGCAATTAAATTACTTTATATAGATTTTATATATATAAGAAAAAATAAATATATAAAAATAATAGTAGACTAAAAAATATCTTTAAGTATAGTGAGACTTATTTTTAAAAAAAAAAAATGTGTGTAAGTAATATAAAATCTATTTTAATTTAAATATATTATATATTTGTTCATAAATGGTTATAAATATAATGATTTTCTGTGTATATTACACAGAGAAAACTCTATATAAAAGTCACATTTGTGGCACTTCAAAATGATGATCTTGTGAAATTTTGGAATGAGTATTAGATACGATAAAAATTCTGGAATCACTATATCGATAGGAGACAACCAAATTCATTTAAATTGATTATATGTAGGGTGGGATCATATGTAGGGTGGGATCATATAATAGGGTGACTTTCTTACTAAATAAAAGAAGCATAGGGGCAGTTAGTTGTACGAACCAAATTACATATAACTTTGAATATTTTCTCTATGTATATTCTAATGAAATTTATAGTATAACTTTAGAATATGAATCTAATTGTATACCATTTTATCTTGCATTTAATGAAATTATCAATCCTATAATAGCATCAGTATATAATAGCTACCCCAGTAATTTGTTAGGAAGTCTCTCAATAATACAATTCTATAAATACATGCATACACCCAATTTGTACGAATTTGATTATGAAATACTGTGTCAACATCTAAACTATCTGTCTCAAAAATAACCAGAATGACATTCTAATACAGAGATCTATAGTAACGTCATCGCCATCCAAATTGGCTTCTAAATATATATTTTGAACAGATCCTGACAATTTTATTCAATGTATAAGCCAAAATAAAATTCATTAAGTAACTAAAATATTTAGTATTCGGCGTGTCGGTTCAAAAAATGTATGTAAAGAACTGTGCGTTTTAAAATTATTAAAAATGTGATCATCCATAAATTTTTGAGGGCCATCGACGATTCAGGATATTTCGCAATTGAGGTAGAGTAAAACCATCCTTAATATAACCGGATGGCTATTATCTTAATTCAATTGGGTAATTTTTTGAATTTTTTCTATAAAAATTTCATAAAGTTATCATTATATATCTCTATAGTGTTTCCCGCAAAATCACAGTACCTAAACAACGGTCTTTTATAATTTCTGATTATTAAATTTATTATCACAATATTAATGCACACAGTTGCCCATCAAATTTATGATAAACTGGGGATTTTCCTTATAGATATTTTCTTATAGATAGTATTTTTCATTGGTCACCATTTAGCGGCAGAGCACCGGATTGACTATATTATAATAGAATTTACAATTATACTTTTATGAGGTAGTACTAGTGACTACGAAAAGGTATACCTGTACTCAGATAGGCTAATATAATTTCCAATATCAATAATAATAATATAGTAATAATTGATAAAATAACATTAATCATTGGGATTAACCTTTCTGAATACAATATTTTCTTTTTATAAATATATTATTATTTTTATATAAAGAAATTTGTTTACTTTAAACACAGATTAAATAAAAAAAACTTATAGCTCAGCGAAAATTACGTGAATTAAATAAATTTTTTTTTTATAATTATTGAGTTTATATTTATTGTAATAATAATTACTATGACTATAATAATATTGATATGTGTACGATTTTATATTATTTATAATGTTTATTAATGCCCATTGGCTGGCTGTACGTACCATGGAATTTAGGTTAATAGAACATTTGTCTCGCTCTAACGAAATACAATTTTTAGATGAAATTTTATTTAATATAACTATTATTTTTATATTTTAATTAAATTTTATTAATATATTTTAAATAATATAAATTACTATTTATTTATTTATACTTGTGGAAATACACAATATACAAATTTGTATAAAAATATTTATAATTGTATTTATTTGTCATCTGTCAGATTTACTATATTTAATAATATATATTAAATTTATGTTTTGGTTGATGTAACACACATAGTTGTGTGTCGACATTATAATACTCGCGGTGGTGACAGTCGATCACCTTAAAATGCATTGAACACGCAGTGAATTATAGTAGGATTTTTTAAAATTTGTTTTAAATCATAGTAAAATCTACATAAATCTATATGACTTAAATTATATAAATATATATGGGATTATACCTATATTTGTGTAATAATACATATTTTTAATTTAAATTCTACAAATAATTATGCTAAATGGTATTGGGTGGGTCAACTGTATTTACTTATTAATCTATTTTTAAAAATGTTCTTGTATACCATATATTAAAATACTATTTTAACATTTTAATGAGTTTTTAATATATAAATCCACTATGGTATATTTTCAATATTCTCTACATGAAACATATTAAATACATATATTATAAACAACAAACTATATGACCAAAATAATTATTTGTATATAAGTTTAAAATTTTATATACACTGAGGAGTTTCACTTCAATTGAATTGCGATTCAAGTAAAATCCACTATCTAGCGAATAATTTTGAAGTAGTTTGAAAATTTTATTTATAAATTTATCCGCATTCAATGTAGAATTCCCATCGAATTGAACAGCATGTAAAATTCAATATCAAATTCCTGTGTAGAGTGTATCAGGGAAAGAAAAGATAATCGTATTTGTGATTACATTGAATTGGAATTTCTCTGTATATTATAGAATTTTAATCTTCATAATATAACATAGAAATACTCTTTTTTTTTTAACGTTATTATATAGAAAATAGAAAATATTCTATATATAATTTGTATTGTGAAACGTATGCTTAAATAAAAAGTTACAACAATATATAATGTAAGATATTATAATATTAAAAAGTTTTAATAATGTAGAAATAAACTTTTTTCCTTTTGTTAAACTTATAAATAATAATCAATTGATTTATATTCATCATTAATTCTAATAAATAAACAAATACGAATCTAGAATTCATAAGAAATTAATTATGAAATATTATTATTAATTATAATTATTCATTCTCATATATGAAAAATACTAAAATGCTGATTTAAAAATAATTAATGCAAGAAGCGATATTGTTTTGCACACCAAAACAGATAACAAATCAATACGGTTTAGAGAAAATTTTCCATAAAAGAACACCTTATGGTGACAAAACCAAATTGAATGAAAATTGATCGGTTACAACTTGAAATGCGAAAAATAATGTTATATTAAATTTTGTTTAGAAAAATTAATATTATTATTAGCTTGTATACAAAATTTCATCAAATTGTCAAGAAAGCCATATTAGCATATTACCGAATGTAGCGACATTTTTTCAAAATTTCATTATGTCAATTTTAATATTGTTGGGTATTTTTAGCATGCGAAATGTTTCATCAAAAATATTGCACTAAAAATTATATTTATTTACTGCTACTTCTGAAAATTCCAATGCATAGTAAAATTAGCCGAGAGCCCTGCCCAATTATCAGACTAACATAATGTCACCAATTAAAAATTATAAAATTTTGCGTTAATATATAAACGATACTTTACTATTTATATAAAACTATGATTCCCTGTGTCGTATGATAGATGAAAAAAGTTTTAAGTTTTTCTAAATAATTTATTATTCAATATAAAATATGATGACTAATAATTTAAGCGAGACATGATAAAATTGTATATTTTAATGATAAACGAAATCACTTTCATGACCATTTTTATACAATTTTATTATTATTATTATTATTATTATTATTATTATTAATAAAGAAATAAATAAGACTTCTGACGCATTCTCATCATTTGCATAAGTACATATATTTATTTATTTATTGAAAAAGGTATTTCAAGTAAGGTACAATATTTATAAATATGGTCTCATCAAAAAAAGACTGCAGCGACTCATCGAAAAAAAATTTCCTCCAATTCGGGGATAGAATTCATATACAAAATAATAATTTTATCAATTTTGTACATTTCTTATTACTCGTTTGTTGCCTGTACCTGTGTTGGATGTATATACCCGAGCATCCGAAAAAAAATTCACATTAAAATTTATCATCACATATATTTTTAAGAAAACATTTGTGACACTTTATAAAATATTTATAAAACATTTTGGTGGCATTGAAAACTACGTTTACATACATTTTGTCTGAATTGATGGTGTGAAACACTTTGAAAGCATAAAAGTTACATATATTTAATTGTGAACGAAAAAATTAACCTCATTTTGTCACATTTTATTGAAACATATAATTCTGTGATGGGCGATTGAGCTTGGGTATATTTTTATAATAAACAATTGAATTGTATGTCTATTATTGTGCTGCATACCGACCGATCAACAAATATTATAATATTTAAATATATATTGTTATTTTATATGCATTCTCTTCTGAGTTTTAAAGGTGTAACAAGAAAAAAAATTATTAATAATATATATATGAGTCGAATGAAATACGTACAACAAACACTTTATTATTGCAACATCATTATATTAAATTAAATTAGAGATATGTGTGTAAATTAATAGTAATTTTTATAAATTTAATATATGCGAGGCTGTCGTATTTTTTTTTTCTTTTAAATATTGCATGTGTGTACGCATATATTGAAAGTTAATAAATCGGTACCTAACACATATATTATTTAGTTAAAATACAATTGAAGTAATAAATATATATAATCTCATTATATGTGTTATAATTAATTAACCGCAATATGCCCCCAAAAAACCATAAGCAACAAAATGACTTAACAGTATCGATAATAAAAACCAATAAATTAATATAACAATTTTTATTGTAGTGTAGTAATTGTGAATTACAAAATATTACGAGTATAGTTAAAAATTAAAGTTTTTTATCATGCATTTGAGTTAACGCAGATAGGGCTGCTACTATTACACATACGGTACCAACACATTGTAGCTCGAAAAATTTGTGAAATTTAATTTGGTCGCTTTAAAAGTGGATATTTCGAACGCAGCAGCAAAGATGGTGGAAAACTAACGAAAAGATAGCTATCGTATTATGAACTATCACTTAATTCGATCGATGCGGACTTTCTTCCGAACAACAATTCAATTCTTTTGAAGAAGCCAAAACTTGAATCTATATGAAATGTCGATGATTTCTTTATATACAAATTATGTGAGAAAAAACTGACATTTCATATGCAAACACAAATTAATAACACATTTTGAATAATATTGCTGGTATTCATTATATTAATTATCTGAATTAAATTGGGTTACTATACAATAATGTTTTCCCATTAAAAATTTACCCTGTTTGCAAAAATTATAATTTAATAAGAAATTTTATGTGATCGCACATTTCGGATGAAAAAACAAATAAATTTGTTTATAATATATAAAGTTTTTTGTGTTTCATTTAAACATTAATTTAAATTACTATTTACAAATGTTTAATTATTTATTTGGATTTTCACACATTTTAGAAAAAAAATTAAATATATTTAGCGGATATTGTTTATTTAACTTGAAATATTAATGCTACTGCTACTATATGATTTACACAGTGTGTCAATTCATTGTTAAAAACGTCGGCAATGACGGTTTGTTTCACATTGGCGCCATCATTTTATAATCTCGTATGTTTAAGATAAATATTGATTGGCCGATAATAGTTAAAAAAAAAGTTCTGTGTATAGTTGTGTTAAACTATAACGCAATCGAATGAAATAACGTTTTTGTTAGATAGTACCAAATGCTCTAGCAGAAAATGATACGGACACATGAAATGTTTAAAATAGTACATGCATTCATTGCAAACATTTATCAGTACTTTATTAATTCCCAAAACTGTTAGGTGTTATGTTAGGTGTTATGTTGGGTAAAGTTTCGAGTATAGTATAGTAGAAAGAGAGAGTAAGTATATTAAAACCGAAATAATAATAACTTGTTTCCATTTTATAAATCCGCAGTCTTAATGATCCTTTGACACACTGTTTTGTTTGTTTACACATTTACTATATTGTTGTTCAAAGGTAAACTGTGCCTACACAAACTATATATATTTTATATTAATTCTATATATAATGAAAAATTCAAATTCAATAAATAATATTTTGTGATCACGCGGTTTCCATCGATCTACTCGCTAATCTGTAGGATAATCATTATTAAGTAAAATTTGCTAAATTAAATATATTAAAAATTAAGTAAAAAACGCTATATTTACATAAATATAATTTTTTAAAATTAACACCTTCTTCTTCTAAATAAATGTAATTAAATATTAAAATTCTAAAGTTGTTTCTATATGCATTAATGTTATGTGTGTGTGTGTGTAATGTCTTGTCTTATAATCGTAACAGTAATAATAAAATTTTCTGAACATGAATATTTTAACTTTGGTTGCCAAACATAATTTTCTAACTATTTCATAACTTAAAAATTTATCATCGCACGTACAAATTTATCTTAATCAAACTAGAAAATATAATGGATTTTATTGATTATTTCTGCAGTAGTCAGTCATCCATTTTGGAAATCACGACAATTTGTATTGTTTTTGTAGCACAGCCACAACAAATTTCAATCGACCACATATCATTTTAATTGAAGGTCAGCGGAAACAAAATCTTTATACATTTGTTTGCCGTCGTGATGATCACCTTCTCTTAGGTTTTTTTTTTTTTTTCTACCTTTTATATCAAACCGATCTCTTACAATTTCATATATAACATTTATTTGTTATATAATTATTGAATTTAGAATACGGAAAATATCAATTAAATTAAAACATAACACACAATTTTATAATTTGTTATTGTGTTTGATTGTATTACATTGCATTTCATATGCGTGTTAATTAAATAGATTATAGATTGTGTATATTTAATAGTATTAGCATTAACAAATACGTCAATTAAATATAGCATCAGATCGATAATCAAGTTTGAAATAATTATATATATATTTAATTATAAACCGATATATGGAATTAAATAATTGTTGAATTAATGTACACATATTAATTTTGATGATTTAAATTTTAAATTCTAATCACAATAATAAATGCAGCGAATAATTTTATTGAAAGTTGGTATATGGAATTTTTTTCGCATATTTAATCAGCTCCTCTATATAGATATTACAAGACCATAGTGAATCGAATTCCGATAATTTATATATTCATAACAAATGCATTTATTTTTCTAAATATACGTTTCATATAAATTATATATTTTATATATTATATTTTATATTATATTACCAAAGATCAACGAAGGCGACGGTTTGTAACACTGTTATCGATCCGCATTTGAAATAAATATCATGCAAAGTATCAAAAGTAATATGTATTTTAATACAAATAAATTTATTAATTTTTAAAATGCAAATTAATTTTTTGTTTTTTTTTTTTCCTTTCACGATAAATCTCCTGCAGCAGGTTGAGATCAATATACTTGTTATCCTTGAACAGACAAATATTATGTGTTACACACTCTTGTTCTCTATATACGCGGTCACATCACACACAAGCGTAAAATATTCAAATTTAATTTTATTGTTATAGATAGATTATAGCTCTGTTTGCATACAGGTCAAGTTATGACGCAACTTAACTTTTATTTTAACATAATGAATAGAATTTTATTATTAAAATTATTAAATATTCGAAAAAAAATTAAATGAATATACTCTTTACAAATGAAACTTGTGTCAATCGTCAATGACAAAAACCGTGTCTACCGTAAACCATAATTAGTATGCACAAAACACTTATAATAATTATCATATTCATGATGATTATAGAGTTGTGTGTGTGTGTGCATAATAATATTTTATATGATAATGTTATTGATATTTAAATAAATATATATTTAATGTAATATTGCAAATAAATAAATAAATAAATACAAATGATTAGAAACTTGAATAAGTTCGTGTTGTTCTATACAATGGATGCCTTATAAATGTTACAAAAATTTGCGTATATTATTAAAAATGCTACACTTTTAATTTCTTCCATTGAGAAAATCGAAAAATGAAAAAAAAGAGCACTTTCTTAGGAAAATATAAAAAAAAACATTGGTTTTGATTACTGATTTTGGCTTAAAAGAACGTAACATTTTCTATTCGTGAATCCGTTTTACAATATGCTCTCGAAAGATGGACCATAAAATTTCAATAAATTATTTTATTTTATATATAATATAAAATATATATAAAATATAACGGGCAGACTGCCCAAATGTTGGAAACAGGGGGCTGCACATCAAACTCAAGTTAAGAAATAGACTGATAAGTATATTATGAACTGGAAGTTACAATTTGACAATTTGAAATAGTCGTGTATAGTCTATGTTTGTACAACGGATGTTTCAATTAAAGGTACTGGCTATACTATATACACCATAAAATGTGTGATTATTGAAACTCGGTGTTCGTGCAGAAGGTAAATTCAGTACATGCGGTTCGACAGTTGGGCTGTATTTATACGACAACTATAAAGATAATTAATGAAATCAGGGTGTTGTTGTAAAATGATATATTGTCATACTAAATAAAATTGGATTGAACAAAGTGATCGTTTTGAGGTGGGTACCAGATACGCGTACGCGGCTGACATGCTTGTATTATCTGCTTATCGTTCATATTTCATTTGGTCCTATATATATATTGCGGTTTCCAGAAATTGGATAAGTTTCTGTTTTACATATAACTATAAGCATATCGACTGTCGTCTGGCAAAACGATTCGACTATTTTGTCTAGATTCCGATGGATGCTTCAGCATTGTAGGCTAAATAAATATTATGCTGTTATGGAAGTGTTATCGGTAAACTATAATCTTCATATAAATTACTATTAGTTATTACAAGCTATCCATTAGTGGTAAATATTTATTGTCGCAGATTAATTGGAATGGCCCATCTTTTAAGTGAATGTACGCCCGGCTTATGGATTCTTTCACAATTAATTAATCATTTAATATAGTAATGTTTCTATGCCGGTCTTCGAATCTGAAATTTGACCTCCTTCTCTGCAGGTCTAAAATGTTGTATATAAATGTTTCTCACTTTTATAATAATCATCAACATCTCATAAATTCTTTTGCAAAAAAAATGTATTCTGAGTCTAAGAATTTCTATCTTTATATAAAATATGATTATAATTAAAAAAATTTACCAGAAACATGAATTATTCTATTGGGAATACATAAATGGAATGGGAATTTATGTGATAGAATATAATAACTACACCTTAAACATTTATATTCAATGATCGCATCTGTTTATTTGGAGACTTTTTGGTAAATATCGTAAAAATTCACATATTAAAATACAAAATTTATGATATTTTATATATAAAAATGTGGTTTTGAATAATTATATATAGAGCTGGTGCGATGGTGGCGACACTTTGCACAGTCACGACGAGGACACAAGGATATCAACATTATTTTTTTTAATTGTATTTATTTTTTAATAATTTATTATTAATTATATATTGGAATTGTATATATATATATTGTAATTATTTTAAATTATTTTAATTGATCTATCGTTTATTTATTTATTTATTTATTTATTTATTTATTTATTTATTTTTTAATTATTTCTTAATTTGTCTATAAAAAAAAAAATAAATATATATTGTATTAATCGATATAAAATTAGAAGATTTCTTTTTATATGAAAATTAATCAATGAAATTTTCTTCTTTATAATTTGACAACAATGCAATTGAAAGAAACGTGTTGTACCAATTTCTTTATTTATTTATTTATTTATTTATTTATTTATTAATAATACGTGTTTGTAAATCATACAATCTACCTACATCATTTGAACTGCAATAAGAGTATTATTATTATAATACTAGTACTTTGTACACACATCACACGGCTATATACAGAAAGTATAATCAGTTTTTTTATTTCTTCCATAACACATTTGGTATTTTATATACAATTTTCTGAACATATATACAGAATATATAAGAATATAGTTATATATAATGTAGGTATATAAGAAAGAGGTATATAAGAAATAAGTATATAAGAAATAAGTATATAAAAATATATATATATATACGAGTTTAACTATAAGCTGTCGAGCACTCACTTGTACAGTACCAATTTTTTATTTATATTTTTTTTTTGTAAAATAAACACACTTCATTAATTCATAGAGTGAAGTAATGCGGAAATTTTCACTATTTAATTTTTAAAATTAATATAATAAAATGTATATACAAAATAATTATATAAAAAAAGTCTTATAAAAATTAAAGGAAAACAAAAAGACACATAATAATAATTTTATTTATTTTGTAAGTGTCTCGCGGTGTATATTTTCCATATTTAGTACTCGTATACAAAAATATATATATATTATTTCATTACTTTTATTGTAATAGAATGTGAATTTTTGTTATTTAACTATGTTATTATTATAAATTTCAAGTAATTTTACTATATATGTGCAAACAGCCACATACACACGCAAACACAATGCAAATCTGTCGTAAGCATATAAAAAGACAAAGTACACAATTGTTGATTTTGTAATAAAATTCCATTAAATACTAAATATATATATAATATTTAATTAATATGTACAGATTAAGATAATATAATAATTATATTTAAGATAGATTTTTATTTTAAATGACAAATCATAAAAATTTTGTGTAAACCGCCTCTTCTACTCCACCACACATACTATTTAATTATTTGACTATTTATTTTTTAAAAATTCTGAGATATCACAAGAAAAAATTGTTATTTTTTTTATGGTACAATGAGTATCAAAATATGTAATAAAATAAAAATAAAGTAAAATAATATATTGATTATATGTTAAAAAATACGCGAATTGTTATTTATAATTAATTAGTATATAAAATAAATACACACCACCACCATCACCAGCACTAATATATACACACACACACACAATCACACACATATATAAATTAATTATTATTAATTATATTTTATTACACAATATATAAAAATTTTGAATTATTTCACTATTTAATTCGAACTCACAAAATTTTACACTATTTGTTTTGAATGAATAAATTTAACGTGCGTAAATGAAAATGAATCAACCCAAAGGTATGTAAATTAAAAAAATTAAAAAAACGCACACAATAATTAATTAACTAAATATTTTTTTTTTTTTAACACTTATATACACACACACTCTAAGTAGGCATATTTATTTTAAAACACACAGTATAAATTATAAAAACTATACCTTTCTTTACCGATTCATGGTCTCTATAAAACTGTCTATATTAAATGCTTGACCAAATCAAATACCTCTCTAAATACAAACTATTTTAAACCATATACTAACTTCATCTATATACACACAACTCTACCTCTAACTATTGTAATATAACAAATAATAATAATAATAAAAATAATAATATGATGTTGGAATATTAAAACAGGTAAATATTTTATTATTATATGAAAATAAAAAATAAATAATATTAAACTCTTATTCACTCTGTGTACTTATTTATTTATTTATTTATTTATTTATTTATTTATTTATTTATTTATGCATTGCATATGTAAAAACCTGTGTCAACTTTTGCCTTTTGTATGTAAAAAAAATTATATTTTCATATAAACACTTTATTTTTTACAATGTAATAGATATACAACGAGTACTTTATTATTCAAATTCGGACAACATTTATAATAATTTAATAGTTCGGAGAAAGATAATAAAAATTTTTTGAACTTTAATTCAAATGGATATTAAAAAGATATTAATTTTTGATAAATTATTATATTTATTTTTTATTTGTTATTGGTTCCAATAAAAATATATGTAATTTTTATATTCTATTAAATTTACAACCTGTGTCCCATAATAAATCGGAATGGATATGCTTAAACGGCATACAATGGCATAGTTGCAGCTCTTAGTTTTTCTTTGTGATTATGTTTTGTGAGCGTTCATCAACAAAATGTAAAAATTCCATATAACATTACATTCAGTAGAAATGAAAATACAAAATACATAAAGTTACAGAGCTGTTTTTGTGTACATCGGTCAAAAAATTAATATAACAAAACGAAGGAACCAACGTTAACTTTTGTTTTGTTTGTTGTGAGAAACGTATGATTTATTTTAAAATCGCAATGATGGTGATAATTGTGTGTTAAAAACACAACTTTTTTTAATGGCATAAATGATTCACCGGAAGGTAGAGAATCTATATAAATAATCATGCGTACGTTTAGGTCGATGATCTGAAGAAATCTACTGAAGAAAACATTGAAAAAATGTATGATTTCATGAATATTTATTCGAAATGGAGCTTGGAATACCCAACACAATAATTCACCGTATTTTAACTGGTCAATACCATAGGTGAATTGTATCACATTAATTAAATGCTGCTCAAAAATTCCATCGAATTGAACTAATAATCAAATTTTTTTGCTTAATCATTTACAAATTAATCACTTAATTTAATTCTCTGCTACTACGTTCCATTCCTTAAACTACATTTGTCTATGAAACCGTTTTGCATCATTTGTGGGGATTCAAAAGACCACCATTCTTAACAGCATTCCAATCACAGACACAAAAAATTCCTTTGATTCGCACTCATTGAACGTGTGCAAATCGATGATCGATTTCACTTGATGGAGATTATTCTGAATAAATAAAATGGTTTTTGTGAAAAATTTAATATTTTTGTTTTGTTTTGTTTGTTAATTTTTAATCCATTTCGGATTATTATGGGACAGAAAATAATTGTATTCTATTTTTTTTTTATTCATCTGACAAACAATTACTGGTACAACCTTTGTCCGAAAAATTTCCCGGAATGGATTGTTGAATAAAAATAGTAATAAATATTATTAATTTTAGTTTTACTAAAATAATTTTATCATCATTATTTATGGATGGAAATGTTTTTTTTTTCACAATTTATTTATAATTTTTCCAAATCAATTTTAACACCTTTAAAATAATCTCGCTATCCACCCCGGCACAATGCACTCCATACTCCAAGATTTTTTTGCATTCCTTGAAATTAAAAGAGTTTGAAAATTAATTTCCTTAAATGTCATATTGGGAGCTAAATTTGGGTGAAAAATGCTAATAAATTATACAAGCTAATAAATTTGATTTTTTAGTAGAAAAAATTTAAAATGGATACTTGTCATCGCATGACGGTAAAGTGGTGTATAATATTGCAATAATCTCTAACTGCATGCAGCTCTCGATAATCACGACGAACACGACGAATATACATGGATTACTTAATAGTTTATGGTTTAATACAATTGCATTAACCGTTGTGACTCCATTTGGAACATATTCATTGCGAATAATTTATGTATTTATTAATTAAAAAAAATATTTGCCACATCTGACAAAACATTAATTAATAGGGACGCCTGCGTATGAAAGGATCTGTCACGGATTAATCGCTGTAGCCACATAAAATGATGATGGTTTCGGTTAAAAAAATGTATGTGAATATATTTTTATTTGCTTGTAGAAAACACGGCATGTTTTGTAGCTGCAGAAAAACGTGACTTGAGGGCAGGTTTGTTTCATTGGATAAAATCTGTTTTTGAAAATCCTCGAGTTCATCAAACGATGACATAACCGCATATCTATATGTATTAAAAAGTGTTTTACGGTTATTTTTCGGACAGAATTTCCATTAATAATAAATATATCAGCCGATATATATCTGTTTGTGTAATTATTCACTTTTGTTGATCATTAAGAGATAATAAAAAAAAATATATATATTTAAACAGTTGAATCTATTTTTTTGTGAAATTTTTTGAATTGTGAATGAATGAAAGGATGTTTGCGATCTAATAAACATTTTGTAATAGATTAATTTTAAATATTTGTAGATTAAAAAATATTGTAATGTGTTTATTCATTCATGTAAACAAACAACAAACAAAATATGTTGTCCTTGAAATATATCTGAGAGTAATCGTTTTTCATATAATAAATTATTGATTGATATGAAATGAATCGCATTTTATTTAATAAGACAAAAATAATATAAAACTTACGTATATTTATCTAGCACCGTTTGTCGTTGCACGTGTATCGTTGCAAACGAGAGGTGTGAAAAGTTTTGCTAATTCAATTATTTTAGTTATTTGAAATTAATTAATTCTTGTAATATTTTCATGAAAACAAAATATTCTTTTTATTTAAAGAAATCGGTAAAATATAATCCATGGAAAGTATCGTCCCGGCTGCGCTTTGAAGTGACGAGTCATTTTTTGCCTTTCCAAATATTGATAAGCTGTACGTCTGCTGGACAAGTGATTCTGCATCGATCCGAACAAGTGTGTTATTATGAACATCTGATGAATTCACCAGATGCGTATAATAAGAGATTACTCATTAGACAACGAGAGTTCTTCTTGGGTTCTATAAAACTTTCCAAACTGCTTACGTATATATGTGCTTATTTAAGAGACGAAAAAAAAAAGGTTACACCGATGACATTGACGTGACTTAAAACATACATGTAATTCTATTGGTATAGATGTGTATAGGAAACAGGTGCGGTAATGTAAAGATTTATATTTATTATATTTTATAAGAATTCTTGTAATAAATAAATAAATAAGATACCATAAATATACATTTTTGTTGCAATTTTTTATATATGAAATTGGTGGTATGATACATTTAAATAAGATTTGTCAAATAAATAAACAGATTTACATTTACATTGTTATAAAATCCCAATTTTCTTACTCATAAAGTCAAATATATAAAAAGGTATTCCATTGTTCTCGAAGCCGTTAAACTACAACGAACGAAATGATATGTCCTGTGTGTGCGGGAATGATTAATTTTGAAAATATCATGATTTTATAAATCAGGAGCTATTTGGTCATAGAATATTTTATTTTTTTTATTTTAAGCGTGTTGATGAATCATTCGCATCGTAAACTTTCAAGTTTAGTCAATTAAACTACACAAGCAAGTTTTTGCTTTTATATAAATTTAATGCGAAATTTGAAAAATATCATGTGCGTAATAATTTTACCAACTTGACTGTAATCTAATCAATATTTATATGGTAGATTCCATAAGTTCTATACTTTGAGTATAACATCATTTGATACGATGATTATAACGTTAGTCCAGTCCATATATGTATAATCTTTTTGTTCATTGCTATATATGATCACATATATTATAATTAGAAACTTACGAAATTCCAAAATTAAATGGTTTGACTTGCACACAACTATCGTCTGTATACGAATTGCATATATTTTTTTGTAACAAATATGTGTAAGGTATTTCATGCCAATATTTATATGTGAAAAGGTACTCGTTACAAATAAATGGTATAAAAACCTCAAATTTATTATACGCAGAACTTTTAATCTTATAATACAAATAAAAACTGAATAGAAATATCTGGTAATATTTATTTTTTTACTCTTGTGGTTTATTTTGTAAATTTTTTTATGTCTTGCAAAAAAAAAAAAAAACTGTGTTAGTTACAAAATTATACGATGAAGTCAGAAAAAAAAATATTTTTATAAGACAACACACATATTGTGACAAAAGACTATCTACAAATTTATTAAACCCAATATATGTAGACCATAAGTACGTGTACATACTCGTATGTGGACCATATGAATATGAACTTGTGTAAATAAGTAAGCGGAACGAAGTTAAGTTAATCGTTAAGCCATCGATTTTAATGCGCCCGACGTATGGCTCAAAAATAACATTGATTTCGATAGGCGGTAACAGTAAATCTATATATACTCGTGTCCGATCCGAATTGGTTAAAAAGTTACATTTTGTTAAATAAACCTAACCACTAATTTCATCTCAGTGCAAAACCAATTTTATTTAACTTTTTTTACACATGAAAAACGTATTAAAATTCTGCCATTTTATAATTTTACAATATTTTTCAATTTTCCCACCACGTGTGTTTTTGATTTTTAGATGCAATAATGAAGTGATCAATATGGTCTGAACACAGCATTAACCAGTCATTTTTTTTACATATTCTTTGAAATAGTCACAGTGTGTGGTGGGGCGTCTCGTATATTCGGATTATATTTAATATGACGATATTTTTTTACCGCAAACTGTATGAAAATAAACTAGATTATGGGATAATTGACTGTGCACATATAGTGGAATTTTCGATCTCAATTCTCACGAGACTATAAATTTGCATACATTAAAATACAGAATTAATTCGGATCTTAAATCCAGATCTATAATATTATATTAGAAAGTAATTCCGATTATTTTTCGAACAGTTGTGTACCACAAACCCAATAGACAAATGCTTTTTCTTTCTATTTCTAGTTACTCTAGACATACTTACCAGTAGTAAATATTGCTACAATTATTATGTAACATCCAAGGAAATATGCATATATATATGGTACTGTGTAGAAACAAGTACAAATATGTATACGAGACTTAAATTTACTAGGTACAGGGTGTCCCATCGAAATTGAACAACAAAGAAACAGTATATATAGTTGAGTAGATTCATATTAACATTTGAAACCAAATATTATATGATTACTATTTTGTTTTGTTGCAAAAGATATTTATAAAATTCGATTTTTTGTTTAAGCCTCCCCTATATGAGTTTAGGGTGCTACGTTGGACGGTTATATATACCTTGCAGTATACCTAGCAGATCGTCGATCGTATGTATTTACATCATTTTTAATAATTTGATATTACGACGATGGGTGAAGTTATACCTCATGAAATATAACCTCAAACATACTGATTGTTGTTTGGAATCTACTGTTTGGAAATATTATACGTACGTACACATTTATTATACAAACAAATCTATTTATGTCATATATATTATTTATTTATTTATTTATTTATTATTTATTAATTTTTATTTATTAATTAAAAAAATAAATGAATTATAAAATTATATTCAAATGTACTAAAAAGCAGAACGTGTAATTATGTATATTTTAATTTATTTATAAATATATAGACATTTTTATGTTATACAATGTTTTACGATAAGTATAAAAAACATATATGTATAGAGTAGTGGCGCCTATTGTCGGTGGCCACACAGCATCACTCTGTATTTATTTGAAATAAATATGATATTTGTGTAATAACAAATATTTAAATAACTTTAAAATCTTTCATAATCGACACCAAAATGTTATATAATTTTAATAAAACTATAAAAGTAAAATTTGTGTATACTTTGAATGGTCGAAGGCTGGTAACAGTACCCTATATTTTGTATCAATAAATGAAAAAAAAAATCATAATATTTTTAAATAAAAGGTAATTTTTTGCACGTAAATAATTTATTATAGTTTTTAAATAATATAATAATTTAAGATTAAAGATTAAATTTATTATAATTAACAAAAAAATACATATACGAAACATAATATTTTTTTATAAGAATTTATATAGAACCGGAATAAAAGATTCTATTGGTCTTCTTTTTAAATATTCTAAAATAAGTTTTTTTTTATTTGTTTCCATTTATTTTTAATTTTATTAAAATATGTATGAATAATTTTATACAACTTGAAATAAGAATAATTAAAAATTTAAAAAAAATTTGATATATTCATGAAACAAGTATTATTATTGGATAATTTTAATTTATCAATTAATTATCAATTGTGTCACATAAATTTATTATTTAAAGGTTATTCCGAAAAAAATATATTTGTTTTTTCTTACAATTTGATGGTGAATGAATAATATTTAATATTATTATTATTCTTATTATTAAAAGTTTGTTTTTGTTTATAAAATATGAAATAATAATTTGTTGAAATTATTGCGCATATCATATTTTCATTATAAATACAACCCAAAGTCTACCTAAATCGAACTTAATGAACGGATTCGCCCCGAAAGAATATTGTTTGGCTTCTTCGATGGGATCCTAACCATTTTGTAATATTTTCGTAAGAACTATATATGCGTCTATGAATTGCTGCTTTATAGCATGAATTGACCCAAATTCTTAACCTATGATGAGAACTTCTGAGAGCTGCAACACTTAACAATCATTGTTATTATGATTAGCAAAATATCTAAATTACAGATCAGATATCACCTGCAACTTCACGTACAACTATTTACTTCTATAACTTCATTTCAAGCCTCCCATCCTATACATTCCGTCTATACCTACTGAGCTACCTCATTTACAGATTCCCCTTCAATCTGCCCTAATTTTACCTACCTATATATTGTAACTACAAGCATCCTAAAACGTGAATGTAATCCCTACAAAATATTACTTTGATTGATGATTGTATGTGGTTCAAACGAAGATTTATACATAGCTAAAATTCCTTGCAACGAGATTTAATCTAAAATTCAATCTTTTTTCATTTTACTTTTTTTTTTAAACGGAGTACACATTTGAACACATAAGAAATTGTACCAAAAATTAAAACAGAGAAGTTCTCTCATTCTCCAACATTCTTTTTTTTTGATACTTTTAGTATTCGAGGAGTAGTTTAAAATATCCTTATTATAATTTTTTTTCCGTTTAATTATAATTATAGTGTCTATATACAACTATAGACTAATCACCCATATAAAACCAATAGAACAATTACTTTCGTTAACTGCACTATAATTGATGAATTACTAAATATTCGCATGCGGCGGAGTAATTTACCAACTTGGATGTAATGAATGTTGTATGTAGATGCTATCCACTTGGAGTAATATATGACTTGCTAATATACAACTTCATAGCAGTATTCATTTTTCTATCATTATTTTCGCAAAAGGTGATAATTTAATAAATAAATTTGTGCTAATTAAATGTTTACTTACGCTTTTACGCGTATTTTAGTTAGTTGGTTGTTATTTACGATTATACGCCCACGTAACATATAATGTATTTTTAAATTAGTATTTGGAAGAATATTTTTACATTAACTATAACAATTAGTTTTGCAAATATTGTTGTTATTAAAAATCGTATAGGATGGCAATTTGTATTTTCAAAATGCTTTGGCGCTCACTTGTGTCTTTGATGTTTTTAAAATTAACCGCATGCAATGATGCGGAGTTTAAAAATTCGATACTGAATTTTGTATATACAAAGTAACGAAAAGAAAAAGAACATACATCCATTTTTAGATATAAAATAAAACATAATTTTCCTCATTTTATCTTTTCCCATAAACTGTTATCCCAAAGGGTTAACTCTCAATATCTAATCATTTTTTTCCTTCTTCAAAAAAAAAGGACTCCATATATAAAATCTATAATATATTATTTGAATTATAATTTTTTATTTATATATAAATTCGTATACACAACCGACCCTCTGTCTAACAAATAACCAGAATAGTTTTCTAACATGTATAGTACATGATAAAGCCATATTTATTAGCTCCTTATTGATTCTGATATTGTGACCGGCAACTAAAAAAATGGGCAACAGTTTAAGTTTCATGAAATTTCGTTTGATGTGAGTCAAAATACAATGCATTTAAGTGACAGAGTAATTTTTGTGCGTTATCTATAAAGTACCATTTAAAATTTGTTAAAAATTAAGCATTTTTCGGACAAACGATTCGAGGATCAATAATATTTTATATGTCTAATCATAAGTTATAGATAAATTTCACAGTCTGTTGAGCGAAATAAAAAATAAAATACTCTTATATAATTTTGTTAAAATTCAAAATGTAATACTTATAAAATATTAAAAATAATACCCAAATAAAATTGGTTGGTTAAAAAAGGATGATTGTATTGTAATAATATAATACTACGCACTTGAATTGAATACTCGGATTACGTGCGTACGTATATACATTGTATATATTTATATTATAATCGGGATTAATTCTGAAGTTATATAAATAAATTAAAATAATAATAAAAAAAATCCTCCATCCTTTTTAAATGCAATTGTAATCCTGCCTGAAAATATTTTATACATTAAAATTATTAAGTGGACTTAAAAATAAATATTTTGTTGTGTTGTGTATGACGAGGGCAGTTTTGAAAGTTTCCAATTTTTATATTCTCTAGCTCTATACGACGTATATAGTTTTTGTGCTTAATTATTATGAAATTAATCTGTGGCACCAGAATAATTCAACAATTCATTAATTTCTTCTAAAATGATGTTGTTGCTTAATTCAATGAAATTGAAAATACATTATGTATTTTCAATAAATAAAACATTAATCATTTGTAATGACCCATTTTTTTTTATTGTTGTTGGGTTTAAGGAAATAAAGGGTGGCAAAAACTCAGGTGCATTCTGAATTTGGGTCTTACCTAATAGTTAATTTTGAGAGATTTTTGAAAAATTGTCACCTCAAATATGTGGAGCAGCATTTTTGAATTCATCTTTATCATTCTTCTTTGCTAATTTCAATAGTGTTACTGCTATCCCGTAAGTAAGTGGTGTGTGTGTTTGCTTTATCGAGAGAGTAGAGTGTACAGCATATAATGAAATAACTTTTCAAACTGCTGTACATATTTACGTTAATTTTTAATGTATCACAACATATGGTGATATTAGTCTTGAAAACTTATTTCCGAACTTCTACACCAGATGTGTGTGTCACCACGCGCTTGAGTTAACTATAAACAAATTATGCGCTGATCCATTCAAAATCGATGATATGATATAATTGAGGAGGTAGATAAATTCCTCGGTAACAAAACTGCGATGGTGCGGTAAGGCGATATATAATGCACGTGTTGCATTCAAAACAGCTGGAGTAGGAGTGTATAAAAGAGAATCATTGCAGTGGAATCCACATATTCTTATCGCACGGTGACTCGACCAAGGGATGAATTCAGCGAATTAAATCATCTATATATACAATTTTTTTAGAAACGCTATCAATCTTTTGCTAGAGAAATGAACGAAAGTCATGTATAGAATATGGCGATAATGCATAATTATATTATTTTGTCCTTAATTGTATATAAGGACATAGCATTCATTTTCATATGAAAATATTCCGGTAATTAATTTGTAAAATAAATAAATCGTATAATTAAATTGTATTTTCAGTTTAAGTGCTCTTAATATTTAGAAAAATATAATTGAGTATATAGCTACTGGCTACGCACCTTTTCCTTTATTCATTTTAATTTTATTTATATTATTTATGCGATACATATTATAAACATATATATTTTTCTCTTAGGGTATTCCAGAGTATATAAATAAATACTTATACGCAAATATACTTTGAATTTATTATGTTCCTAAATGATAACAACAACAATTTATGATAAACTTAAAATATAATAAATTTTATAATTTAAGGTAACCATTTTAATAGAATAAAATTAAAAATTTATGATGTATTCTATAGAGAACATCACGATTACAATGACGGTGTTGTTGTTGTTGTTGTTGTTGATTTGATACCATATTAATAAAAATTTAATAATTTACAATTTAATATTAAGACACAATATATTATATAATCATTGTAATTAATTATATTAACACAACCACATGCGTATCTATATCTTTTATTATTATTATTATAATTATTACTATTATTGATTACGAAAGACGTATCAAGGATTTTTAAAAACTTGCTTTTATTAATTTTTTTCTTCCGTGTGTGTGTGTGTGTGTTTCTTTTAATGTTAAAATAAAGTACCAGTAGTGTTTAGTTTAGAGGAAAAAAATATGAATTTTAATAATATTACATGGAATTTCATATATATGTACCTGTTTTCTAATATACATATTTGTATAGATCTTAAGAGATATATCTATGATATTTAAATTAATAAATAATAATGTAAACAACAATACAAATATAAAATAGATATACGAACACGAACACATATTAAATATAGTAAATAGAGTATAGAAAAAAAATCTTTTAAAATTAATGGTTCAAATTATATTTCTTTCAAAAAATTAATATACACAACCGAAGCGATATATGAATTAAAATATCTCAAGGATATTCATCTTAAATAATATAATTATCGCATCCGAAATACAATAATAATAACAACAAATTTGTATATAAGTGTGTGAAAAAAAAAAAACTTTCAATGAGCTTTGAAAAAAAAACCTAAAACATAAATTTATAGTCAAATATTATAAAAATAAAATTGAAATTAACAAATTTTGCAATAAATTGACTATAAAAATCCAACTACATTTACATTGTAATTTTTTATGTCTATATTTACACTTATATGCGAATGTTTTATATATGTTATCTACACTGCCTGTCCCATAATAAACGGGAATGGTTATGTAAACTATAGAGAACACGTAGCGTAGCGCAATCAATTAGTTTTTTGGTAATTATGTTCTGTGAACGTTCGTCAACAAACTGTAAAAATTTCATGACATTACATTTAGTGGAGAAACGAAAATACAACACATAGCGTTACAGTTGTTTGTATGTCAGTCCTTCGAAAAATGTATATTAAAAATATTAAATTTTGTTGTAAGAATGGTAAAACAGCTACAGAAACGCTTCAAATGGTTACAATCGCTTATGGTTATAACTATGTATCCAAAAGTTTGCAAGAAAATCTTTAATCAGATTCAAGATTGAATTGTTTACTAAGTCGTATTCGTGCTGACTATAGAATAGAAGCAGGCAGTTGACGTTTACTGCATGGTAATGCACCAACACATTTGATTCAAGAATAACCACTGAGTTTTTAACAAAAAATCATATTTTTTTCTTCTTCATACTCCATATATTCGCCAGAGTTAGCTCCTATTCTATTCAATTCTATTCCCACAACTGCAGTTGGCTATGAAAGGAAGCCATCATCATCATTCTCAGTTGATGGGGAGATTATTTTTTGAATAAATAAAATGGTTTTTGTGAAAATTTAATATTTTTTTTTTATGTTTTATCCATTCTGGACTATTATGGGACAGAGGATGTTTACCTATACACAATTTATGATATATGTAAAGACCAAATTTAACTTATATTATGGATCAAACAACATTTCAATTTCTTATGGTTTACATATTTACAAATAATAGTTATTTTATTTATGTTTGCTATTGCTACACAAACACGCGTACACACATTACATTGCTAAAAGTTGCAAACTTAATACTTAATACGAGACTAAATTTTAACCAATTTTGCTGATATACTTGCAGTGAATGGTTTATTTTTTTGTTTCTATTTATTTTAATAATTATCTGCGTTAATGTAATTTATTTAAAATTATGTTATAATAATTATAATAATAATAATAATAATTATAATAAATTTTGTTAGATTATATTATAGACTGGTTTTGCAAGACCGCATTTACACTTTAATGGCCTTATACGAAGATTAATATATGAATATGTGTAACCGAATATATATGTACGATACGTGTATCGCAGTGTCAGTGTATAAATAGTATTTTTTAATATAATTAAATATATTATAAAATTATTGATTTGTGCGGTATTGAACTGAATATTTATTTATTTATTTATTTATTTATTAAGAGCCATTAATTACCAATGTTTGGATTGAACAAACAATACAATTTTCAATTTTTTACAACACAAATTATTAGTTTGTCTCAAAATTCATTATAAATATGTTAACATAATGGACTAAAAGAGATCATAATTACTACGATAACTATTAATATAAAATAAAATTCGGTTATAATCGTAAATTTCGAGTATTACACAATAATTTGTATTTTTCAATTTTTCAAACAACACCAAACACTTAATTTAAACAAATTACATATAAACGACAGTTATATAAATAATCTCTATCCCTAGCTATAGAGTTGGAATGTTCAGCTGACGCTGATAATGATCATTCCAAAGAAAAATTTCTCAGTACAGCAAATATTTATAAGAAATCTTCTCTGAACTGACTCAATTCGAGCAACATATAGAGATTATAATGCGTAAACCAAACCTGGCATGTATATACTGTTATTATAATAGAACTTACAAGGCAAATTTATAGAATTCCTCTCATTAAACCACAAAGCCAATATTGTATTACTAAGTTTTTTTTATATAAAGATTCTTTAATCAGAGATGACAAAGAGAAATTAGTGCCAACCAAAAAATGGTAATCATATGGCTAATGTCAAAGTTACATACATTAAAATTTTTTAAAATCGTTAATAAATTAAAATAAATTAAATTGGTGACCGACAGTTTAACAATTAAATTTTCATTTGATAATTTGTAAAAGGACTTTTTGTTCAGGCGTGTTAAACGTTGCATATGATGATTTGTCAATGTATACCGTATTATATTTTTATAAACAAATTATTTAATTATATTAAAAACATTTTGTGTTTAAAGCCATTCTTAAAAACACACCCTGTTTATATATGCGAATATATCTGCAGTATCTGCTATCTATCATATCTATCATTGTAATTCGTATATAATATATATATAAACCAGTATACAACTCTATATTTACATCCTCTGTCCGAAAAATAACCGGAATTGATAAAGAAATAAGCAAACAATTACTTTCATTTTACAATAATAGAAATGCCATTCCGGTTTTTTTTTCTCCGTTAAAATTAGTGTTTTGGATAAACAAAAATTTCTGGCGTATCGCTATTGGAATTCTAACCGACTTTAAAAAACTGTTCTTTATATATATATTTTTAGATCGATGCATAAAATGTAAGTGTAAATTGTTGTATTTTGATTTACATCACTGACGAAAATGCCATATGAAACAGTTGACTCTATGCTAAGATTGGTTAACAATAATATATCAAATCAATCAGAACCATATATTAGAAATGCATTCCGGTTATTTTTAAGACAGATGGTGGTCGGCATATATAAATATTATATGTAATATAAAAATTATTTATGAAAAAAAAACTAGTTTCTCACACTATAATTATATTCATATATGTAATAATTCTACATTGAATTAAAAATTAGATTAATACCGATGTTTGAAATAAGATCAAATGTTTGCTATTTAAACATTTATATTTTAAAAACTTTTCACATATATGCAACCGGTTTTCGTATGTCTATTATAATAATATGGATTTTATACGATTGTCAATATATGTCTTATTTTTACCATATGTCTGGTGCGACAACGCGCTCTTCCACATTTATCCCAATTTTTACTTGCACATCGGTTGCATTTTAAAGTATTATCTTCCAACCAAAATCTCTTTCTTAATGTGTTTGTTAACAATAATTATTTTTTGTATGTCAATTAATGACAGTTTTTGTCAATGTTTCATTTTTCAGATAGTCTTTCAGTTTGATTACCTGATACAATTTATTGCATTTTCTATAAAACGAATTATATTTCCTATGAAATTGTTCAGACACATTCAAATGATTGCTGATAATATTGGATAAAAATAATACTTTTATTACCATATATTTAATGTTAAACATAATTTGATTTTATTTTGGAAAGTAACCTCAAAAGTAACACACTGTAACATTGGAATATTCGAAAGCAAAGTTAGTCGTATGCTTGCTTGCATTCGCTTACAAAATGTAATAAAATGAGCTGAAACACGCTTTTTGCACAAAAAGTGATTAGAATTAGATTATTTCGGATATTTGAAAAGTGTACTAAACATTTAAATATATGTTACATAAAATAATGTAGTTTCGAACTTGTATCAAAAATTAGCAGATATCTAACAGCATAATTGTATCTAGAGATACAGATACAGTTAAACTAAGACATAAATATATATATTGCTATTAGATAATCCGACTTTTAAGTGGTTTTCATTAATTTACGATTCCATTATTAGACGCTCCTATACGAAACAATGATTATATCTAGATTTTTTTTAATATTACCTATATAAACTGTCAATATTTCATGACATCACATTAAGTATAGAAACGAAAATACAACACAATAATTTACAGCCGTTTTTGAGCATAGGTCGAAAAATGTATATAAAAACAAAGAATCAACATTAAATTTTGTTTCAAAATTGGTAAAAATGATACTCAAACGTATGGTTTGTTTAAAATCGATTATGCTGATAATTTTGTGTTAAAAGCACATCTTTTTTAAATGGTATAAATGATTCACCAGAAGCCAGAGAAGTTATAAGTGATGATAAACGTTTAGGTCGATCATTTGAAAAAATTTACTGAAGAAAATAATGAAAGAGTGCGTGATTTCGTGAAAATTTTTAATATATATTCAGTGAAATTCATGAAAAAATGAAGAATGGAATACCGAAAACAATAATTCATCGAATTTTAACTGAGACCTACGATAGATTCGAATTTTAAGTTTGTTTCACGCATTAATTAAATGATGATCAAAAATTGCACTGAATTATACTAATTTTGCTGAATCATTCACCATATTCACTTAATTTAACTTCCTGCGATTAATTTCTTTTCGCTAAACTTCATTTGGCTAAAAAAGAATTAACTTTGCATCAGTTGTTGGCATTCGAAAGGCGACGCCTATCATTCTCAACAGCATTCCATTCACAGACATAAAAAAGTTTGCAATTTATTTGTAGAAATTACAAATCGATGCTCGATTTCAGTTGATGAAGATTATTTTTTGAATAATTAAAATGGTTTTTGTGAAAATTTAATATTTATTTTAGTGATTCTTTTTAATCCAACCCGATTCATTATGGGACTGAGATTAGGAAGATTAAAAAGATTAACAAAAAATAGAAATATCATCGGAACGTAGATAAAAAAAAAGTGGTTTTCACAATATTTGATGAATTTCTATTGCGATGTAAACCAATTCAAAAACTATTATATAAGAATTTAATGGCTGCCATATGAAACATGGTTTTACAGTTTCTAAAGTTCGGCGCAGAACTATTCAGACAATTTACGATGTCTCATTTTATTTCATTTATAATTAGTAGATTGTGAAAAATTAATGTTAATTTTTAAATTATTAAAAACTGAAAATTAATAGAATTACTAAATCATACAAATGAAATGCTACTTCCACATGCATTCCGTCACAACCATCACCAAACCAAATCATTTTTCAAACGGATATAAAACCAATTTAACTATTACGTTATTTGTGAAGTATTTAAAATAAAATAAACAATTACGCGAAGATCGTGGCATTTATTTATTATTAATTTTATTGTTAAACATTCCCTAAAACTTAATATTATAATATTTATATTTGCGTGAGTCTTTCACATAAAAATACCTCTGCTATTATATAATCTATAAACAATTACATATTATTATTATTATTATTATTATTATTATTATTATTATTATTATTATTATTATTTATATGTTTCTTTATAACAACTTAAATATAAATAAATGCATATCTCTCTAACGAAAGCTCTATAATCAAATTCAAATGATCGCGCACATATGAACAAATAAAATAATAAAAAAATGTAAATTTTAATTAATTTAACATTTTATTTTTCCTATTGTGGTTAATTTTTTTGTTGTTACTAATACTATATTATTTTTGTTATATAATTTTCGTTTTGATTCACTATAAAATATGTTGTCTGTGACGTAAATACAACCACATTATGTTTTCTTGTTAAGTTATATCGTTATATCCATTGTCTAATATTGAAATTTAATTTATTCATATATTGTATATGCATAATTTAGTGTTGTATATACAAATGATCTTAAATCTATTGTTTTGTAAGTAAGTGATTGTCATTGTAGCGATAGATATACATATTACATATCTCTCAATGCGTATATAGATATGGATAGATCATGGATATAATAATACAATTTACTTCCACTTATAACAAAAACATTCTTTTACCGGATTATTTGATTTGTCATTTTTTAAGCGATTTTATATAATATATTGTTTACCTTTACACAATAATATGTGATTTTGAATAAATGTATGTTATTTATAGTATAAATTTGTGTTGCGTATATATATCTGACTAGGTGATAGGTGTATGTGAATGAATGGAATATATATAAGAAACATATATATTTGAATGAAAACTTTCTCTTTAATTTAATCTTTCACATATAAATTGTTTAAGAAATCATTTCAAAATTGTCTGCAATTTATGTATCTGAGTATTGCATATGCGTTAGTATTTATTTATAAACTACACCTAAATATATAACATCAGTCTGTCTGATTATAATATATAGAAATTTAAATATTTATATATAAATATACTCGTATATTTAAATATATGTGATATAAATCTATAATTAATACAATGTCTCCATATATGAGACAATATTTTAAGCAACGAGTGTGTTATTTTAAGTGTGACAGAGCTTTAAAATTGAACGAAAAAACCACATCCATCCCTATATTTTGTGTTGTATGATTTGAATATCAATTCTATACGATTACTGCAATTACCAATAGTTTCAGTTCATCGAACATGAATGACGAAGGTATTTATTTTTCAAAAACTTGTATTTATAATTACGAGTTGTGATCATACAGAGACATTACCAACAAGTTTCGAATGCGTATACAATATAACCCTTTTGATGTTTGAATATTGAAAATTTGATAATAAGATTTATGATTTGGGTGACCCATCAAATAGATGTGAAATTTAATATGTTATGTGAAACAAGTGTTTTTCACATATAATTTCGTAGGAGAATTTTGTTATATACCTCCTAAATTATCCTATCATTATGGATTATTAACGTCTGATCTGTTGTAACAATTTAGTTTTTGACAGACGTTGATCTTCTTAAGACATGCTTTGAAAACTTTACTGCCAAAGCATATATATATAGTTCTTTATTTTGCATGGCACTCAACCGTATTAAACGTTTACAAGATCATCGATTAAAATTAAGTTCCTCCAGTCGACAACTAGTACGACAAGAAGTTGTATTAAACAATCAATATATACAATATATAAAATGCGATGATTAATTAAAGTGATGAAATGATGGAAACATATTTAATTCTCAGTACACCAATGACAATAAGTTCTAAGAAATAACATGGCAATATGCCACTGCATCCGGATGCTCGTAATATAAAACTTAAATATTTCAAATAAAATTGCTCCGCTGTCATCCATTCGATTATCTTGAGCGTTTGTATTTAACCATTTCGATGACTTTTTTGGAGTAATCAATCAATTATATTAAAAATAATAGAATTAAGGAAAAATCTATATTTCGATAATTGCAAAACCAATGGGTTAATAATTGTTATATACTTCTATGCGGAGTAGTTTATCAAGTTTACTGTAATGAATGCAATAAATGATTTGCGTATATATTTTGTTATTCGCATATAAGTTTCAAATATTTATGGTAGTTGATGACACTGTCGACTACACGTGCTCTTACTGGGTGCTCCTATAATACTTAAAGGTTCCCAATAGAATGGTCCAGTACAATTTATTCGATTATCTGAAATATTACTCATTTATTAGATTTTCTTTATTTTATGATTTTATATGCATTTAGAAATAAATTCTATTGTTCTGTGTGTGGAAGTAAGTGATTCTATATCATTTCAGCTACAGTTTCTTATATATTAGAATTAGATATTCTTAATAGAATTGCTATATAAATGTAGAAAGTCATTTAATCGATTATTTTGAAAATTAGTGAACTGAAGTTTTTTAGAGACAAATTTTTATAAGATAAGTTTAGAAATTGATGGCATTACCTTTCTTTTCGAAGTGGTTCCCCCACTTAGATCTAAAATGTTTCCAATACAGAATTGTGGCAGTATTTTTATCTTTTATTATTTAATTCTTTCCCAATGGGATTGTTTCAATGAATTTTAAGATTTATTCGATTCAATTAAAATTATTGAATTAAAGTATTTAATTTAGGATATAAGTTTTTAAGTTTGATGAAAATATATAAGAGACTATTTTCACTTCTTAAAAGGTTGCTCTCATTTACCATCCGAATATTAAAAATAAAAATATACAATTTATTTACATTATCTTCGAAAACTAAGTATTAAACTAGAAGTTCTGCCAAAATTTCTTACAATTGATCCCAAATAATCCCATTTGAATTATTTATCCGTTGAAATTATGGACTTATAAGCATTTAATGATAAAATATGAGTGATGTTGTAAAATTAGGTGCAAGCACTAACCAAATTTCTACTGAGTTATAGTTCGCCCACATAGGAGCCAAATATTTCCATTGGAATTGCTCGACAATAATTTATTAGATTTTCTTTTAATTTTGACCTTATGTATTTAGAGATAAGTTCAGAAATTGTGTGGATACAGGTGAGTCTGCCCCATTTCTGCTTCGTTATGTCTCATAAGAACCACATATTTCCATTATAAATACTATAGAATCCGGCATTTATCCTATTATTTTTAAATTTGATGTACTCCACTTCTACAAAGAATTATGGAACTATTCGAAAGTAATCTTTTCTTTTTATCAGAGCTCCCAATAGAATTTCTCATTTATTCGATTTTCTTTCATTTTTTCTTCACTGATAAGTTCTAAGGTTTTGTGGAAGTCAATATTAATTTATTAATTATTTTAAATATAAACAGATGTGTATAGTTTGACCTATACGCGACACTATAAATTTGCAACGTTTTTCCTTTCCAATTAAATTATAAAAATAAATACTTATTGTAATTGTTTTTTTCCTCATTTCTTCAAAAATTCAAAACACAAAAAATTTTATAGAAAAAAAAAATTTATTTTAATTTAATACAAAATATTATTTAAGTTTTTTATTTTTTTCATACAACAATTCTTTTCTCTAACTAATTTTTATTATTATTATTTTTTGAGTTTTTTTGTTGTTTGTTCAGTATTTGTTTTGATTTTTATCCATTTCAAAAAATAAGTAATGTTTATTTATAATTTTTTGTAAGATTTCTCTCTGCGTGAATTATTACCTATTCATCATCTTTGGTAAATTATTTATATGTGGTAAAACTAAAATTATGTGTATAAGTATGTGTGTGTGTGTGTGTACTCATATTTAGTAAAAAAAAAAACTATTAAACAATCACAAAATAATAAAAAATAATTATAATTATAATTTTACATTCATTCATTTTTTTTTTATTATTTTTCTTATATACGCTGAAATTAACGTAACGAAATCATATGAAATAATGTCAAAAAAAAATTTTACTGCCTCTAAATTTTAAATTTCTTTCGATTTCTATACAATTTTAAAATTATGCGATGTGCGATATGGTTTTATGATAAGATTTTATTTAAATTTTTATAATGATTTTTGTTATTTATTTTTCGTTTTTGTTTTTCGTATAACAATTCTTATATAATCACGTTCGTCGATAACAACACGTTGCTATTAATAAAATTAGACTAGTTAAAGAAACTATTAGCGTACCATATCTTAAATATAATTGTATTGCATTTGCACTAAATGTACTATGATAAATCATTGCTCTTAATTCTTCCGACAATTCACCGGGTGCAACTTCCATCCATAAAACCGGTAAAATTTGATTATCTTTAAATGATTTTAATTCTGTTGTATATATGTAAGGAAAAAAAGATAAGATAAAATAATATATTAATTAATTAATTAATGTAAATAATGTGTTTGTGATGTAAACGTATTTTATTATATTAGGACCTTAAGCGAAAAACACTGAATCTTAATCGCCGACCGTTTTGAGCTAAATAGTGGCATTTATTGTAAAAAATGTTTATTATAAGCAAAGTATTTTCTTTAATTATCTTCAACTTTCTATTCTATCTTTGGCAATGCATGGTGATATGGTGTCGTTACGATGATGTTGGCTGCGAGGAGGCTGTCCATTTATGTATCGCGTTTATTCAAAATTTCGGAATCGTGCAGCAGACATAACCCGTGTTACATCGATTTGAACAAATGATAATTCCAGAAGGCGTTATGTCTGTGAGTATTGATTTCAATTTAATTGATTCAATTGACGTTGTTACTGCACATTATAGCAGTAACAATTCCATTGAGTTTTAGAAATCACTCCTTGCTGAAACCATCACATGCAGATCATTTTACTATGTTACAAGAGATGTTACATTTTGGCAATAATGTTGATGGTTCTTCTCGGTCTACCGCAATAAGTCCTTTCGTTCAGGATTGTTAAAGTATATCCACTTTTCTTCACCAGTAACAATACACCACAGAAATTTTTTCTTTTTTACTTGCCAAGCAAAAACAACGCCTTGTTGTACTGTCAATTCATGCTGTAGTCGCATTTTCCTTCTTTTTTGGAATTTTCTCAACGTATGTAAGCTAGCTCGCCTCCAAGTTCTTTCAGCGTTTGAGGAGAGTTTTCATTGTGATTGAATTTAACTCGGCTATTTATTCAACGTGACTAGTAGTACTGATATCGAAATATCAAGTATATTGAATCTTCTAAACCACGCTTTACAGGTTGCGTACATGCCCAATGGGTTTTCATCAGCATAATAATCTTGATGAGCTTTTGCTGGTATACGTCTCCTAAAACAAAAGTATTGTACAAAAGAACAATCCGAATAATTTATAACGTTTCCACTTTTTCACAAGAATAAGAAAAATTGTTGATTTCATCAAAATTGATAACACGTTTGCTACCGCAACTTTATTCACCGACGGACGAAAGTTAAAGTCCTATAATATATATTTATGTGTTTATACATACCTGAAATCATATCAACTTTATGTATTTGTACATTTATTTGAAATCTTGATGCACCGCCGATGGGAAATGCTAAACGTGGATGGATGTCAGCAAATGTTAAATGTTTATCCTCATCCGGTTGTAAACCGTCCAGATCACGAAACAATAATTTTTCACCGGTTAAAAAATGTGGAAATGATGTTAAAATTGGTGCTTTAAAACATAATGATGCATTAAAAATACCATTCGGTGAACATGAACCGCTTTCGATGTGACAATAACATTGATTTTCTGGATTTACATCGGGATGTGCGAATACATTTTTCGGTGCTTTATAACGCCATGCTGGTATACCATCAAAAATATTAACTTCTGAATGATATACCAACGGAAATTTACGACAAAATGCTTTTATAAAAACTTGTAACGAATGTTTTTTATCCATTAAATACGGTGGAAATTGTGAACCATCACTACCATCCACACGGTTACATTCATCCGTACCCCAATGATTAAGTTTCGGTTGTCCATTAAAACTATCAATAATACCAATTTTACGTATATTATTTTCACCCGAATATATTGTAAATACATCTTTACTTGTTCCATTTCTCTATAAATAATTAATTAATTAATTTATTTATTTAGTACATTTTAAATAATATAAACAATTAATAGTAAAAACTTACAGCTGCTAACATTCCAAATTTTCCATTTATTAATCCATCATCATCGTCACTATTAAAATATTGTTTAGATATTTCAATTAATTTATCGTGATATCCCCATAGAAATGAGTGCGCCGGTAATGTCTGCGTGCGGTAATGTTTATATTAAATTTTGAAATATTTTATGCTAAACTTATATTGAATATATATAAAAATATTACCGTAAATGGTTTGGCTTGTATTGAGGATAACACTGAGGTTACAGTAAATTGAAAGAAATAATTTCTATCACGAATTCTTGAAGCTGCCGTTAACATTGGTATATTTGGTACAACAACTTTATCGTATTGTTTACCTAACGATAATTCCGGTTGAAATGCATAAGTTCTGTGTTCCTGTAAATTTAGTATTACAAAAAAAGATTAATTAAATTTTAATAATTTTTCACAATGTGCTCGAGATGATTCCACATAAAAATATTAATAGAAAAAAGAAATGTCATCATATGAACAAAAAAAAACGAGTAATCTATCTGGTTGATACCCCTTCCCTCCCATTTATTCCTATCCTTAACCCTACTGTCACACAGGCGGTGTGATGGAAAACCAATGGTGAATGTAATATAATGGGATCACTCATACTCTACAGATTATAATACATCGTAGAATACTTCAGTTCACAATTTCAAGGAAATGCGTACAAATGATTATTTAGTAAATCGTACGGAAATATTTTAAAATACATGGAGGTGTAATAGAGTGGGGGCTAACATTGCCTTCCTCCACTAAACTGTAGAACTTTTGTTTAAATACAATCAGTTCAAAATTTCAAAGAAGAGAGATAAATGCGGTTATTCAGTAATTCTAATGGAAATGCCTGGATGTGTAATTTTGTTTCAAACAAGGATGCTTGCAGAATCGGTGTGTTTCAAAGATAAAGGCGACTTTTCAAAAATATTGCAGGAATGTTTTTGAAATCTAGGGTGTACCACATGTGAGTAATAATTAAACCAAGATTCGAATAGAACTGGTATTTTAAGGATTAAGGATATTTCTCCTTGGAAATTAAAACAATACTTTTTTGAAATTATCCAAGCGATACCTCATATGAAAGAGAATTCAATTAGGTTTCGAGTAGAAGTTTTAAGGATTACACCTCATGTGTGAATAGTATAGTCATCTAACACCGGGCATCTTTTGTACATACCGTGAATAATTGTAATTATTATTACTATAAAACTCGTACAAATACTAAATGTATAAATACCTGATATGATATTGTAAAATTATCATGAATTACTATATTCATTTTTTCCACTTTTTCAATATAAACAAATGGTCCGATTTCTTCAAGTTTTAATTTTTTATCTAGACCAGCAATAAATCGATCAACATTTGTATAATTGAATATATAAACTTTTAGATGTGGATCTAATGGTGGATTCTTCCACCATGCAAATGCTGTTGTATTTTCTGCATAAACTAAATTCTGTATAATTTTATTGAAATTTAATACATCGTTTTTAATTATTTGGATAAAAATATATACGAATACAATATTACTTACGGCTAATAATGAATCATTATACATTTCTGTAAACCACATCAGTACAAATCCAGTGATGCTCATTAGAAATACTGTAAATAGAATAACTAACACTGCAAATAATAAACAAAAAAAAAAACGAAATTTTAATTTAATTATAGTTAATTATTTATAAATTAATTATGATTTTTACTAGTAATTAATATTTAATTTAATCAATATTCAATATGTAATTGTTTTTTTCCTTTTCTCTAATTGGTGCATATATGAAATGTTGAATAACAAATAAAAAATAAATAAATCAAATAATCAAAAGTATTGACCACATGAATATTATTGCCATATTTTTTGCAAATGATAAATTCTGTGCAGATTTTTTAAGAATTTAAGGTTTTGTTCGGAAAGTTCGTATTGTATCGATAAAATAAGTGCCGCAGTTGAAAGGGGCAAAATTTGATAAATACGCGCAGGCTGGTAGAACATCCCAACCAAATTTTATGAGAACGGTATTGCAATTTTCGATAGTACAAATCGATCTGTATTTTAGTTGCTCGAATAAATAAAATAATTTTAGCAAAATTAAATTAATTGTCTCCTCTATTTTTGTTAATCCATCTCGGTAATTTTTCGGACAGAAGTTGTAATTTAAATATAAATAAAAAAATAATATATTATATTACGGTTGAATGATCTATCATATAGGAAGAGTTCGCATATAATATATACATTTATAGAAGCATTGACATATACGCAATTATAACACTTGAATCAATTATTATCAATTATCATTAATTTTATTAATATAATTTATAATTCTTTTGATTTGCATATAGCAATAATTAACTATATTTAATATACAATGCGATAATAATAAAGTGTTATCTTATGAAAATAGTAAAAATTTATGACTATAGATAGAATGTGTGGAGTGAGAAAAGAAAAGTGTAACTCTTTTTGCAGGCGATCATTATTGAACATCATTTAAAATTTATCTGAAAATTGTAGATAAAAAGTCTAACTCTAAAGTCTAAAATTTATATTTATTTTATTGAAATAATCAAGCGATATTATTTTGCTATTTTAAATTCTTTAATCATACAATATTATTTTATGACTTCGTGTATTTCCTTATTTTTTTCTCGCATAGACATCTCGCGTCAATGAAATCTACATATTAATTTTATTATATGGCCGATAGTTCGCCTATTCGGAACGGATATTTTACCTTGAATATTTATAATTAATGTGTTCGTTCGTCCCTATAAGTGAATATATGAATTCGATCATACAAACAATCATATGTAAAATGCTAATTTAATACATTAAAATACGCTTAAAAATAACTGTAAGTCAAATCGTTTTATGAAATTATATAATTTCACTAATCTATACAAAAAGGAAAAAGTCATTAATGTCCTAAATCCTTTGTTATACGCTGCACTATATACAGTTATATATATTAATATCTATTTACTTACAGACGAAATTGTATAAATAAATATAGCGACAGTTGAGTGTTGAGTGATTATTATTTCAATTTTAGATTTTTCTTAATGTTGGAACTATAAATTAAGTGCAGTTACTATAAATTTATATACAATTTCAGTACTATCTTTTAACTTTATGTCTTGCTGCAGCAATCTTAATTTGCATAAAAGACATAAATCGGGATGTAAATTTAACATTTCCTATTAAGAATTACAAAAACACAACTACTCACACAATGCTCGGCCCATTCTCAATTTAGCTTCCTTTCTTATACCAATTAAATATAATTATAATTGCATAAATTACAAAAGCATAAAAACATATTTCATTAAGAAACGGCTTAAATTCTCTTGTTGACAGGTTTTTGCACATGTAGAAAAAGTAAGATGTAATTGAGTCTAAAATTGAAGAATAATTTGAAACAATACACCAAAAAAAATTCAATCGACAATAGATTGAAAACGTTTACGTATTATCGCAGCCATTAAGTCCATAAGTAATAAATGGCTCAACTTAACCCACCAAACGGTATATATGTTAATAGTTCTTTGTTTGTAATTATTATTTCAAAATGTCAAAACAATATTATATTTTATCAATTTATATGCGTGCGGTTAAGAAAACACAAAATCAATTATAATATAGTTTATAAATATATATAACACTGTCCGAAAAATATTCGAAATGGATTAAGAAAAAAGTAAACAATTAATATATTTTTATAATTATCGAAATATTCTAGCTCAATATAGAAATACATCTAAATCGATTATTAGCATACGTACAACAATTACACCAAATGCGATGATTTTTGTCTCCTGATTGAAATACTGTAAGTCGTTAACTGTTCCATATATGATTTTATTTTATTAATTATTTCAAATTGGTTTTCTTGTCATCGCCATAAATTAATGTTTGACATAAGTTTTATTGACGCAGTTACAATTTATAAGTATAATATTATCGTCTCCTTCAGTGTGATTTAAATGAAAGCTTTTAGAATGATCAATTTGATGTATTTTACAAACTTTTAATTCAATTTTGTAGATCAATTTTATCAATTAAAATTTGTTTAATTGATATTTTTGGTATATCAAGTTTCATTTCTCAATGAAGATTTTTGCCTTACTTTTACGAAATCATTCAATTTTTCGCGTTATTGATGGTCAACCTGAACTCGTTCATTATCGAGCGGTCAAATCTTCGCTACCGTCTTTGCGTAATCATCGATGCCACTGCAAAGCGCATGTGTTTTGCCGTTTTGGATAAACAATTATCACACCGCATTTTAAGCATTTCAAGAGTTTAGCGTATCACTAATTTTAATGAAAAATTTAATGTTGGCTATTTTGTCACATTTTTATTGTTCGACACAGCGCACAAAAACTATACTCTGTAATTTATTTTACACCGAAAGAAATGAATGATGAAACAATAGGACTATATATTAAGAACGGTGTACAATACTTAAATTAATCACAGCAGAAAATTTAATGGACGGCATTACAAAATCCATATATAGATGTATATTAGAAGGTTATTCTCCGGTTATTTTGCAGACAGTGCGTTTATACATATATATTATTATTATTACATTACATTACATGTTACATCTAATACCGCACAATTATCTACAAATTATATATTATATATATTATGAATTTATTACTATATTTGTATGAAAAAAAAAGTTATCAATTTATCAGAGGAAAAATAGACCTTTTGTTGACCTGAAACTGTTAAATAAAATAATCTTTATTGATAAAAAGTAGAGAATATATATATTTTTTATGATGTGTAATTGTGTGTGTACTAGTAAGAATAGACAAAAAAAAAAGGCATTGAACAGTATAGAATTTTCACGAAATAATATTTACGCACAAAACGCACAATAATAAACGCAATTTTTTATAAATTTTAATATAGTTTAGTTTGTAAATATATAAAGAGATTATTTTAATAATTTATTTCACCATTACACAATATTTTTTTAATAATAAATTATATTTAAACTAAGACATTTGGACAAAACTAGAATAATTATATATATTATGCAGTAAGTGCAAACAACTGATCTAAATCTTTAATTATAATTGTATTGAAAGGATGAATATATTAATATATATCGGTGAAGTCTGTAAACAGAGAAATTATTACCATGTATTTGTATATATTTCTAACACTACATTTCTAGAAAATCTTCCAATATTATTATTATTATTATTATTAATAGTGATTAAAAAGAATTATTTGTATTGATGATGGATTCTTATTAAGATTCGTCCTTTCAATGTATTATTATCATTACAATAGATATATATCTATACTAAAATTGCTTATCTAAATTAATTAGTTTTGTGTGAGAATTACACAGAATTATTTAAAACAAATACAATGCATTATTATTTATTAATCAAATTGTGTACACTAAATTTTGAACATGACTGTATATATATATATATATTATTAATAATTAATTTATCAAATTTCAATAGACGTCATATGAATTACACATGTGTTAATATTAATATTGAATATTTCATTGTATTAAAAATCTGTGGGGTTTTAATAAATAACAAAAAGTGAATTTATGTAATCAAATTTTTTGTTGGTTTTGAGTTATTGTCCCTCGCTCGCTACTGCTGTTAGCTATATAAAATAAATATTCTAGAATGAAACTGTTACATAATCCTATAAAATCATATTTTATTATCATATCACAGAGAAGCGGGTCCATATTAAAATACTGCTACTTTTAAAATTGTATATTTCAAATACAAAAAATATATATTACTTTTGAAATGAGAAATAAAATATTTTTAATTTTACTTATTTGAAATACTATCAACTACTCAACTACGTCTAACTAATAAACTATTATTAAGATAAAATAAAGATATTAAACATATATAAATAAAACTGCGTTAACATACAATTTGAAAGAAGAAGACACAAATTGGATTCTGTCAAGACTAAGAGCGGTATTATATTCTCTGCACATAATATATATGGTAAATAAGAAAAAAGCGAAATTATTCAAGGTGACAAAATTAGTATTTCATTCAACTGGAAAACAATTATGATTCCAGACTGATGCGAATAATGTACCGGATTGGTTATAGACTTCTTTCACATTCAAGGCAATATCAACCACATTTATTTTGCGATCTACTAAACACATATCGTATCACACGCACCAGTAAAAGTATAATTCTAATGACGCTTGAAACGATCAATTGTATATAGCAACAAGTATAAAATTAATAAATACAAAAAAACACACTCTCAATATATATTTATTAAATTAAAACAAAAGATCAATCTAAATATGTAGATTAAAAACCAGAGAGCACATTGATAAAGTGGCACAGAAATATTTACAAATATCACGGAACAAGTGAATGATTGCAAAATAAAACTATAAAAAATTGATAGATAACATATAATACAAAGCGCGATCATTTATGATTGCGTATTGTTCGTATATATTTTTGAACGCAAACACCACACAAAGTTTGAATTTGCAGACTTTATGACACAAATATGTATGTTTTTTATTTATGCGGTACAGGACTTCTTCTGGAAATTTTTGCAATTATACTTATTGTCGCTTCGCCACATGTGCTTACTGACCACTTTGAGCTAATTGCTCAGACATACAAAAAATTCAATAATAGTATCAGTCTTTTTAAAAACTATATCTATACCGATACGTAGTCAGTAGAACCTTTGCTGATAAACGACCGATATAACAATTTACTTTAATGAGAGACGGATTACTTTATCATATTCGAATTAATGTTAACAGGAGAAATCAACATTTACTATTGTGTAATCAAATTTATATTATATTTAACCGATAATAGTAGTTTAGAATAATTCAGATGATTTATTGCAGATTTTTTTTGGTCCTTCGCAGAAATAATTCTTTTTTGAAAAAATTTTATTTTTGCTCTTCTTCAAATATCTCTGCCAAACTATAGATCGATCGATCTATTTCTAAAAATATTTTATGCGAACTTTGTATGGCTGGTGGCAACAATTACAATCCAATTTTTTCAGTTTATCTAATTAAAATCTGCATTATTTTTAGATTCCAACTAAAGTTTACGAGTTTTTATAATAGATAGAACACAAGCACGTGACATATGTGTTCGGCATATACGAAGAAATCTTATGATAACCACTTCTATATAATAAATGTATGATCAAATCATTAGCAGAAGTAACGTTGCACAAATAAATAGATTGATTTCTTAATTATTCGTAAGCCGAAACTTAATATAAACGTAATAATATGCAAATGAAAAATATTTTCTTTCGAGTGGCCAGTTTGTTTATGTTTAATGGTAAATAGTTTCTGATAAAATTGAGCATAGCAGAAATAGATCTATCGAAGACTATTGTTTTTGGTTTAGTGTTGTATGTGTGTGAAAACATTGTAAATCTTAATAGTGTCCAACTCAATTTCAAATTTATATTGCGACAAAAGCCGTTCCTTGAGCATATTTCAGGTTACTGTAATTACGTGGTTCTACTGAATACATGTAAATAGACTTAATTAAATTGATGATATAAATTTTCAGAATCATATGTTACAATTTCTTTTGGGTACACAAATTTTCGTTTTCTCAAAAATTGTATTTTGATGTTATTAAATTTTTGACTACTTTACTCTACTTGTAAGTACGTAATTATAGTTTAACAATTATAGTTTGAAAAGAAAACCGTTAGTAAATGGTAAATTTTAACACATTTTTAAACTAATTTATCATCTAATTTTCTCTTTATAAGCATCGTACATTTTGATATAATTTCATTTTGTATGACGTGCTTTGCGTGCAATCGTATATTTTATATTATATTACAAAATAGAAATTAGAAATTATTCAAACATAACTTACTTATAAGTGAACCTTTAACTGCACCGCGTGGTGCATATTCTTTTTTTATTATGTCTTTGTCTTCGGTAAATAAAATTTTAATATTATCAATAACACCATCTTTATGTACTTTAACAGTTGTTGGAGTTTGTGGTATAATATAATTTGTTGTTACAGTTGTCGAATGATATGGTTGAGGTGGTTGCTGTTGCTGTTGCTGTTGCTGTTGCTGCTGCTGCTGCTGCTGCTGCTGCTGTAGCTGTTGCTGTTCAAGTCTAATTAAATCGTTTTTTTCAATCATTTTTCTTCTACAATTTTTTATTTATTACAATTTTTATAAGAAAATACTATAGTTTTTTTATATATCAAATATAAATATAAATTACACTATTTTTAAAACTATTAAAACCACCCAATAAACAAACAAAAACAAACCAAAAAAGGCGCACGCGGTCAATTCTCTTATACACTAATAAAATACACTAATTTAAATATATTAATTTTACATTTCATTAAACTGATTGTTTCACAAAATTGTCTGGAAAGATGAAGATGATGATGATGATGATACTGTGATTTACACATTCATATATATTAAATTTAAATAAAAATTATTGTTATTTGTGTGTCAACTGCAAAAAAGGAAATGAAATCTTTCAAGTATAATTGATATACTAATAAAAAGAAAAAAAATAAAAATAAAATAATTATAATATTTTAAAATATATATTATTGTGAGAGATTAACATAATTTATATTTGTAATTTGAATATATTATTATATTCTTTTTGTTATCAGTAAATTTTAATTTTATATGTATTTTCAGTTTACACACGCACACACCGCCAGATATATATATGAAATTGAAAAATATACAAAAACTGATAATAAAATATCACATTCTTATTTATTATTTTTAATATATATACTAAGAATATAGTGTAATCGGGTGTCTTAATATTTAGAATTTACATATACCAATTGGAATAATACACACAATTAATAATAATAATTGGAAAATTAATTTCAAAATATTTATAACTAATTTTTATGTGCTACTACTAATTTTAAAATATCCTAAAACAATGGTTTTTTTTTTGCAAAGGCACGGTGTACTACAAGTAAATGTAAAATAATAAAAATATGAAAATATGAATTTTCTTTTAAAACAATATCTTAATACTATTTTGTTATTATACTTTTTACTTTCATATTTTAAATATATTATAATTGTTCTAGATAAAATATGTAATAGTAGTTCATATTAAATATGGACGTGTATGTGAATAATAATTGTATTAAATATATTTTCATTACACTTTATTTTATACATGTGTTGGTTGTACTGGCGTATGTTTCGTATCATAAGAGAAAAAATCAAGGTTTTCTTTTTGTAACAAAGTCATATTATTAATTTTATTATTTTTTATATGTATAAATGTTTATAACTAATGTCCATCGTCCATCTATCGACATTTACTAAATTGTTAAGAAAATATGGTTTTGATTAAAAAATTTCCGGAATTTTCGTCGCATGCCATAGCCTAGTAACAATTTGTCCGTACTTTGAAAAATGAGAAAAATTTCGGTGAAAAACATCCACCAATTTTCCATGGAAAATATATATATTGGAATTTGTCCGAAGAAGAATGTCCATAGATTTTCCACCTAATATAATAGTATATTTTATTTAGGTCAATTGAAATCTTTGGATTGTCAGGGTTAATACGTCCAACATATATCCACGGTATTGTATTCACAATTTATTTCACCAATTATCCAAGACAGTGGTTTAAACTTTGTATTTTTCGCTTAACTAAAGTTATAATCCTCACTCTTCGTAATTTATTTTCCAAATTTTTAAAACAACCAGCAACTCAAATCTAAATATTTCCTAGGAATTTTGTAAGACTTTTCATGGATATTATCCGTGGTTTTTTTTTTAATTTGTTCATTACGAAAAAAAAAAATGCACAATCGATGAATTTTTAATATAGTTTAGCATCTTCATTCCGTGCTCATAGAACTTCTGGTCAATCGGAAAAAAAAACTTAATCAAACCTCGATTTGGCATCATCGTCATAGAAGAAAATATTTGTTCTGCTAATACGGACAATTCACGGGTATTACTTGCCAAAATACATGTACGATCCAAAGATATCTGTGTCAAAATCCGTGGATCTGTTCACTAAAAATATGAATATAAATTCTATGGATATTCTGTGGAATAATAGCAACGAGAAATACTTTTAAGGAGAATCCGTTGAAATATACGCGGATAATCCAAGGACATTTTTCTATAAAAATTATTGGACAGAGTTGCACTCATCATATAAAATTTCAACGGACATCCGTAAGTAATCCATAGATATTTCCTCGGATTGAAACTACGGACTACTACATATAATGTGGACATTTAGCGGACAAACTACGGACAGTGTAACTAGGGCATATACAAGTTTATATGAATTATCAGAAAACTTATATATATAATTGCAAACCAATTGATTAATTATTATATAATATACTCATATGGGAGTACCTGTCGCTCTCGTAAAAAAGCACTTTCATCTTTTTATAGTCACTCATGCGTTCCGTATAATCGTATTCCCTATATATATCCATATTTCTTTATACACACGTGAGTGAGACTATATTCAAGCCTCTTTTCGCTTCAATATTAAATTGTGGCGATATTTTTAGTGTGTTTTGACTGTAATATAATAGGTATACCGGTATGAAAGGATTTCTTACACTGTGATTAATTGCTGCGGCCGCCTATATAATGAGAGCAGTTTCATCTGAATAATTTTATCTAAAAAGCATTCTCTTTATATCTTTATTTATTAATAATTTAGTATTTCAGTTTAGTTAAAAGTGTAACCAATATATATTTTTATTTGCCTGTCGAAGTGCGTTGTTGTGTTTTGTATCAGAAACACGTTATTTATACTTGCACAGGTTTGTTGTTAATGTTTCGTGAGAAGAAAATTGCAGCTGAAAGTCAACAACAACTTGTGAAATAGCAATGGAAATCGTTTTTTTGGATATCGTATTATTAATGGTGATTAAATATCAATTTATTTTGATAAAACTAATCATAATAAACCAGTAAAATCGACACCAAAACTCAATATACATGGAAAGAAGACTTTACTTTACTAATACTTGGTGCGGCACCAGAAGTAATGCGTGGTATATTATGATAATTGTTTAAATTTGGTAAAGTTATAACTATATGATGAGCGCTATAAATAAACAACAATTAATTGAATTGACTCGTGCTTCAAAAACCGATGAAAATGGTTCAGCAGCTTTTGTACAACAATTACTCATTGTACAAAACGGTCAAAGAAACGTTGGAAACGATTTTGTATGGGATATGTGTTACACTGTCACCAAATCCGCCTAATTAACCAGATGTTGCTCTATCAGATTATGATATACCACCAAATAAAACAAATAAATATTCGAATATACAGGACCATTTATATCATATATTGATCTTAGTGTGACTATCCTAGAATTTTTTGATCAAACCGTGTATAAATTTCCATATTTTTTTCTTACATTATCTATTCCGTTGCGAGTTTTATATTATATATGCAAAATTATACATATGTAAAATATGAAAAGTATATTAAAAATAAACTTGCCCTCCTTATGTGAAATGGTTTTCTGTTGATTTGTAGTGCATCGAGCGAGTGCATATGAGGAGCGACACGTACTTATATATTAAACGTATATACTACGAATAATAAAATGTATTGATTTATAAAATTGCATTTATAGTTAAATTTCGTACAATAATTTTGAAACATTTCAATTAAAACATACATAAAATATCTCACTTCCATTAGGAAAATTGATAGATGACGTAGTTTTATAAAATGTATGTAGACGTTTTTAGTGCAACGTAAAAGATCCATTATAGAAATAGTAATGCGATCATTCAAAATCGTTTCACCAATTCTAATTTCTGTTTCCCATCAAATCGAGAATTATAATTATATAATAGTTTTATTATAAAACATTTTTAATTTAAACATAACTACATTTAAATTAATGTGACCTCAAAACACTCCGATTTGATAATATAACTCTATTGCATTTTTCGATTGATTATACACTTACCTCGCATTTTCTCATTCAATGTTATTCAGTTTTGATGGAGAATATTTTCTCGAAAAAATTAAATTATTATTGTACAAATTATAATTAATGGTTTCCTTTTTTATTTATCAATTCCCGGGTGTTAACATTGTTAGACTTCATGACCATCTCATATTTTTATTAATATATTATTTATGCGATGGTATTAATTAATTAAATTTATAATCACTATAGCGAAGTCATAAAAAGTATATATAAATAGTTCGCAACTCTTTCAAACAAATATACAATTATTGATTAACATTTATAATTTATCAACATATTTTTTATTTATATTTAATAATATTGTTGATGCAAACAAAAAGATTTCGACATTGTTCCATAAATCTACTTTTTTTTTTATTGTTACTTATATTTTTCCTTTTATTATTGTATATTTAAAAATCCAGATAATATTGTGAGATGTGTCGTGGCCTATTCTATAAAAAAAAATATTAATATGAAATTTGAATTATTATAATCGAATTAAAACTGATTTTCTTTTTTTTTTCTAAATGACATCAATTTTACACATTTTGAACCTTGACTGCAATTTCTGTTAGCATATGTTTTATTATTACAATAAACGCGATATACAATTGATGAAGTATTATATGTCTGCAATCATCTTCTGTCCGATGTAACATACTATTAAAAACTAGTAATTCGAAAAATACTATTGATACGACAAGCTTACGCATCGATTCATTGCTGCGGATGTTTATAAAACGCCAATCATCATCATTATAGGAATCTTGCCAAATAACATGAATATCAAGGGACAGAGAACTCTTAAAACTAATGTAGTTATATAATTTACAGCGTAACCTATCAATGGGTAAATCTACATATACTGTCCTACTGATATATAATAATATCAATTCAAATTATATCATTAAAAATAGATGTAGACATAGGCAAGGCAGTACTGTATCCAGATCAAATGAGTATAACACTCCTTAATCTTCAGTTATATGAAGTTATTGATACATCAAAATTAATTATACATTATGAAAACAACTCTAACGTTGCGACGATATATAAACAGTTTTCATTGGTTTTGACACGTTAAATTAAACGATACACCGTTTGCAAAATCAAGTGATCCAACAATAATGAAGTAGCTAAAAGTCAAGTAAAATAAGTAGGCTCTTCTATAAATAGTATTTACAATGTCGAAAAAGAGAAGTTACGAAGTAAATAACTAAAATAATAATAATAATAATAATAATTTCCAACAAGAAAGATGGAAACTGAACCGACAAACGCAAGAGTAAAAACACTATAGATTTAAGAAGGCAGAAAACACCATGGTGGTAATCCGCCATCATCAAAGCGACCGCAGAAAACATATGCGAAATAAAATTTTAACGCAAATACCAAACTTTACACACATCACCACCAATCGCCACAACGATTTAACTATAATAACAACATCGTTGTCCAACTCAACAAATTTCTCTTTTCAATTGGTGCTCACGTTTGGTTTTTTTTTTTTTTAATTTGTCCGACACAAACAGTCAACGTAAAATATACAAAAAATTGGTTTTGTCTGCGAATTTGTATTCATCATTCTTTGTGTTATATATTGTATAAATAGGTAGACATTGTCAAACGATATAATTAGTTCGTGTTTTGCGCCCGACAATTTGGAAGATAAAACTTCCTAGCGCTATCATTAAATTACATCGAATTTCTTATTTACCCTTGAACATTATACTGGGCCATTTTCGTCCACGTTTTCAGGGAAACTAATATAATTTAACTTTAGTTAAAATGGCACTGAGATTGTGCATTAATAAATTTTGTCATAACACATTTGGTTTTTTTAAGTATCATATCGACAAATTAAATGCTGTTAATTCTGTTCGCAATGGAAAAGGACAATTTTTTTAAAGTTATTGGTTGAATTCATTCATCTCATACACAAATGATAAAATTATTGTATATATTTTATTATTGTTTTCTTTTAATTGTATTTAATCCGTTTACTATTTTTTTTTATTATTATTATTTTGGTATTAATTTAATTTTTTAACTTTCTGTTTTTTCTGCGAGTCAAATAATACAATAATATTTCTGTTTTATATACAAATGCTATTAATTGTTATTATTTATATTATTAATATTATTATTATTATTATTATTATTATTATTATTTTTATTATATATCGTATATATCGTATATAAAATGTATAATTTCTATAATATAATATTAAAATAATAATTATAGTCTTTGAATATATATATTAAAAAAAAAAAAAAAACAAATAAAAAGATTAAAAAACAACTGTTTTGCTATTATTAAAAAGATAATAATAATAATATTTATAATAATTAATTAGAATAATAAATATATAAGATTACTAAAAATACAATATATACTAAAAATGTTCTTGATAAGAAGAGCATCAACTTCATTTTATTTAATTATATATTTATTTATTTATTGTATAATAATAATAATAAAAATAATAATAATAATAATAATAATAATAATAATCCATTTTTTACGACGACCATTGAACTATTTTTATTAAATTAAAAAACAAATTACTTAAAAACAATATGACAATAATATCAATGAAAGAAAAAAACGAAAAACGAAATTAAAAATTAAAAAATTTTTTTAAAATTAATAATTATAAATGTACAACACATTGAACATATAAATTTGTATATAAATATATACGGCATTCTAATATTTATTTTATATTAATTAATAATAAAGTATATAATATTTCTATTTATTTGTATATAATATTTTTATAGTAAAAAAAAATGCATGTGTGTTTGTGTGTGTATTTCAAAATATATATACACACAGAAAAAAGTTTACGAAAAATTTAAATAATAAAATAAAAACGAAAACAAACAAAAAAAAAACAAAGTCTTTCTCTACTAAAATATTTAATTTTTTGATTAATTTAATTAATAATTATACATCAACCGAATCATCTTTATTATATTGTCCTTCCCTTAATACAGATTGTCTAAATGATGATCGTTGAAGTCCTTCACATAATGTCTCCTAGAAAATGAAACAATTAATTTTTATCATTTTTTATTTTATTATTAATTAATTTAACTAAATAACTAAAAGAAACAAAATAATAAACACACACACTCACACACACGCACACCCAAACACACAGTTTTTACTATTAAAAAAGTATTACTTTTAAATAAAAATGATGAAATAATTCATGCACTAATTATAATAATATTTAAATATGTAACTAAAAAAAAATTACAATTATTAATTAATCAATATAAATTTGTGCATTAAAATATGCTGATTACGATGCCATATGGACAAACTCATTCAATTTTAATCCATCCTTGTGACAAAAGTACGATTGTATATAAAAGGCTGCCATGAAAACTATATGAATTTAATAGGAAAATACTCTACAGTTTCTGTTCATAATAAGTCTTACGAAGCACTTAAATTTGAAAGTGTTTACAACAATTGGGAAACCGCAATTCGTTAATTCGTGATAAAATCTATATATATTTGGAATGCCACACATGTCAATAATATAATATACATAAATCAGAATGTGGTACAATTAACAAGAAGCGATATGTGCGTAACACACAAATTTATATTTTAATTCGATGTAATATACATTTGAAGCTCTAAAAATACACATTAATAATTTTATACATTATTAGAATTTACATATAAAATATTTATTAATTGTTCAATGTTAGTTAAGAAAATAATGAAAAAAACAAAAAAAGGTTTAAATCGAAATAAGATTCATCTCTTACTTATTTCGGATTCCTCGCTCAATTTGTTACACAAACCGTTCGAGTTACCAGAAAGATTATAGAAGCGAAATAAAAAACAGAAAATCTTTAATTGTCAGCAGGGTGTTGCCGCCGGTCTTGTTGACTTAATTAAATAAATACATTTATATTAAGGTTAATTGATTGATAATTTTAAAATAGCTAAACATATTAAATCGCAAAAAAAACGGGACCGCTATGGAAAGTGTCGATAAAACATTTTGCAATTTTTTTTTTTTTTTTTGTTGAATATTTTTATATAAATAAATCAAACCTCGAACAAGGTTGTAATTTGTTTACCGGCTATTTGCCGAACTTCGTTTGTCGTTGTTGATGTGGGCGAAGATGATGTTGGCAGTGGTGACGTTGGTGATTGTGGTAAAGGTGGTAATGGTTTCGAAATTGTACCATTTGCATTACGTCTTGGTAAAGGATGTGGTGGTGGTGGTGGTTTAATTTTAATTATATCTACTAAAATAAAATAAAATTTAAAAATAATAAAAAATAATAAAAAATAAAAAATAATAGCAAAATAAAATAATAAAATAACAAAGAAAAAAAAAAAAAAAGGGTGCCAGTACCGTTACTCTACTCGCTACTCTAATAATAAAATTTATATATAAAGTAATAGAAAAATATTCTAAATGTTATGTGGTGGGTAGTTTGGAAAGTTTTCTGTATATTTATAGATTGACACTAACATGTTTTCATAGGGATGTTTTATTATGGTGTTAGTTTTACATGTCAAGCATTTCTGATTGTATTGGATAAATTTTAAATTCAACACCTTGCAAGTGTGTTTCAAGAATATCTCGTTTTGACATTGATGCTGATGGTTGACAGATGATCAATCAACACATGATTTTTTTTTTGCGTTTAGTAACAGGGAGATATGATTATTTTTGCGAAATAGCAAAATTCGATGTCATCCATTTCACGTCTGACCTGCATCGAGATAATCATAAAGAACTGTTAAAAATGGTTTGTGTATCGGATAGATGAAAAGAAGTGTGCGTGCTCTTCATTCCAGCACTTTCGAGAACATCTAGAAAACAAAGTCAATCTAATTAACAGACACATTTAAGGCAAAAAGCACATATCACTGCTTGTCATAAGTATGGCACGATATGCAGTTGATCCACACGGTTGTTATCACCGTACAATAATCCATAGACTACTATGGCCAGAAAAGCATTACTAAATTGAAGCAAACGCACATTTTACTGAATTTAAATTAATTGTATCAAAACGATGGGTTTCAAATTTATCATGTGCAAAAAATGTCTCTTAAGTTAAAATAAGTACAATACAAGAAACTTTCCAAACTGCCCTCGAATCTACATTTTGCTTTCTTTTTGTTTTGTTTTTAAACAATATACCTCCTAATCGATTTAATCCAGCTGCCATATCTCGTACACTTTTTCTTTCAATTGCAGCACCTATACAAAAACAAAAAATAAATAAATAATTTGTTATTAAACAAAAAAACAAAAAAAACTGAATGAAATTACCTGGAGAAATGCCTACAATAGAACCACCCCCACCTAATGCAGCACCAGGTGTAATACCAACTATTGAACCACCGGGTTGACCTTCAATTAATACTACATCACCTAAAATAGTTAAATTTTAAAATTATAAATAAACCTTCACACAAATAATCACAAATAAAAATTACCTGTATCGATTGCTTCACTATTATTTGTTGACAACACATTATTATTATTATTCATTGTTTCATTATTATTAATACTATCATTTTTACCATCATCCTTTCCTGAAACGGACCAAGGTCTTGGTTTTATTGGAGTTAATAAAATAGGTAATTTATTTGTGTTATTTGAATTTTTATTTATAACATTTGCGGTTGATGTTGTTGTTGCAGTTGTTAGTGTATCATTATGTAAAACATCACCATCAATTGTTTGTATAGAATCGTTGCTGGGCGATCGAGTACGTTTATTATTATTATCTTTTTCAATTTGTAACAAATGTAATCTATCATTTATATTAATGGTTGGATCATCAACAGTTGATGGTGAATGCTGTGTTGTTGTTGTCGTTGATGTTGTTGTTGTTGTTGTTGTTGTTGTTGTTGTTGTTGTTGTTGATGATGATGTTGATGATGGTTGTGGCGGTAAACGTACAATTGGTGATTTACGATCAATGAGGGGTGAATATTTTTCTAAATTATCCGATGAACGTGAACGTGCCGGTGTCCATGAAACATTTTTTAATAATGGTGAACTACGATCTAATTTTAATGGTTTACGTTCTTCTAATATCGGTGTACTTTCTTCAGAGGTAAAATAATTTTTACCATTATTATCATCACGACTCATTGTCGGACTATCAACTAAACTTAATGAACTGCATTCTTCGGATGTTGGTGATACCAATGGTGTAAATGTTGTTGGTGTAACCGAACCAGGTCGAAAAAAAGCTTCTAAACCTTCACCGATTGCATGCGATGACAATTCAGTGACAAGTGGTCGTGTTGGTGCACGTGTTTTTGTACGCTTAGGACGTCCTATCATAAAAAAATAGTTTATAATTATAGTATTATTTCTATATGGTATCAAATTTATATTGAATGAAGAAATTTGGAAACAAAAATCAATCAGATCTTCATCCTTTTTCTATTACATATTCCCATCGTTGTACTAACTTTTTTATTCCAAATTGATGGAATGACAATAGTTTTCTTTTAAAGAAGTCGGCGTTTTCAACGTCTTCCACTTATCTCATGATTTCTTGCCATTCATACTATTCTGCAGATATCTTATAGTCAATATATTGAATACTGCAAAATTGATCATTTTAACTCTATTCAGTTTTTATAGCGTATTTTGTGCGGTCTGGTATATTTATGGTGGAAAATCTCACCTTTTCGTTTGTTCAAAATAGGATGTATTTAATTTATAACTTAATCCGCAGTCTAGTGAGTTGTTCAAAGAATAGTTGTCCACTGTAATAGTATCAACACGCCGTAGTAACTCATAGTGAGTTATTCCATTAAACACATAAGGTGTTAACCTTCATTGAATGTAAGTAAAATTTAACAATTGGTTTTACACAATCGTCTGCTGTTTTCCAATGTTCTTTTTCGTTGAACGTTTATTGTATTGGATTCATTTGTCATCGAGAGTTACCATGCAATTAAAAAAAGGTACATATTTTATGCCGTCTAAGAAGAGAACCGATATTCTGTTGAGCTGTTTATTTTGGTCGTCAAGAAATGTGAAGTCAATGCAATCATCTTAAAATGGTAAAATCCGATTGAGTGTTTTAATGTTTAACCTCTCAGCAATCTCTTCAGGTATTATGATTTGATTATTCTCCCACTAGATAATAATAATAATAATAATAATATAATTTTTCTATTATACCTTTAACAAGATGTTGTAATTGAAATGAGGCACTAGGCAGTTCTGTTATTGAATCACAATCTTCATCATTTTTAATTTGTGAACCTTTAAAACTGGTACGACTTGATTGAGATTCTAAAAAATCAGGTATATGTCCTAAACTTAAATTTTCGACAACACTTTGTGGTCGTATTTTATGTGCAAATGTACGACGTTTTGTTTGTAATTGTGGTGTTGCCTAAATAATAAAAATATATAAAATTATAATAAAACTTATTTGATTATTTTCCTTTCTGTTGATTAAAAATTGAAATTAATTAATTAATTAATTAATTATAAAATTAAAATATATAATTTCTATGATATTATAAAAATATTTGTACATATTTTATAAATTATAATGTAAAAAAAGAAACTCCACAAATTATAAGCATTTAAAAATTAAATAATAATTATTATATTATTATATTTATATTAAAATATAGTTTAGCTATACTTACAAGATTTAAATATTCCAGCTTCTTTATTTATATATGATTTATATTTATAAATAAATGGTATATGTGTGTGTGTTTTTTTTTTTTTTTTTTTTTTAATAAAAGATGAAAAAAAGACAAAAAATGAATTAATTAATGATTTTTTTTTTTTTTTGGCTGTTGTTGTAAAATGACATAATTGAATAAACAATATAATAAAAAAATTATGTTTTATATTTAATGTTTGTTGTTAATCACACAAAAAAGCAATCAAATATTTTTATACGAATATAGTTAAAATTTTAAAAATATTAACAAAACAATAAATTTTAATTAGAATTAATAAAATAATTGGTAAAATAACATTATTTTTAAATGATTTATTTATTTTAACTATATTTTGTATTTTAAAATTATTGATTGGAAATATACATAAAAAAAATTAACAAATTAATTACAATTTCTATTTTCTATAATATATGTACAAGGTATGGGTGTCACAGATTGTGACCATATACGGGAATACGATAATACGAATGCGAATACTCTGTGTCATGTTTTGTTACAAAGTTAAGTTATGCTTGACACATCTTCTGTCTGCACAATGCACAATTTTAGGGAAATAAACAATCATACAATAAAATCAAGTGCTATTATTTACCTATACAACCCGACACTTTTCTATATTATGTTCCTTGTATACTTTTATGGACCGATATTGACCTACGGAAGAGACGACTGACTTTGGTATTTGGTTAAAAATGAACCACGCACGAACAATTCTTTATACTTTTTTTTAAAGCTGCCTGTATGCTTTACATCATTTCGAAAATGATATCTTATTTTGTTAAAATTATTTCATCTTTATCTGACAACATTGGTTTTAACTTTGACTTACGCACACATAACAATGGTTTTTGAGTTGTCTTTATATAGCATCTTTAGATTTTGTCTCAATAAAATTTTAAATAAATAAATCTGTGAATATTACACCAAGTGTTGGATCCTATGAAACAGATGCCATAAAGTTTTTGGTTGCACATTTTTCTAGCTGTGGTCGATCCATTCGTATGGGTATCATGATTCTGGTGTGTACTGAGCTACTACGATTACACTTAAAAATGTAAAAATTGATTTTTAATCAATTGTGTTAACAAACGATATGCGACAGACTTCTGGCCAATAATTTTCTTATATATTTGTGTAAAATCAAATGTTACTTTAACATCACAATTTTGATCATTCAAAGCGTTATCTATATATGGAATTTTTCAATAATTGGTTGTGTTTATTAGCACATTTGGTATTCCGCTGAATGCGTTAAGCATTAATTATGCTAGTACGACCAAGTTTATACAAATCGTTTTACAAGTTTATACAAATTATTTTCGATGGAAGTCGAATTTAGTGAAAATTCAGATCACGAAATCGAATCGATCAACAAATTCACATAATATTTTTGCGCTCAAAATGACCCAGAGAACTCAGTAATGGTTCGTAAGATCATTGCCATCGATCGTATACACACTGTAATTGTTTTTATTTTTAGTGATTTTAAAAATGAAATGAAATTTAGTTATTAATTAAGTAGTGATTAAGACTATATAAATTTCACACAAAAAAGTTAAATTTTAAGTTTATTTCTCAAACAAAAAGAAAACTAAAAACACTAAATTTAGATGTGAAGTACTCTCGATATTCGTTAGCTATTGTATTATATAAGAGAGCTAAAACATCATTATTCAGAAATCGAATGCTTGTGGAAGCGAATTATTATGTACTGTGACACGTGGTATTTAGGTTTAGTTTAGTTTAGGCAGAAAATTACAATTACTCATCGGTTATGGTGCAAATACTCACAACTCAATCAATCAAATTTTAGGGTCTCAAGTACAGATTGGTTTTGTTCCAGCCACCTATTACGAAATGAACACAGAGAACTAATACTTGGGATTTCTAGAAGTAAAGCTATATGCAGATATGGATAAACATTGGAAAATAAACGGAATGCAATGTGTGACATATAGCTGGACATAGAAAAAAGAATGGAAATTCTGAACAATGCAGAGCTGTTGATGGCAAGCGGTAATGAGATGCAGAAACTTATATAGGAGGCAAAACATGAGGATTCAACCGAGCAATATTGTGGTATAACTGACTATCACCGACATTTCCCATATAGTTTTGTATAAAAGATTACAATTTAGCAGTTAAGAGAAAAAATACATTAGATCATCTTGTAACATTAAATGTGCACCACAATGGATGGAAATACTACATTCGGAAGACTATATTATGCTTGCGCTGAACTCTCTCGTCCCCGCCTCCAGCGTGAACTGTATGGGTTTGATGGTACAGCCGAAAACCGACAAGTTAAACCTTCCACAATAGTGCCACTCGTTTTTAAAGGTATCTACCAAACCAATACGAACGCAATCAAGTTGGTATCCGTTTTTTAGAGTACATATTTAATTAATTCACAATTCAATTGTGATTGGTAGTTCTTGATGTTGGTATTATTAATTTTTAAAATTTGGTTTTATTATTAAAATTTAATTATCATAAAAGTTATTCTCAAAAAAAAATTAAAATTTGCAATAACTTTTACACACTTTTTAACTCAAAAACCGATGAATCACTCAGCGGACGAAATATTTTCAGCTAAAATTCTAACTTATGATAACATTTCAAATTAACAATCTCAATTTCAAGTTGCGCTTATCTATTAAACTATATCAACTTTCAACAAATTACCCATAAACATCTTTTCTAAAATACAATTATAAACTGATGTTCGCCAATTTTTTATGGATATAGTTATTATAGACATGGTTCGTACGCCATATGAGTTAGAAATAAATAATGAATTTCACACAATTCAATATACATTCTGTCCGAAAATTAACAGTCGAATGGTTTTTTTTTTTGAATAAAGTAAACAATTAAAATTAATTTTACAAAAATAGTAAGATCATTCCGGTACTTTCTTTCGGACAAATTTCTAATATTCTTCCTCAACTGAAATCCATTGAATCGTCGATGCAACTCAAAAACTTGTGTTTTTGGATAAAAAATAAATAAAAAAGAAGCATTTTTCAAGTGTTTTTTCGGTAGCATTTGTTAACAATTGTAAAACAAGTTTTTCTTTATACCATTTTCGATCGACTGGCACACGAAAACTATTGCGACGTCACTTAATGTGTTACACATATTGGTGGATGCCAATTTTTGGAAGAAAATATCATAATACTTTTGAAACACATTTTGTTAAGGGTATCGGTTCATACAACACAAAATCAATACCGTAGTAAATAGATGCGGTGTTAGTCGCCGCATTCATTCATTTATCGGTTATTTTTGAGACACACATATGATGACAAAGTATCTACATACAAAAATAGATTAATTAATTTGAACCGATGTTTGATATAAAATATTGTAATAGTATAAATATTTGATAACATTGTGTTTTTCACAATTTTGTTACTAAATTGTAATATATTGTAGCTCTTTGTGTTTTTATTTTATTCATTATGCATAAAATTAATTAGCAAACCTAACCCCATATGTATTGGCTAACAAATGTGTAAGCAAAATATATATATATATGTACAAACAAAATAAATGATGAAAACTATAAAATAAACATAAATTATTTGGCTGTTAATTATATTATATTATAATAAGAAATTATTTAATTATATTGATTTATTAAATGCGTTTAATTTTAAATTTAATGAAATATATCCAGTAATTATAGTTATATACAAAATAAATGATGTGTAAATTATATAATTAAAAATTTAACTTAAATAATTAAAACCACCCGCCGCCTCCGCCGCCACTAAGCCCCCCGTTAGCCCTCCACATTAAAGTAATTATTTATTTAAATATGGTTAGTTAATAATAATAATACAGTTTTGTTTATAAACTATATAAATTATATATTAAATTGATAAACTTACGGTTGGCGACTCTAATCCTAATGTTACAAAATCAAAATTTCTAAGTGCTATTGTTGAATCATTTGAATCTTGATTTGATTGACTACGATCACCAACATCTAATGTATTTGAATCTTCAAAATGCATACTTGGTGAATCGGATACACCTAAACCTCTACGGTATCGTGTAAGTGCATCAATTACTTCATCTGTACCACGATCCGATATTACACCGGCTAATAATTGTTCAACTTCACTAAATATATATGTTAAAAAAAAATTTATTAAAAGAATAATATATTTGAAAAAAAAAAATTTTAAAATCAAAATATTTATATTACACAGACACAGACACACTCATGCACACACACCAGCTAGACAGACACACATAAGCACATTTTTTTTTTTATAATAATTTAAATATTATTAATTATTTATACTTTTCATCATTTTTTGATTCATTTCTAAATATTGTAAATTCAATATTTGTATTAGAATGATGATCACTATTTTTAATAAATTCACTATTATTATTATTTTTATTATTTTTATTCTTTTTAAAAGTACACCAACAACAACAGAATTTACGAAACATATTCAATTCGTAATTAATAATAAGATGTTTTTGGTTTTAAAAATAATAATAAAATAGGTTTTTTTCTTATTTTTTATTTTGTATGTGATCGATCACACCCAAGAGTAAAATGAACGGCGAATAAAAATGTGTGCGTGTGACGCAATTTTCATATAAGTTTATAATAATAATTTTTTTTTTTGTATTTACCTAATGGTTTTATTTATATTTTTTTTCAAATATGTACTTACTGATTATCTATTTGCATTAGTCTCTATATATATAAATATATATATTTTTTGTTGATAATAATAAAAATTATATGATTGTATTGTAATTATAATGAACGAAAAAATATTAAAAGATTATTCATTATTTCCCAAACAGACACACACACACACACATACACACACACACATTTACTAGTTGCAAACTTAATAAACAATAACAATATTAATAATAATAATAATAATAATAATAATAATAATAATAATAATAATAATAATAATAATATTTATAAATTAAAAATCCCTTTGAACAACTGATTGATGATTCCAAATGTCCGAATGTGTTAAATAAATATTTTCATATATATTATATTTAAGGGTATATACACAAATATGAACCCGTTTCGTACAAAATGAATTACAAATTTATTGAAAGTATGCTCCGCAATTGAATCTCTTTGCAATCGTCGTCCAAATTCTGGTAATTTATGGATTTCCCCCCACCTGCTGTAGAAGTTTTGTTTGTTGAAGTTAAGCTAACATTATTCAATCAAATTTTAATACTTTCACAAGAAGTTAATTGTGTTGTAGAAAGAGAACTGACTACATCGAATCAAATGCTGTTCTATAGTAGTTTATAACCGGTTGAGTAATATTTAGCATTGTCATGTTGAAAAATTAATTTGTAGTGTGTATTCTCATATTCTTCTTGTTCTTCATTTAAATTCCACTTCAAACGAATTTGTTGTCGGAGTGTATACATTGTCTCGGACCCCATGTAGAAGTTTGATTTGTTGGAAGCGATTCAATTATTCAGTCAAATTTTAAAACTTTCACAAGAAGTTAATTGTATTTTATAAAAAGTTGACTTCATCGAATTGGAACAAATGGAATTATGTCACTCCATGGCTCACTTCAAACGCATTCTTTTGTGCATTCGATAAACATTGCCACTAATACCTAATGACAGTTTCAGCAATTTCAATAATAGATCACATCTTTCTGATCCTACCAAATACAGAGCACAAATCTTGCCACAATGAATATTTTACTTTGGCCTTTGATATGGCTACACATTTCATGATTTAGATTTTATCTTTGATGCGATGCAAAAAAATACCCATTTCTTTATTTTGCCTTTCAAGCAGCATTTCATAAATGTTGTTTCGACGTTCAATGAGTCACTTCGTTTAATTCATGTCTGCAATATCCAATTTCTTTTTTATGTAAACATTGTTAAACAATTTAATGCAGCAACCAATTTTGAATGCATTTGAAATGCCACTTCATCGAGTAATACTTCTAATTATTCATCTTCAAATTTTGTTTTTTGATGATCATAGTTTATATGCTTTTTGCTGTGTCAAAATCATTATTTTCAAAACGTTGAAATCATTCTTTATATAATCAAGTAATCGATGCTCAATTATTGATAAAAAATAATATAAATTTACGCTTCAAATAAATGTCGTCATGTACTAAAGATATGGAAGCTTACAGTTGTCACTCACATGTGTTGTTCGATTTAACAAATACAAGGATTAACGATTTGCTATTAATAAAAGGATGGATTCATATTTGTATACCTGAATATTTAATTATTATTATTATTATTATTATTATTATTATTATTATTATTATTATTATTATTATTATTATTATTATTATTATTGTGATTATGTCATTTATTATGACATATAAGTATGAAAATATTTATAATTTATGACATAATTAAAAATAGATGAAAAATAAAGCGAAGAGATGAGAATTTTATAATAATATTAAAAAAGTTACAAATTAAAAAAAAAAGCAACAAATACAAACCTAATTTTATTCATTATTTCACTGCCAGCATTATTTAGCATACAATTTTGAAAAAAATCATCAGAAATATTAATTTTTTCGATGCATGTTTTTCGTAAATCATTTATAACAATTTGATTTCCAAGTGTTTTCGGACAATGTTCAACACCAGTTCGTAACATTGTATCAATAATTTCCTATTTATATAAAATCAAAAGAAAATATTAAAATTTATTTGATTTGTATTTTGTTTATATGCGAGAATATCACTAAACTCTAAATCAAAGGATTAATTAAATATACAGATACACTATTTAATACGTTCAATATATGTATACACTCTGTCCGAAAAAATATACAGAATGACTGGAATAGAATCTAGTATTATGCCATCTATTGCGGTTGCTGCTTTATGTGTGTATCAATCCAAACTGTTTCACGAAATTTTTTTCCCCGTATAAATCGTCAATAAATTATCATCAATAGTTTTTATACATCAGTCGAAAAATGTATAAAAATTAAGTAGAACCAACATAAAAAATGTATTTTAAAATATAACCGGAATGCTTTTTCTTTACATTCCGGTTATTTTTTGAACAGACGGTGTATATATTAGTTATTTGTATAACAAACAAACAAGTAGTAGATTATCTACTTTCATAAATAGTTGAGAACTTATCATTTAATGAGTAAATACAAACTCTTAAGTGCAAGTATATGGATATTCACTGATGCGATCAATTGACTGACTGTTTCGTACAATCTATGCATATGGACTGTATGCGAATGAACAGGGACGAATCATGTCAGTTCAACATTTATTGTGTTATAATGTCCAGCATTGCAAGAACGACAGATCCACATACTGGTGAACTGGAAATTATGACGATCTGGACGATTTATATTCGGAAAATTATTGACACTTTTAAATAAGTTAACAAAGACATCGGCTTTGGTTTTAGAAACTGGTTAGGTGACAACCCGTATTAATTCGTCGCATTCAAAACAATAGGGCGCATCGCTGTATATTCATATTTTAATAAACAACTATTTAACATTCAAATTAAAACCAATCACTTACCTCTAAATAACCGTGTACAACTTGTTTTAAATCAATAGCAATACGTCCTAATTTATTTTCAATAGGATGTGGTTCAGCACGTATAACTTCTTGTAATTTTGGCAATAATTGTTTACTATTTTCAGCATCATCAATTAAACGTTGTACGGCCGTATCCGATGAACTACGACATATTGAAATTGTCTCTTCAGTTTCCGACACTAATTTATCGATTAATTGATGGGTGGATGACAATAAAAAACCATGTTGTAAACGAAAACCTTGTCCCGTTGTACGTTTTAAACCATTACTATTACGCTGTAAACATTCTTGCATTTTTCTCATTATCAAATCGGTACGTTCCGGATGATTTTTTAAACTAGGCGCAATATCAAATATTGGAAATGGAATGTTTTTCATACTTGTATTGTTTTCCAATGCATAAACAATATCCGAATAACCTTGTAACGTAATATTATTTCTATCCAAAATAATTGTTCTTAATTTATTATTTATTTGTAGTGCTTTACCCAATAGTCTAGCACCAATATCACCCATTAAATTACCACTAATATCTATAAATAATATAGAAAATAGAAAATTTTATTACAATCTGCACACATAATTTGAAATATTTTTGACAAATTTTTACCTAATACTTTTAAACTTTGATTACTTCCTAACGCATTTATAAAATCATGTATATCATTTTTTAATTTATTTTCCGATAACACCAATTCAGTTAATGGAAAATCATCTTTTTGTATAAGACTTACCAACGAATCCATAACATTAACAATATGTTTTAATTTCATACCGGTAAATATACGTGTCATATGTAATGTTGTTATCGATGGATTTTTACCAATTGCATTTAACACCGACGATAATTCAACATCTAAATCTATATAAATATATAAATGTAAAAAAATAATTAATTAATTAGTGCTATATAATTTACAACGCATTACGATATATTTACTATTATCACTAATATCTAAACTTTGTAGAACACGAACACCATGTATACATGATTCTAAAACATGGGCACCTTGTAAACCCAATGCATTACCACTTAAATCTAAATATAAACCAGTTGTCGATTCATTGCACGCCAAACCAAGTAATAAATGTTTTAATGCTTCTAACGGTAATTTACAACATGCTATATTTAAATGTTTTAAACTTAATGAACTAGTAAAAAATTGTTTAAATGATGGAGGTATTTCTTTGCCTTTTTTCGTACTGAATGAATTATGGGAAACATTCAAGTACGACAAATGTGTTGAACAACCTCGTAATAAAGCACCAAATAACTATACGTAGACCCAATGAAATGAAATATTAATTGGTTTATTTTGTAAAATTGTTTTATTGTTTTTATGAAATTTACTTACATTTTCTAAAAATGTGTCTGTTGTTGATAAATTTAAATGTTCTAATATGTTGGGTTGAGCAAGAAAATTATATAAATTCTAAAAATATATAAACAGAATTTTGTAGTATTATAAATGTTAAAATTTTAATAATTTTTCATAATCTTTTTGTAAAATATTCATGGTTTGGAAAGAAAATAATTGCCATATCGAACTCATGTTAAAATATTAATTTAATTTGAGTTATTTTTTTTTTAAATTTACTTTAATTGAATTTAAAATGTACATAAAAAGTAGGATGATAAGCGAGCACAATATGTTTGTGTGAATTCAATGTTGTGTTGTATAGCCTTCGAATCAGAATTTAGTTAAAGAACAACAATTAGAATTAGTTAAATTTGTACAATTTACATAATAAAACTAGAGCTTTTAGCGTTAGTCATCGAATAAATTCTATGGACCATGAATTTAGCATTCACTTAGTACTAAATTATCATATCCTCGTATCGCCAAAACTGCTATGACTGGCCTAGTTTCCGCTGACACTGGGTCAATCGAAAAAGCGAATGCGCACAAAAGAATACAAATTAATTAAGTGTAAACTTTTGCAATTTTAATTGACGCATAAATACATCGATCCGATCCGCAGATGCTTCGTATTATACAACACGAATCAAACTATGTATTAATTGAGTTTTTTAATGCTTCTAATTAGCAATTATTTACATTCCAAATACAAAATTCAAAATTTAATTAACTTACATTAATATCATCTTTAAAATTATTTCCACTTAAATCTAAATATGTTAATGAACTAGAAATACTTTGATTAAGAGTTAATGAATGAGCCATTTGATTTACACCCTTTGATGTTAAACCACAATGTGACAAACATAATTTACATAAACCTTTTGATACTTTTGCAATTGGACCAGCTAAATGAATAGCACCTAAAAAACATAAATAAATAAAATTAAATTAATTAATTAATTTAATTTAAAAATTAAATTTTACTTAAATTAAATTAACAATGAAAATTTATTAAAATGCATAAAATGAATTATTATTATATTTTATGAAAAAAAAATGCATATGGACGAGCAAAGCGGCATAAATTAAAAATTAAATAATAATACAGAAACAAATACCAAATACTATATTATTAGAAAAGAATTTCCATAAGTTTTTCTAATCGAAAACCCCCACACAATTAAATACAATTGTTTTGTTTAAGCGGTGTGAGATTGAATGCGTATTCATTCACCCGTTATATTCAGAGTTTCTGAAAACACAATTAATTTACCGCCTTTGACTAGTATTGATACAAACTGCTTTTCTTTCAGTGTCAAATGAAGTTTTTATTAATAGAAAATATGATCAATTGCGACAATTGCGATTGTTAAAGAAAATAAATTTGATTTTTAGTATAAATAAATCAATGATATTAGTACGATATGATATTTGTACTATCGTGTGCAATAATCGCCGTCTCCCTAGGTTTCGATATTCAGGACGAACACGAATCATTTCAATAAAACAACACAAGCACAAGGTACCACTTGGAACAAATTCTTTGTGTTTGAATGGAATCGTAAAAACAAATTTGTTTCGATTTTTGACTTTATCCAAAGAAATATTTTTGTGTTTCCTTCATCTGATGACCACCATTTGAAGTAATTAGTGTGTGGTTCGTATCAAAAAAACCCCGTGCTTAATCACCAGTTAAAATTTTTTTTTTTGGAAAATATCCCATTTAATGATGGCATTGGTATGATGATTATTTTGGGTCATCATATACAAAGTTCCATTTGAATCTCACGGAAAATTTCTTGCTAACTACCACGAAATCACACACTTTTTCTATCGAGCCATAAAATTTTCCGGCATTAATTCAGGGAGATTATTATTTATTTTATAATCATTACGTAAAATAGTAAAACGAAATTATATAAAACTTAAATTGATGTGCGTCTAAATTAATTATAAAAAATCATTGACAACTATACGAATTTGCTTAAAAAATTAATGTACGACATGAACGACGTACGACGAGTATATAAGATTTAAAAAAAATATATGTTCAATTATTTATTGTCCAAATAGTGTTTGTTAGACGTGGCTAATCGTATAGTTGACATTGAATTAAAAACGCAAAAAAATAAATCTGAACAATTAACGAGAAAACAAAAAACCATTAATAACAGTATCTAAATACTGTACCAAAAAGAATAAATATGTTATTGTGCAAAAAAATTAACTTAAATATTTCATTTTATTTTTTTTTTATAGCTTTATGTTAACAACAACAAAAAAAAAGTAAATAAGTAAAAACAGGCAAGAATTTAGAACACAAGATTTCTTCAATTATTAAAAATATGAATTTATATAACAATTAAATAAAATGCCACAGAACAGTAAATTAAATATTAGAGAATGGAAAAAATCTATTATTGTTTAGTTATTAACATTAACAAAAAAGAATTAATAAACAAAACAAAAAAACCTTGCACTAATTTTCCAATTAGAGCACAAAGAAAGTTGACACCTATACGAAGAAAAAAAAAAATTCATTTCATTTTCGGATCCATAATTTTTTTTAAATTTTATTATATAATTTTGAGATACTTTGTGTTTACTTCCAATTTAAGTTAGATTGTTTTTAATTGTTTTTATAAAATAAAATTTTTTACCTTTATCTTCAATTAAATTATGACTTAAATCAATTGTTCGTAATGCTGGATTATTATTTGTGATCACAGAAATAGCTAATTTATGTAAAAAATCAGCTTTTAATCCTAATGCCTCTAAATGCAATTCTTCCAGCCACATTGAACGTCGTAAAATGTGCAGTATACGTTCTAATGTTTCGTGTGATAAACGTACATTGGTTGCCTTTAAACCACGAAAAAATGTATTATATTCTAGTGCCGAAACAATAGCCATAAGATCTCTGTTTTTTTTTGTATTTTTGATAAAAACAATAAAAATTAAATTAATTAATTAAATAAATAAATTTTTAAAAATATAAATATAAAAATACAGTAATAGAATTATGGACGACGACGCGATGTGGTGATCTTGCCATTTTTTTATCTATGCCAATTATAAACAAACTTTATTATGGATAATATGATATTGTTTTGATATATGTGCTATGTTGCAAATTCAATGGATAATAATGCTTGCAATTGCTTCTTGCCAAATCATATTAATTTCCTATGTAAATGTTCAAGCTTCGTACGACCTGGTTGTGATGGTACTTGACTGGTGCTTCATCGAATATTTCTCTGGATTGAATATCTTTCTTTTCGAAATTTAACAATTTAATAAATTGACGTTAAGTCAATTGCTATAATTACTCGACATATGGAGATCTCAAAGGCATTGGGTACGTGTATAGTTTTCTATCTATTTAAATGAATTATGAGTTTCATCTTGACGTCACATCTTCTCCTGTATTGTTAAAAATTATTGACAACATTTATTAGGCAATATTTAATCACCGATTGAAATTTTTTTTCGGACATAATAATTGTCTCCACCCGCATCCCACCGTAAAAAAACGCGCAGAAATCTCAAATTGCCTATAATTTCTTATTTTGAAATGTTGCTCTGTTACTCTTATCAGAAATTATCGTCTCATTACGTTCTTGGAATGTGTCCTTGGCCGCCGATTAGAAGTGACATTGTTCAATTATATTTCCAAGTTGTCACACTCTATTCGATTCTAAATAGGTAGACTTCAAAAACGGTTTATTTCATTATGTCTTGTTTAACCGGTTTTTGCTTATAGATAGACGGTCGAGATTCACCGATGATTGTATGATAGCGGACGGTTGCCATAAAGATCTGAAAGCACTCGCTGCAGAAGAAATCCCTGTATTTTAATTTATATAAATAAATATCAATATATTATAAAAAAAAATACATACTTTGAATCTAGATGATCAAAATCTCTTAAATTTAAAATTCTTGTATCGTGTGATAAATAAATGGTGTCAATATCCCACGCAACCTCTTCTCTGTTTTTTTTTTTTTGAATAAATTAGAATTTAAATTATTTATTTGTGATTTATATTAATTTATTACACAATTTTTACAAACCTATATGGGACACCATGATAATCACACATACAAGCATATTGTGTACTATAGCCACCACATGGACCAATATTTTTTGGATCCGATGGTCGTAATTCATCAGAAAATATAGTTTCACGTTCCGGTGGATATATATCAATCTATTTGGTAGATAATTGTAAAAATTGTATTATTGCAATATATATGGAAAATAACTAATAAACACTCCTTCCCGCCTTCCGTACCTTTCTAATAATATATTTTAACGGGACAGTAGGAAAAATTTGTTTTATTGCTGACACTAAATCAGTTAATATCACATCGGCATTCTACGAGAAAATAAATAATAAAAACGATTTGTATACGAAAAAAGTTAATTAATTAATTAAATTAAATTGTAAAAAAGAAAAAAATTAATAAACTTACAGAACTAAAATTCCCAACATCACCAGTCGTTGAAAATGTATAAGTTCTATCAACTGTTATTATTGAAAATTGATTGGGAGTCTTACTTTCAACTGATTGTATATCTAAATAATGAAAATGGCAGTCTATCTGTAAAATTGAAAATAGAAAAATGTCAACAAACAATTTTAAAAATTAATTTCATCAATTCATAGTTTAAACAACTTACTTTAGTTGGCACTTTTGCAATTAATATATAAATCCGAACTGGTGTAAAAACCTATAAAAAACTTATATTAATATTTAAAATGTTTTCTTGAAAATTTCTATTAGCAATATTTATGGATGCTCTTCGGAAACCCAGTCAATTTGACCATTTCTCATTAGAATTCTATTATAAAAATGGGGTATGAAACTTGAGTCAATTTGAAATGAAATTTGGTATATAATTAGCGAATTGAGGTATTGTACCACGTTTATGTATTTGACCTTTGCTCATACAACTTTTTTTTACAAATGGTATTGGTAAGTGGTAGCGCTTTCCACAGGAGATTTTAGTATTGACACTCGGACGCCAATTGCTGCATTGCGTTTGGCCTGAACACATCCTACCGTATCGCCTTGTATCGACTGAACTATGTGGGTTAATTGCCGAGACTTATGCCAAGTCAGACAATTTTGTGAATTACTTGTGAGTACTTTAACAATTCACCAATTGATCTGTGTATAATTAGTATGTTTTTTTTTATAGATGTTGTAATCGTTTATTCTTATAGATAGGTAAACAGACCATATATCGAATCAGACCATCATCCCTCCCATATATCGAATCAGACCACCATCCCTCGAATAGGTTTCTCTGTTAAGAGTGTTTAGATGCATATTTTCCATTCTCCCAGCCACATAGTTCATATGGGAGAGGTGGGATAAGGGAATTAAGAAATTTGGCAATATCATAGAAAATTTTCAACCCGATAATTTTAAGAGAACTCGAGGCACTCAAACAATCTTTTTTCCAAAAATAATCTTAACACTTTACAACTCAATTCAACCGATTGTGTACGTACATTTTAAGTGATCAATTTTTAGGTTCACCAAATTTATAACATGTTCTTTTCTTCACATTAGCGAGGCCGAGAAAAAAAAAATATCAGGACATATTGAGTGTTTGTGTATCAAAAATAGTCTGTGATTAAAATTTCTTATATATTTTCTGTAAGTAATAAAAATTGGATCATAAATAGTTAAAACTCCAGAAATGAACAACTGTTATTTGATATACATTATATTTCGGATGGGCTGTGAGTGATGTGTTTTAAATATATTGTATCCTATCGTTAATCTTTGTGATAAGAAATTCTATTTTAATTTATTGAAAAAAAAAAAAAAAAAAAAAAAACATTATTTTAATCCGGGTAGTTTAACTAGTTTTAATTTAAATTTTAACTAAATGAATATGTTTTGCCGTGTAATGTTTTATTAAAGTTTATAAAAGTAATTGTATCTGTAGTAGTAGTAGTAGTAGTAGTAGTATTAAAAATTAAGTCATTTTGGTAAAAATATACGTTAATAAAAACCTTTACTGCATTTTAATAATAAATTGTTGTATAGTAACACTTCAAGTGGCAGACTTACTGTCTCCACCATACTCGTAATGTAATCAAAATATAATATATTTAAAGGTTCAATATCTCAATTAGCAAACCAAATAATTTTAAAGACGAGATATTTAAGACTTTTAGTTATTAACAACACCAATTGTGGAAGTATTTGCTGAATTATGTACGTAGAAATTATCAATTCCACATCTAAATAACCATAAATGATTGTTTCATGTTGATGCCATCATAATATTAAAGGTCTCGAATTATTAATGATAACAACGTATAAAACCCCATTTTAAAGTAATATAAAACCCAAAATAATGTAAAAATGTAGTTATTTTCGTATAGCTCCGTAACAAAATCGAATTCAAAAAAAAAAAAGTAATATTGCAACATTAGCCATTACAATCTGAGACACCCTGTATATTTAGTAAACAAAAACAAAAACAAAATTAATTACTAGGTGTGTGCATGTATTTTCTGTGTGTATTTGTTTGCATACAAACAAAGCACACTTTACTTAAAAACGCATGCGTTTCGCTCGCCATTTTAACTGTTATTATTTTTGTCTAATAAACGCATATTTAAAACGCAAACAATTTATATGAAATAAATTATTATTATTACTCATTCATTCATTCAGTCATTTACAAACTGTCATTCAGTCAGTGGTGTGTATTTGTGTGCTATATCATAGAAAAAAAAACAAATAATCGTCATCATAAAGTTGAGAAAATATGGATGTCAGCAAACAACATTTACGTCATTGCATTTTATTTTGTTTTGAATTAAACAAAAGTATTACTGAAACAACAGAAATGTTGAAATCAACTTTCGGTGATAGTTGTGTCAGTTATGAAACGGTTAGAAAATGGTTTGGCAGATTTCGTGACAATAATTTTAGTCTTAAAGATGATGAACGTGTTGGTGGGCCGCAAACGGTGTTGGACAAAGACATTCGAAATTTATTGGATGAAAATCCAAAACAAACACAAAAACAAATTGGTGACCAATTGGGCGTTGATCGTTCAACAATTTCACGTCGATTGAATTCCATGGGATTTGTACAGCGTGAAGGAAAATGGGTACCAAATGAATTGTGAGAATGTCAGCGAATTATAATTTATTGATAAGAACTTTATGTTTCACTTTTTCCTGTTTTTCTTTTTCACAATCACATTCACAGACAATAAATATTATAATTTGTAATAATTTTAATAAAAAATTAAAAAAAAAAACCACTTACTAAAACCCTGTTTTCTATTTTGTCACTTTTTGTTTCCAATTTTACCATGTATTTAACAAGGATTTTTGTACGACGACCCAATATTCCTTTTAAACTATCTGAAATTTGTAAATACAATTTTTTTTTTTATTTAATTATAATATGCGGTGAAAATGTTTAGTGTTTAATTAAAATAAGATATGTTTGTTGTTAATAATAATAATAATAATAATAATAATAATAATAATAATAATAATTAATTAATAATTTATACCCGAATTTTCACCAGTAATTTCTATAAGAATTTTTTTTAAATAATCGGAAACATGATCAAGTAATTCTTTTGTATACATTGTTTAGTTTAGCTTATTTGCAATTAAATGTGAAACGTTAAATTTAATGTGCAATTGTACACAAAATAGATATATAGAAAAAAAAAATCGTGCACTTCACATTAAAATAATTATTAACTAAATATGATTTATTTTTTAATTTTTTCAATTTCGTCATTATCATTTAATTTATATCGTCGTTTCTTCCATTGAATTTGTTATCAATGGCACTTATCACTGCAGAATGTTATTTATATGATATTATTTATAATTGATAACGTATATTTTTCATTTTTTTTTTTCTACCTATTTTTACTTTAATAACATTATAAGATAAGATAAATAAATAAATAAATATATTATAAGAATAAAATAAAAGTTAATTTTGTAGGATTTTTAAGACTTAATCAATCCATTATTGCATTGCGGCCGTTAAAACATATATAAAATTGATAAAAATTAAGGAAAATAATTTGATTGGATTTTTTTTTTGTGCTCTAAAATTATTGTTTTGCATAAATACATTTGTTTGGATTACATATATTTAAAAACGTTTACTATTTTATTTTTTTTTTGAAATTTTTATAGGTATGCATTATCTTTTATATGTTTATGTTTATTTTATTTATACATATTTTAATTCAATTATAAAAAAATTCCAAAAAATAAATAAATGAGTCATATTTCTTTATGGAAATATTTGCAAAAATACATTTGGATGGAAATGGTTAAATAAGTCGCAATTTAAATATCCATTTTTTTTTCATTTTTGTTTTACATTTCTCATAAAATTAATTCAATTAAATTGAAAAATACTTAAATTAAATTTACAGAAACGAATTTCTCATTAAATTTCATTAAGGTCAATTTCTGAATTAATGTAATTATTATTATAATATGTAAAAATGTCTCGAAATGCAGTAGAAAAAGAGGACACTCCCGTAAAAGAATTTATTGTGTGATGATACATAGAAAAACATTCGTAAACAAATCAATTATTTTATGTTGATAATCTTATTACTATTATTATTATTATTATTACATTATATTTATTTATAACTAAAGCAAATAACATACCATTCAAATCTTTTGTCAATTGGGATCGTGTAGACATTGTTATTGATTAAAAACCATTTATTTTATTATATTTGGCAAATTAAAACTGTATTTTTTTTATTTTTTTTTTTCACAATTGATTTAATTAACACATTTTTTTGTTGTTGTTTTTTTTTTCCTTGTATGTTCTTTTCTGTAGTGATTGCAGATGATAACACTTATTTTATTTTATTTTTGGTTTACACACATACACACAACAGCAGACACATCAATTTTTGTTTCTTATGTGTGCACAATTCACTTATAAAAAAAAATTAAAAAATACCAAAGCCCTTATGATAACGAGAACAAGAACGACAAAACAAGCACCAAAATAACTGAATTTATGCAAAAAATAAAAAAAATGTCACACAAATTTTAACAATAATAGAAATATTTATAATCAAAGAAGTAGTGGAAAAATATTAAATTTATTTGACCCCCGTTTAAGAAGATCTTGAATTATTTTGTATCTCCAACCTCTCTTCTTTTTACGCACACACACACACACACACACACACACACAAGACAAGACAACAAACAAAACAGAAAACAATAAAACAAACAGCAGAAAACAAAAAAACACAACATAAAAAAAAAAAGAGCAAAAAATTTTTTTTTAGGGGTTGAATTTAATTCTTCTTCCAACAAAAGTCCAATAATTCCAATTGCAAATTATTATTATGCATTTTTTTAACGCAATTCAAATACATTATGAAGATACGCAGCGTGGCGCTGCTTTGATGTGAGAGCGTAAGCAGGGTATGCTCAATTAATAACCGGCCATAAGTATACATAAAATTTTCGAAAAACATACTAAAACTTTTGTTTTATGTTCTTTAAAATTCCATTTCGGTGTATTATAAATGCAATTTCTTTCTAACACAAAAAACTGAGGAACACATTTTTTTAAAAACAGAGAAAGATGATTATGTCAACAACAAAACAGACTCTAGTTTATTGTAATTTAATTAAATTTTTTTATTTTTATAAATAACTAAAAAACATTTAATATAATAACCATTATTTATTTAATAACAATGCTTCTAAATAAAAAATTACTATTTAAATGTCACAAAATTTGTATTATCAGTTTTCCAATCAAATTTCGAAATGGAATTCGGCTTTAACATATTTGTTTTGTAGTTATATTCAAAAATTGTTGGATATTGTCATATAATATTAACGCAGTACTTACAATGAATTTACAAAATAATAACGTTTCTTTTTGTATAGATACATTTTTTGATATTTTTGAATTATTCGTATACATAAAATTGTCCGAAAATCATTGAGAAATAAATTTGAACAATTTTTTATCTGGTAATTCATACTGGAAATTGGAATATAATTGAGGTTTTCCCAGTATGTCAAAAGTCAATGAAAATATTCCCAAAATAATTATGATGGTCTACGACATAGCGTACAGACGCTATCTCTATATCTGTCATTTTGTCAAATGCTCAACTAATATCAGAATCCTATCCCAGTACATAAATTTTTTAATAAATTTTTTATAATAATAATAATAATATTATAAATTTATAAATAATTCCAAACAATTAACATCATATCACAAATAACAATAATAAAATAATTAATTTTAAATATAATCGCCGCGTACATTTATGTTTATTTGTTTAAAAAAAAAATTTTAATTTGTAATTGATAGTTTAATGAATCGCCAAAAATCATGTGTGTCAGTCAAACGGATTTAATACTAAAACTTAATAAACATTTAAAGGAAGAAGATGTAGAAAATGCTATGAAACTAATCAGAAATAATAACTATTCGGATTTAAAAGCTAATACTGTAGAATGTATAAAAGTAATTTTACGATATTTAACCGAAGATAATTATGAAAATAAATATCCATTATATACTTGTTGTGAAAAGATATTAGAAATTATTTCAACAAAATGTAATCTTTCCGATTGTATATTTGAATTTCTAGAAGCTATTGAAGTGATAAAAAACGATACAGTTTTTATAAGTATATTAAAACCATTACAACTTTGTATATTACAATTAAAAAATAATGAATCGCATATATTGGAATGGTGTTTAAATTGTATACTAATTTATGTAATAGAAAAACCATCATATACGGTAAAGATAAAACAATATTTCATAAAACATAATGAAAAATTTTTGGAAGAATGTGATGAAGTTAAACGAATTTTAATATTATATATGACATTATTTTTATTCTATGAACCACTTTTAAATACAATAATGGAATTTCAATACACCGAAGAAGACTTGGATAAATTGCAGCCATCAACAAAATTATTTATGAATAATAATTTAATAAGAAAAAATGTATTAACATGTTTTATAATGCAATTATTTGATCGTCCATTGGCCTATTTACATTTAGTTGATGTTGATGTTGTTGCCGGTGGAGTAAATGTAGTAAATGATTCAACAACAAATGAACAACATCCGTCTAATAAATTAACGAATAAATATTCTGTACGTTGTGCAAAAAAATTAATTGAACATATTACTCAGCTAATACCCGATCCATTGAAATTACTGTATTATGTTGAACGGAAAATATTATGGCCCACAATAATTCAATCCAATTCAAATGGTGTTTATGAAATTTCACCTACAAATATATTTCTTATGATACATAAATTACCACCTACAGCAATTGGTGTTTATTTTTATTTATTATTATCGGAAAATATGATGCCTGAAACAGCACCAAAAATATATACAAAATTTTATATATTCGAAAAATGCTTATCTATAATTACGGAACTATTAAAAACCAACGATGAGGTAATCATTTATAAAGCGCTACGATTAGGATTAAAAAATTTAATAAATTTATCAGCGAGCGAAAAAATATCAGTTTATGCTTTTGATTCACGTGTGCATTCAGAATTTTGTAAATATTTACTGCATACAATAAATGCAGAAACGAAACTAAATGAAAAGAAGGCCTTACTGCTTTTTGCCCGGTATGTATTTCAACTTGAAAATGAAGCCAAATATATATTGATTAAGCATTTATTTCAAATTGTTGAAAATGATGGATTTTATGGTGTTCTAATAACCATTTATAAGGACATGTTAAATGAATTAATTGAAACGAATGAATGTCATACATCACCTTGGTTTTCAGGGAAACATTTTAAAATTATATTTACAAAGCATATATGTAAATTGAAAAATGGTGAACAAACTGATATTTTAAATATACCTTTTACAATAATAGCAGCATTAAAATTAATTTCTTATCTATCGGTACGTGACAGCAACACTCAAAGTTCATTTTGGGAATGTTTGGATACAATTCGTAAGCATTTTCTAAACCCGTTGACAAAAGTTATTACTATAAATACAGCATATTATAATTCAGAAATTCAAAGTGTAAAAAGTGGTAGTCATTCAAATGTAAAAAATGGTAAAATCATGTCCACGGAAGACATTTATGAAATGTATAGAGTTTCTTTAGAAACCTTGGACACAATGCATACGCTATTAAATCATGTAAAAACAGTTATAACGCATAATTGTCCCATTAATATCAGTGTATTGCATATTTAATTATTTAAATAATTGAATAAATAGAATTAAGTTACAAATATATAATTTTGTGTTTTTAAACCTTGTACATTTAAATTTCGTTAACCCTAGAAAGAAATATATAGCTATAGAGGTGAAATTGGTAAGAATCCTATATCGATGGTTTTTGCTAATCATAGACTTACTCTGGTATGGAATGATAAATTAGTAAATACACACATCACATTTTCATTCATAAACTTTAAATTTGTATTGTATTGAATAATTATGGGGAATCGCTTTCAAAAATAGATGAATACTACGGAAACTCACATAGGACATGCAGCTCTTTTTTATTTATTCATTCACATAACTCTTTTCCATGTATTGTATTTTATATGCAAATAAATCAAAACTATTATAAATACTAAAATATTCCAACAGAAGTTAATAAACATTTAATTGTTTCGAAATTGCTGAGAACATTAAAATAATTCATATTCGATACAAAACAGGCAGTTTTATACTATGCAATATTTTCTAACCGCACCCCAAATCCACAAAAACATCGCTTTGTCAAATGAAATTTTTTTTATGGTTATGTATATTTGTGACATTTGTGTGTCGGCTGTCAGTAATCAGAAAATAAAACGTTTTTTAGAAAATTCATTAAAATTTCGAAGTTATTAATAAGTAGGAACGAATTTTGATTTCGAGAAGGACAGACAACTTTTATCGGAACGAAGAATTATAAAAATAAAAATAAATAAATTAATAACAATTAACGAAATTATTTAAAATAAATCAAAATAATTAAATCAAAAATAATAAAAGTAAGTGAAATTAAATAAATTAAAAATATAAGATTGGAAGAAAACAATGATAGACGAAGAATTATCGAATAAAAAAAATAATAAACGTAAGAAAAGCAATCTAGAAGAAAATAATAAAGAAAATAACAATGAAATCGAACCAAAGAAGAACAAAAGGTATGAAGAAAACATTCGAATTGAATATAAACCTGGTGATAAAGGACCCTTCTCAATAATACTAGAAAAAGAAAATATTAAGGACATTGAAACAGGTTATAAATTACATACTCTAAATTATAAAAACATAATAGAAATTAAGAAAATTAATAGAAATAAAATAAAAGTAACAGTGCAAAATTTTAAAATCGCTAATAATATATTGAATGATAAAAATTTATTACAAATTTATAAAATATATGTGCCAAAGAATTTTATATTTTCGGAAGGAGTTATAGATGACATAGATCAGGAATTTGATCTGCAAATCTTAACAGAAAATATAATCTGTGAATATAGCATAACAAAAATAGAACGACTGATGGGATGGAACAATCAAGAAAAACAAAGTTACAACACCAATAAAATTAAAATAACATTTCGAAATAAATATTTACCGGATAAAATACAAATTTTTAATGGATGTAACAAAAAAGTAAAAAGTTACATACCAGAAATAAGTAAATGCAAGAAATGCTTAAAGTATGGACACACACAAAAATGGTGTAAAGAGAAAATAAGGGTATGTAATAAATGTGCAGGACAACATGAAGAAGATGTGGTATGTGAAATCAAATGCAAATACTGCGAGGAAAAACACATGACTTTTTATTTTAAATGCAAAAAACATATAGAACAAAGGGAAGTATTAAAAGAAATGTATACTAATAAAATAACATATAAAGATGCTTTAAACAATATAAAAATTAAAAATGGTGAATCTGTAACATTATTTAAAAATAAAAATATATCATATGCGGAAATAGTTAAAAATATACAAAAAGAAATACAAAATGATGAAAAATTAAACGAAGAAAACCAAATGTTAGAACAAATGAAAAATCAAAATCAAGAAATTATAACAAACATAACACAAATAAAAAATGATACAACAATGTTATCATGGCAAAGAATTAAACAAAAAATGGAAATACAAGACAACATTATAATGGTTTTAAAAAAAGAAAATATAGAATTTAAAAGAATAATAGAAGGATTAAAAAATAAATTGGATGAACAAATTGAAAGAAATATACAAATAGATAGAGGCAAAGCAACAAATAAAGAAATTAATATATCAATAGAAGATGAAGGATATAGATGAAAGATGAAAGAATAAATAAAATAAACAAACTAAATAAGACAATATAAACAAAACAAAAGACTGAACGCAATTAATGGATATTAGAATTTTACAAATTAATATAAAAAGTATTTATAGTAATAAAAACCTTTTAGAAATATTTTTATTAAAAAATAATATTGACATAGCAATACTAGCTGAAACATGGCACAAAAAAGAGCAAAAAATAAATTTTAATGGATATAATCTTATATTTAAAGATAGAAAAGATGGATACGGGGGGGTAGGTATAATAATAAGAAATAATATAAGTTTTAAAGAAAATATAAACAGTAATTTTAATAAATTAGAATATTGTGATATTAATACAACCAATTTAAAATATAATATAGGAATTATAGCAATTTATATGCCACCAAATATCAATAATAAAATAATAATAGGAGAATTTAGAAAATTAGTAGAACAAATTGATAAAAATAGGAAGTATGTTATAGCAGGGGATACAAATGCACTGCATAAGATTTGGGACAAAGGAGGTAAGACAAATGTAAGAGGAAATAAAATATTAGAAGTGGTTAATGATTTAGATTTAAATATTTTGAATGATGGTAGTTATACATATACACAATATCAAAATAATTATGGTTCAGCTTTAGATCTCACTTTAATAACAAATAATTTTAAGAAAATAATAACATGGGAAGTAATGGAAGAAGATTTGGGATCAGATCATTTTCCAATAATTATCCAATTTAATGAAATAAAAATACAAAAAAAATATGACAAACAAAAATACATAAATTATAAAAATTTAAATAAAGAAATAAAGAACATAAATATAGAAAGCTGCCAAGATATGGAAGAATATAACAATATATTAAAAAATAGAATTAAAAATAACACAAATAATTTTAAAAATGAGAAGACAACACCAAAGTATTGGTGGAATAAAAATATAGAAAATTTATGGAAGATCAAAAAAGAAAAATTAAAATTACACAAAAAATTTAAAACAATATACACATTGATAGAACTAAAAAAAATATCTGCTAAATTAAAATATAATATAAAAATTAATAAAACAATTAAATTTAATGAATTTATAGATGATATCAATCCGAAAACAAGTACGAGAAAAATATGGGAAAAAATTGGTATACTAAATAACACAAAAAAAAAAGAATATAATAATTATATCAACAATAAACAAAAAGCAGATGAACTGTTAAAAATAAAATACACAAATAATAATGAAACATTAATCTATAATAACAACCATGAAAATGAAATAAAAATAAACTCAAATGAAATAAAAGAAATTATAAAGAAAAGTAAAAACACCAGTCCAGGAATTGATAATATAACATATAAAATTTTAAAAGACATGCCGGATGAACACATAGAAAAAATAACAGAATTATATAATAAAATTTTAAAAGAAAGGCAATATCCGGAAGAGTGGAATAATGTTAAACTAATACCAATAATTAAAAGTAATAAAGATAAGAATGATATTAACAATTATAGGACAATAGCTTTAATTTCAGTCATGATGAAAATGTTCATGAAGATGATAAAGAATAGACTTGAAATTATAACAGAAGAAAGGAATATACTACCAAAAAATACATTTGGGTTTAGAAAAAATAAAGATTGTAAAGAAGTTATTTTAAAAATAATAAATAGAATAACATATTTAAAAAGAAATAGATATAAAATTACTGTGGTATCAACTGATATATTAAATGCATTTGAAAGTGTAAAAACAAGACAACTGACAGATATACTAGACAACACATATGAAAATAAAGAACTTGTCTTTTGGATAAACAAATTTATAAATAATAAAAACTACATTATAAATACATCAGATGGTGAATCAAAAATAAATTCTAATAATGGACTGATACAAGGTAGTGATATTAGCCCACTTTTATTTAACATATATACAAAAGCAATACATAATAATAATTACAAAAATGCTGATATTTTTCAATATGCGGATGATATATACATTATAACATACAACAAAAAATATAAATACCTGGAAAAAAATACAAATCATAATATAAATATATTTTTGAACGAAGTAAACAAATTAAAACTGAAAATCAATAAAGACAAAACTAAACTAATGAAAATAAACACTAAAAATAAATTCAAACCAATAATAAAAATAGAAGACACAGAAATAAGAGCAGAAGATCAAATGAAAATTTTAGGTATAATAATAGATAAAAAATTAAATTTTAATATACATACAAAACAAATATTAGAAAAATTAGAAAAATCAATGTATATATTGAAAATGATTTCAAACATAAACGGAGGAGCACACCCAAAAAATGCCCTTAATCTGTTTAATGCATATATAATGGGAAAACTAAATTATTATACAGGTCTGATTCCTTTGAAAAATAATCAAATAAAAGAAATACAAATAAAAATAAACAAAGCAATAAGATTAAGTATGGGATATTTGAGATCCACGCCAATAAAAGCAATTTATGCGGAAACAAAAATACCACCATTTGAAGTCTACAAAAAAATACAAGATAATAAATACATATTAAAATTAGTTAATAAAGGTAGCATAAAATTTAATGAAATAGAAGATAATTTATTAGATAAAACCATAAAAAATGTGGAAATGAAAAAGATAGGTAAAAATAAATATATGTATGATAGAAAAACAAAAATGGAAATAATAGACAGAATTAAAAATTTGGAAACTACAAAAAAATCAACAAATATAACAATACTAAAACAATTAGCTGAAGAAATAATTAAAGATATTGATTATAAGGAACACTTTATAATATATACAGATGCCTCAAAGAGACAAGAAGGAGCGGGTATAGGTATATTTTTTGACAATTTAAAAATGGTATATAGAGAAAATATTAAACCCGAACTATCAATAAAATCATTAGAAATATATGCCATATATACAGCAATTTTAAAAAGTATAGAATTTAATAAAGAAAAGAAAAAATTAATAATTTTAACAGACTCATTATCATCATGCAAATCCATTAAGAACTTTACAAAATACAATAATAACAGATATTATGAACATCAAATAATAAAAACAATAAAAGATAATAATATAAATTTAACATTAAAATGGATACCATCACATGTTGGTATTACAGGAAATGATATGGCTGATATGGCAGCTAGTGATGGCATTAATTGCAATGATTGGAATAAAAATATAAAGATACCAATAGAAGATGAAATAAAAGAAATTAAAACAAAGATACTAAAACAATGGACAACAGACTTTAAAAACTTTAAAAATAACACTGCGAAATGGAACAGTAAGTTAAATCAAGAGGATATAAGAAAAGAAATATGGTTTAAGAATTCAAATTTAACAAATAAAAATATAAAAGTAATAAACCGTATACGAGTGGGTCATACATGGGATAAAAAAATTAAGAAAATGATGGGAATTGAAGATACAGACAAATGTGAAACTTGTAAAAAAACTGAAGACTTTATACACATTTTATTCAATTGTGACGTTTACAAGAACACAAGAAATAAATATAAACAACTACAAAAAGAAGAAGAAGCTAAAAAATTAATAAAAGAAAATAACCACAAAATATATGAAGAAATTATTAAATTTCTAAATGAAATAAAAGTGACATTATAAAAGTAAAAAAAAAAAAAAAAAAAAAAAAAAAAAAAAAAAAATGAAATAAATATATAAACACTGTCAACGTCAATTGTAACTCTATATGGTCAAAGCTACCAGGAGTATAAATTAATAAATAATAATAATAATAATAATTAATAAGTATAATCAGTAATAAATAATAGAAGTTCAAGTATTATTAAGATAAAACGTTAATTGTTAATTGTTTGTTAAAATAAGTTTAAAAATAAAAAAAATATTTCCAAACCAAAATAAATCATGCTTACTACTGATGCTGATCAAACGGATTTATTGGTAAATCTTGATACACATTTAAAGGCAAATAATGTAAGAAATGCTTTCGAACTGATTGCAGATAATAAATATTCTAATGATCTACAATTAAATTGTATAGATTGTATAAAAATTGTTTTACAATATATAACTGAAGATAATTATCAAAATAATAATTTATTATTTAGCGGGTGTGAAGAGATTTTAAAATTTATATCCAAAAAATGTAATGCAGAAGAATGTATATTTGAATATCTAGAAGTTATTGAAACAACAAAAAATGATACCATTTTTACAAGTATATTAAAAGCATTACAAATTTGTATTATACAACAGAAGCATAATAAAGCTAGAACATTAGAATGGTGTTTAAATTCTATACAAAATTATGTAATGGAATTACCATTATATACGGAAAAGATACGGCAACATTTCGATAATGAAGAAGAAAAATTGTTGGAAGAATGTGATGAAGTTAAACGAATTTTAACATTATACATGACATTATTTTTATTTTATGAACCAATTTTAAATTCTATTTTAGAATTTCATCGTAATGAACAAGCACAACAACAACAACCGCCCACACAATTATTTGCAAATAATAAAATAACAAAAAAAAATGTATTAACATGTTTTATATTACAATTATTTGATCGTCCTTTGGCATATTTAGATTTATCACAAGAAAAATCGAATGGAATTAATGATTCTTTAAAATTAACAAATATTTATTCGGTACAATGTGCAACTACGTTAATTAAACATTTTGCTCAATTATTTACTGATCCATATAAATTACTGTACTATATGGAACGTAAAATATTATGGCCCATAAAAATTCAATCGACTACCGATGGTATTTATGAAAATGCACCTAATAATATATTTCTTATTGCTGAAAAATTACCATTTACAGCAGTGGGTGTATATTATTATTTAATATTATCGGAAAATATGATGCCGCAAACAGCACCAAAAATTTATACAACATTTTATATATTCGAAAAATGTTTATATATTGTTACTGAATTGTTGAAGGCTAAAGATGAAGTTGTCATCTACAAAGCATTACGATTGGGAATAAAAACGATAAAAAATTTATCACCAATAGAAAAATTAACAATGAATGATTTAGATTTACATGTGCATTCAGAATTTTGTAAAAATTTAATTGATATAATAACAAATTCACAAATAAAACGTAATGCACAAAATTCGTTGTATCTATTTGAAAAATATCTATTTCAATTTGTAAATGATGCCAGATTTTTGGTGATTAAACATTTATTTGAAATTGTTGAAAATAATGGATTTTATGGAATTTTAATAAAAATGTACAAAGATATATTACATGAATTATTTGAATTAAATGAAAATTATATAACACCATGGTTTTCCGGCGATAATTTTAAAATTATATTTATAAATCATATATGTAAATTAAAAAATGGTCTTGAAACTGATATTTTAGATCATTCCGATAGAATAATATCGGCATTAAATTTAATTATTTATTTATCAATACGTGATCGTCATGATCAAATCTCTTTTTGGGATTGTATGGATACAATTCAGAACAATTTTCTAAATCCATTAGAAAAAGCTATTGATATTAGTAGAGCGCATTATAATTTAGAAATTGAAACGGTAAAAAATGGAAATGTAAAATGTGATGATGTGCAATTAAATGTTTCTGTTGGCAGCTCAAGTGTGAATGATCATTTGAATTCCGATCAGCTAATAACTAGTGAATATAAATTACAGGTGTATAGATTAGCATTAAATACATTTGATATAATGCAAGCGCTTTTGGCAAGAGCACAAGTATTTATTAAAAATAATTATTGTATTAATAATTAATATTCATTCATTTTTTTTAAAATATATTTAATTAAATAATCTATAAAATTTAAACAGTATTTTTTTAAAATCTTATTTTAATAAGTTTAAATGATATGGAAAATTATTCGAAAGCATTTAAATGTGCTGCTACCCCCTCATTATAACTATAATTACTTTACTTACAATTATTAATACCCAATCAAAAATGGTTATTTTTACATTTTAGGAAGATAAATGGAATTTTCTGATTTACTGTTGAATAAGTTTATGTAGTATTATTGTACCGGACTCTGAAAACGGTAATATTTTACTTTCGAATTGTTATATTTACATTACATTGTGGTCTTATCCATATATCTATGATCGATCACGAAAAAGATTCCAATTGGCAAATGTCAATGTATGTCAAAAAATAGACTGGAAACAAGCGAACTGCCATCGGCTTTCGTCTCTGTAAAAACAAAACACAACTTTAAAAATCCAATCGATTCCTTTGATTTTTATTATTTATTTATTTATTTTCTTTTCTGTTTCTTTTCTTTCACATCAACAATATCAAAAATGGCGTTATGTTGTCAAATAAAAAACTTTGTACGGTGTCAGAAAATTTATAAAATTTCATGTAAGAATTTTTTTTTGTAATATTGTAATTGTTATAAATACTAATCCAAAGAGTTTTTGTAATATTAAAGTAAAACTAAATATTAAAAATAAAAGTAATTATTAATTGTAAGTTATAAATTAAAAACTAATCTGCAATCTGAGAGAAAAAAAAAAAAAAACAAAAAAATCATGTCGCTGCGGATGAGTAAACTCAAATTTATGCAAAACCTTCAAACGTATTTAAAGGCAAGCGATGTAAACAGTGCAATCAAATTGATAAAAAATAAAAAAAATTCTGCTAATTTGAAAAAATTGTGTGTACATTGTATAAAATTGACTCTACATTATTTATCTGATTATAATTATGATAATAATCCTGCATTATTTACTGGATGTGGAGAGATACTAAACATTATTTCAACAAAATGTAATCCTGCAAAATGTATCTTTCAGTATCTAAAAGTTATTGAAATCAGAAAAAATGCAACAAATTTTATTAGTATATTAACAGCATTACAAATTTCCATATTACAACAGAAAACAAACAATACCGGTTATACATTAATACGTTGTTTAAATTCTATACAAAAATTCATAACACAATTACCATTATATTCGAAAAACATAAAAAATTATTTGCATAATAATGATAAAAAATTATGGGAAAATCATAAAGAAATTTTAGCAATAACAACATTAAATATGACATTAGTATTATTTTATGAACCAATTTTAAATAAGATTTTAGAATTTCATCAAACAGAAATTAATAGCAATCAAAAACCACGACTATTACTACCACCAACAGCAACGGCACAATTATTTTTTAGGAATATGTATTCAACGACAAACCAAAGAAGCCGTCATATGTTAGGCGGTTTTATATTACAATTATTTGATTGCCCATTTGCATATTTAAATTTTACAATGTTAAACAATGACTTAACTGATGATACTGAAACGACAACTAATATATCAAATATAACACCTTTTTATTGTGCAAAAAGATTAATTAAAAATATTTCTCAACTATTTACGGATCCATTCAAATTGTTATGCTATGTTGTACGTAAAATAGTGGAACCAGTACAAATAATTAAATCAACGGGAGAAAATCGATGTGAAAATATATTTGCTATAATAGAAAAAGTACCATTAACAGCCGTCGGTATTTATTTGTATTTATTAATTGCCGAAAATATGATGCCTGAAACAGCACCTAAAATTTATACAACATTATATATATATGAAAAATGTTTATACGTTGTTACGGAATTATTAAAAACAAAAGATGAACTAATCGTACAGAAAGCATTACTTTTGGGAACGAAAACAATTAAAAATTTATCACCAATGGAAAAATTAACAATTAATGATTTAGATTTATGTGTACACTCAGAATTTCGTAAACATTTATTTGCAGTTCTAAAACATTCACATAAACGTAATGCAGTGAATTCGGCAAATTTATTCGTAAATTATGTACTTCGATTTGAAAATGAAGCCAGATATTCGTTGATTTATCATTTATTACAAATTATTAATAATGATCGTATTGATGGGATTTTAATAAAAATTTATAACGATATAATGCATGAATCATTAATGTTAAATGAAAATCAACGTATACCACATTGGTTTTCGGGATCCAAATTTAAATATATATTTTTGAATAATATTTGTAAATTGAAAAATGGTTATGCAAATTATATTTTTGATCATACAAATCGAATAATATCAGCATTAAAATTAATTATTTATTTAACACAACGTGATCTACATAATCGATGTTCATATTGGGATTGTGTCGATGCAATTCAAGAAAATTTTCTAAATCCATTACAAGCAGTTGTAATGAATTATAAAAAGGAGTACGTTGATTGTAGTCGTGTCAATGAATTCTTAATTGCAACAACTAAATTTAAATTATTTATGCATAAATTTTATTTGGACATATTAAATACGATGTGTAAACTGATAGAAAAAGCCAAATATTATATTAACAGAAATTATCCCATTTATTGTAGCATTATTAACAAATAGTAATAATAATAATGTGTAATTAAATTTCCTTTTAATTTGGTTTTTTTTTTTTTCAATTTTTTTTTTCTGGTTCTAAATACATGAAATTTTAAATTAACAGCTTTTGTTTAATTAGATGCTTTTTTTTTTTTTTTAAATCAAATAAGAAGAGATTGTGCAATGATTAAGATAGGGGCGGTAATGGAATATGTGGCGATATTTGTTACGAAATTAATAAAAATGTATTCACTGAAAACAAATAAAAAAGATATCAAGAAGAAATTTTACAGAACTGTTATTGTGCTGTCCTGCGAAATGTATGTAAATTGAAGATATTAACTTAAAGTGAAAATTTATCATAAACATCTTATTTGTTATAGTCACAGTAATGTTTGAAACTAATTACTCTGCATATAGCAATTGCAATTATCATCAATTTCATTATTTATATGAATGATTCAGATTAAATTAGTGGTTTCATAGAACAGCAAACTCAAAAAAAATATTTAAACTCATTGTATTGTTGTGTTTCCCAGACCCACTTCTTTAATCAATTTTATTTTATGGACTGAGTTCAAAGATAATATTTTAGCGTCACCGTGATAAAATCCATTTTTTTGCAGATAAATATTCTGCAGTCTTTGAGCATCTGCATTCATCATTTACATCTAGATCAATTCCTCAATATGCAGTAAGCTCTTTATGCATTCTTATTCTTATATAATTTTGTTTCAGTTAATTTTTAGACAAATTTTTGATAGTTTTACGATTTTTTTAATTTGTACTTTCATACTTTTCCGGATAGTACAGTTTTTTATACTACATTTTGTGTTGTTTTTATGAATATTTGGTGGTTTTACATCTGACATTCAAAGTAAGGGTTGTCGGTATAATAGGAAAACTACATACTACGAAAGCAAACTATAGTGAACTCAGTTGATAAATGTATGAAAACTAGGTATATTGTGATTTAGTGGCACAGTGACTTACAATTTATTCGTTTATAGTAGAAAGAAAGAAAGAAAGCTAATACCGTTGAAATGGTATCAGATGTTGTTTTCGTGTGATGACGATTGACGATTCATCCTTCATAAGAATAATTCAATTAAAAAAATAATCTATCGAAACATAATCGCAAACCAATTGAATATCCCACACGAACTAAAAGTAAGACTAACTACTGCGATTCACCTCAGTCTGTAACTTAATAATATAATATCAGCGGGGGTAGAATAGATCTTTTAAGTTACAGTGCGTATCACACGAATTCTGTACGTGTAGAATAATTTTGTAAGCAAACCAATGGTAATTCAATTGGAAATATAGATAGGCAGGGGCGTGTCACCGTGGCCATAATTAATCGTTTTACTAAAATGAAGTTGTAAAATTAAATTATTAAGATCTATAAGTTATTGAAACCCATCGTATCTTTTATTAAATTTTCATCATTTTTCGATAAATGGACATATAATTTATGGGATTTGGTTGTGGTTAGTTAGAAGTAGTAAATAAATACTTTTGCTTTCATATTTTTAATTAAATAATTTAACTTTTCATTTTAATTCTATTTTTCAGATTATCAAAATTTTTCACAAAATCGAAATTTTGTAAATTTTTGGGTTGCTGCAAATAAATCGGACAAATACATTGATTTGAAAAACCAAAATAATAGAAAATTAACAATTGTGAAATATTCGAATATAAAATATCCATTAAGTATTAGTATTGATTGTCGTCGTAATTTAACAACAACCATCGATGATGACAAATCAAAAGATTTTGAATCGTTTCGTGCTAAAGAAGAAGAAAAATTTGAACAAAATACATTTTCTGATCAACAGCAGCAGCAGCAGCAACAGCAAAACAATCAAAATCGAGAGGATCAAAAAATAGAAGAAATACGTGAACGAATTTTAGATGCTGCTCTATTGTATGTAAATAAAAATGGTTGGAGTCGTGAAACAATTACAAATGGTGCCGAAAGTATTGGATATCCGGGCGTTATCCATGGAATGTTTCCAAACAGTAGTATGGAATTAATTCAACATTTTTATAAAAAATGTAATCGTGAATTAATAAAAAAAATTGAAAATGAATTTATGGCCGATAAAGAGAATCCAATTTTGTTTGTAAATAAATGTATAAAATATCGTTTGCAACAGATCGAACCATTTATTACAAAATGGCCACAAGCAATAGCTATTATGTCATTACCACCAAATGCACCAACAGCATTAGCACAACTATTACAACTTGTTGATGATATATGTTTTTATGCTGGCGATAAATCGGTTGATGTAAGTTTTAAATTTTTACATTTTTTATTTCAAAAATTGCATTATATTTAGTTTTTATTATTATTATATTATTTTTATAGTTTGGTTGGTATGTACGTCGCATTGGTTTAGCTTCAATTTATAAAATGACCGAATTATATATGTTACAAGATTCATCTGTAAATTATGAAAATACATGGAAATTTTTAGATCGTCTTATTCAAGATGGTAAATCACTTCAGGCAGCCTATTCATTTACCGATCAAACTACACGTGATATTGTTCTCATAGCAAATTCAACATTTAAAACTGTTCGAAATATACTAGGAATTAATATAAATAGATAGATAAGCTGGCGACAGTTCACATATATAGTGTATTATAAAAAAAAAAAAAAACAAAAAACAAAGTTATATTAATTAAATAAAACTATTCCATTGAAAAAAAAAGAAACCTCATCGGTAAATTTAATTATAAAATTAACTTTATGGTTTTTTTGTGATTGTTTTTACAATATATTCAGACAAGGTATGCTGCATTTTTTTTTTTGCAATATCAAAGAATTGAACAGTGTATTGATTAAAATATGATGGTAAGTAAATATGAAAATTTTATTAATAAATATATATCACTTATTTTTCAACTTTTTTAACAAATTCAATAAAATCCTTATAAAGAACATCTGGTAATTGCATGGCTGCAAAATGACCACCATTTTTATGATATGTACTATGTACAACATTTGTAAATTTATCCGTTAATTGCCAATCTATGCAATGACCTAAATCATGTTTAAAACGAGCACAACCAGTTGGCACCGACGTTGGTACACGATCAATTTGATATTTTTGTTCTGCTATCGATAAAGCTTCGGAATATAATCGCATTGATGTTGTAATTGAATTTGTCATATAATAAATCATAATGTTATCTAATAGTGCATCTTTTGAAAAATCATTATCAAAACCACCATGGTTTAATAGTTTATATTTTGGATCGGTCCATGTAGAAAATTTCTCTAAAATATATGCAGCCAGGCCAATCGGATTATTTGTTAATGCCGTACCTAAAAAAAAAATGTTATTTTTTTTAAATTCATTTTACTGAATCAAATATTAAAATGAAATGAAACGGCGCTATAGTTTACCAATTGTGTCCGGTTTTGTAGCTTGAATATGCATATAACCAGTTTCGCTCAATAAATTCATAAATTTTTCACCCAATGGAAATACAAAATCAACATATTCTTCTGGTATAAAATATGATGGATATAAACTTGCAATCATTGATTTAATGAATGCATTCGTTGATTGAGAGAAACACATATTACTATGATAACCAATTACATTTTGTGGAAATAATGTTGCAATGGTACTGCCTAATGCTGAACCCCAATCACCGCCTTGTATATAGAAACGTTCGTATCCTAATCGGATCATAAGATTTCGTATGACTATTGACATTTCTGTAATACCAAATCCAGTTTTTGCGGCCGGATCCGACCAACCATAACCCGGTAAACTTGGTACAATAATTTCAAATTCAATATCATTTAAATCTTTATGCGTTCCAGCCAATTTCGGTATAACGTCATAAAATTCACGTACACTGCCTGGCCATCCATGTAACAATAAAAGTGGAACAATTTTTTTTCCCTTACTACTTTTCGATGTCGGTTTTTGATGAATAAAATGAATATTTAATCTATTTGGAAATAATTAAATAAATAAAAATAAAAAATTATTATATATTTTTTTTTTTTTTTGCTTGTGTCCGCCCATCATCCGTACCCTTGAATTTGTGTTGTATAATGAGCAAAAGATTTTAAAAATTGTTCACGTTCATTCCATTTTGCTAAATATGTGTCACGCCAATAATTGATAATCTCTTTTAATTTATTTGAATTCATACCATATTGAAAAGCGACACCCTCCAATGGTTCATGTAAATTAATTTTTTCATTTAATTTTCTTTTCAATTCATCAATTTGTGCACTTCCATATGATATATCTTTTAGCTTAATTGTTGTATCTTCACGGTATGCATTGACCGAACCACGACCCCAATATCTTTGAACATCAATTGTTGGTGGTTCTAATGGTTTTGTAAGATTACGATATTTTTGAAATAATAACGCAAAACTTATCGTTGCTATTACTAATAATATACGACAAAACATTATTTTATTTTTCTTATTATTTCTGCTTCAAAGTTTGGTTACACAAACAAGCGCTGCTGCTGACAGACACGCTGACTGATTTTATCTATAATGGTAGAATAGAATTGTGTAAATAAATTAGAAAAATAAATGCATATAACAAACAACATTCAATTCGGTATTAAACTTAGCGTTTTTTTTTTATATAGTGTGCTATTATGTAGAAGAGGTTCTATCACAGATAGAAACGCTCGTTTACTTTGATAATGATGGATATGCCCTTATGTAGGTATTCGTATGGCCTGTGTATAAACTTCTTTTTATCGTCTGATTTATGGACAATTGTTTCAGCTCTTCTGTTATACATATTGTTTGTTTGTGTTTGAGAGAGCGTGACACGGATCTTTTGCCTTTAGGTGAACTAAGTAGGGTTTCTAAGGTTTCAATGTTAGAAAACCATATGTGCCATTCAACAACCGATGTCGAAAGTCTCCTAGTTACCATTGAAAATTGTGAGAGAGAAGTGTGACCACTTATAAATCACTGTGACATTTTGCTTCGAGTGACCACCACCTGTTGTTGTTAATTATGTAAACTATAAATAATGGACTTTTTGTTCAATCTTACATTTGCAGAAATCGTGAAATAAATAAAGTATATCGAGTTATTTTTGATCATAGTAGAATATAATACTATATAATCACTAATATAATTAATGCACAGATAGAAAATAGCAAAATGTTATCTTACATATAATTGATACTTTTTTTTTATACAAAGTTATATTTCGTGATTTGCAAATTTTATATTATTTTTAACAAATATTATTATTTTGAAATATTATAAAAACAATAATTCTATAGTGTATTATTTAAGTGAATACATACACACACATGTCCATATACAAACATTGGCATATAAATAACATACCTAACAACAGTGAAATATTTGCGTTGTTAACCAAATGTATTTTTTGTGACGCTATTAACACAATTCATGTCCAATTAATAAATAATAATTTTTCATTTATCCAGTTAGCGATCGATCATCCAATTTACTCACTTATTGGATATCGGCAGACAAGACACACGGACATAAAATTACGGTGGAACGAGAATCAAATTATACAACCATAACAGTCCGTCCGTTCATTCTCTGTGAGAATTTCAATTGGAAAAATGTTAACGATTCATAATCATACAAAATTCGTCAGACGAACCGATATGCTGGAATTGTGTGTACTCCGATACACGGTTTTTTTCTTTTGGACCATCTGTTTGACCAAACAATAGAATCATTACATTACAACACGATGGTTGTGTAAAGATCGTTATTTGAAATAAAAACCCCATCGAAATTACATAAAAGCTACAACCTATGCCTTCTGAAATCTATTGTTCAGATGCAACTCATGAATGTTACATATAACTGCAAGTTATCTGATGTATTCCCAAATACTATACGATACCAACTGAACGTATAGTCATAGAGGAATAATCTACTGTACTATAAATTTATATATGGAATATTCATGTATATGTGTAATGGAAATCATCTATACATAAAAATTATATAATAAAACAGAGATTAAAAATTTATCTATAATATATTCTGTGTGTGTGTGTGTGTGTGTGTTTATATATATATTAGACCAGTTTTAGAACATTTATTTTTAGAATATACGGACAATAAATAGCATTTTTTTTGTATTCTTTCTAAACTATAATATAAATCAAATAAAGATTTTAATGAAAAGATAAATAATTATTTCATATTTGGTTGAACACGGACAGAAAAAAAAAAATAAATAAATGAATACATTTATTTATCAGAAATTCACTCAGGCAATATTTATAATTATAAAAATTCATCGAAAAACCAATTAAATAAATATGAAAATAATTTAATATACAATTAATTATATTTTTATTTAATTTAATTTTTAATATATACAAAATGGAATTTCTTTCGTGCATTTTTTTTTTCCAAATGAATACAACACATAAATTGTATACTATAATTTTGATAACAACCGAATGATTTTATTATTTTATTAATAATTTTTTATTAGATGATGTTATAAAAGGTCAAATTGATTTATTTGATATGCTAATTTTAATTTAATATTAAAAAATATATATTTAAAATTGAAGAAAAATTCTTTTTTTCTTGCACTTGTATTATTGGGGTTTTTTTTTTTAAATTATCATAATAAGACACACAAAATATAAAATTAATTATGATATCATTACAAAAAATTAATGTCCACACAAATATAAATAACTAAATAAATAAACTTACCGGCGATTAAATTTGTTAATCTTTAAAGTAGAAATATTATGCAATGTAACAAAACATACAACCAATGACAAGAACAAGAACAACAACAACAACAACAAATTGAATTCAACAAATCAACACACAAATTTATTATAGAATAATTACGTTTTTTTTTTTTTTACTGCTTGTGCTTCTCGGCTGTTCGATCAAAGAGTAAACAGTAAATATTTAATTAAGAAAAAGTTTAATAATAATAAAAAAAAAATTGCTGATATATTCAAACACACACACACACACATGCAGCCACAGCACACTCTGGAAAACCAAAAATTTTATTGCTTTATCATATTTGGGGAATTGTTGTTGTTGTATACATCATGTTTTTTTTTCTGTATACATTTAATATATAATTATATAATAATAATATGGAATGAACTTGAATTTCTCAATGTATTGTATTATTTTGTATAAGAAGATATAAACGATAATATGTTAAAAAAAAAAGCGGCAGCTGTGAGTATGGTATTTATTTGGACTTTTAACGTAATATTACTACCAACGTACAATTAATCTCTTTGGCGGTGAGCGTTAATGTTAATTTGGAGGAACTGGAGGTGGAAACAAACAAAATTTTTGCAAACTCTACCGCTATATACCGGTTGATTGTCGTGAGCTATGTTTCCACAACGTGTCTTACGTTGTTTCCAGCATCCGTTTGAAGGTGAACCGTAATATATACCTTTCTTTGATTATATTTGAATTCCAGTAACTCTTAACCATTTGCTTTTAATAACCGCTTTCACATTAACGTATGACATGTAGTCAGCTCGTTTTTGCCATTCGCCATTGTCTACATATATATCTTTTGATTGGATTCCAATCCAATATAGAAAGATAAGATATTCGTTGCGGAATCGCTCTGTTATAAACGAAGTGCATTAATATCGACAACAGTATACTTGCATGAAATTTTCCCCATGTCTCTATGTCGTTTGCGCGTGCAAATGTATTTCCTCAAGTCGGTTTCGCGTATAAAGAATCAGTGATATTCCACAGAAGAGGAAATAAAGCTTCAACGAAGGGAACACCCTCCGTACACTATACATTTCCATGATAAACCACTTTACTGAATGTTTATCACTCTGTTTTGCCGCAACTAGTCAATTCATCTCACAATCTCATTTGATTTAACCTCTATGTCTTAGTTTTCGTCCAGTAAATAAGACAATAATAGAATAGGTTTGAGGAATGGAAATGAGTATACAAAATTAATTACTGCATAAAAAGACCGAACGGTGTATTTACTCAAACTGATGAATAGGTATCACACCCTTCGCTGTACACTAAAGTTCTTAATCCACATCTTTCACCTCAAAAAATTTTAAAATGAATAGAGCCGGTGTTTCGTATGGAGTAGACTTGACTATGACAACAAAAAAATGTTCTGAGCAAATAAATATTTTGTGCATAATCTTTGAACAATCTGTGAAATTATAAACTCCATGAATTGTTCATGGATTTCAAACGAGTACATTTTACAGTCTATAAGCAGAAATTTTCTTTGGAAAGTTTTAACAAAATATCAGCTACTACGGTAAAGTTATTGACTGTGAATAAAGAACATTATGGGAATTGCAGTTATAACGGATATTGCTTTGTAGCAAATTTGGAAATCCATTTCGCGTGTATTCTGCGGAGTAAAACATAGCTGTATCCTTTCAGTTATCGATATAGTGAGATCCTTCGTATATATATATATATATATATATATAAGTTGAAGACCATTCAATCGGCTTGTTGACCTCGATATACGCTGGTCTTCAAATCAACATGAATTACTCCAGTTGGAAATACAGTATAGATCCTGATCCATTCATAATTGATGATAGCATAATTGAAGATAGGTTGATGAATTCTGCTATCTTGATATGGTATGGTAATCTGTGCACTGATGCGGGTGCGAAGAATTAAGTTATACGAAATCTCTAGTGTTGCATTCAACATATATGTTAAATAACATCTGGACTGAGATGGTCCATATATAGTAACTCACTTAATATACCAAATTGATGATTATGATTCAAACATCAAATATGAGTTTTATTATTCGCATACGAAACTTGGAACGAGTCACGTTTGTAATTATGCATCTCGTTTATAAGTGTATTTATAAGTAAGTGATGTGTCGTAAAATCATTGATTTGTTAAAAACGATTGGTAATCGAGAGCTTTCGATGAAGTGTAAACAAATTAGAATAGATAAACAAATCAAACGACAGAAATGGTGATGAATCCGTCATACAGTCGTTGAGTAGAAGTGATCGGAATTCTTGAAGTTGAATCCACAGAGTAAGAGGAATCAGTGGTGTACATACCAATTATCGGGTACATATGACATTGTTTCAATATATCAACGTTTGTCTCCTCAAAGTGAATTTAAATATAAATTTTATCTATTTATAGTTTTGATATTATAAAATGAATAACGTAAGTAAAATGATCTCGTGTGTACCTTAAAAACAGAGCCCTAAAATTAAAAACTAACAATATATTTTTCTACTCAGAATCGTATATATCCGTTTGATTTTTAAATTGGCTACTAGCGTGCACTGAGTTGGACTGACACATAATTATTTTCAAATAAATTCCATTTATTATTTTTAAAAATTATTTTATTTATATAATTAAAAATTATAAAAAAAAAAATAATGCATAATAATAATTATATAATTATTTAAAAAATAGAATTAAAAAATTGTTATTTTATAATATAATTATCAATAGAAATGAAAAATAAAAATTTCATTTGCTAAAAATTTATTTCTAAATATTTATTATTTCATTTTTTCATATTAAAAATAATAAATAATTAGAAAAATATGTATTCTTTTTTAGCAAAAGAACTTGTATTTTTCATGTGTGTGTGTGTGTTGTGTTGTTGTTTATATGTATGTGTGTGTAGTTTTTCTTGTGCGTTTTTCTTTTGTGAAAACTTAACTTAATTCTATTTTTTTCTTTTATTTTTTATTTTTAAATATAATTAAAAAAAAAAAAATCAAATTCATTTTACACATATTTTAAAATGATGTAAAAAAATACCTAAATTATAATTGTATTATTTTTAAAAATTTTATATTTCACATTATTGTAATTATACGCACCACCGCAATGCGCGCATCTCCTCAGCAGCACATAAAAATGTGAGAAAAATATGGCGACAAATTTATTAAAATTATTACAATATAAATAGAAAATAGCTTTAAGCCTCTCTGTGTGTTATTATAATTTAAAAAAAAAAAAAAAAAAACTTTAAAGCTATTATCCTTTTTGTTTTTTTTTTTCGAAAAAAAAAAATTAATTATTAAATGCAGATAAAGAATTTCCTATTTCGAATCATCACATCTTACGCACGCCGTGCGTGTGTCTATTTTTTTGTTCACTATGTGATGACACATCCAATTATTTAAATAATTAATTATTATTGTAATTAAACTCTATCTATTATTTCTATTTATTATTGTTTTTTAAACTATACACACATTCCATATATAAATACATAATAATCTATAGAGACGACTATAAAATATACATCACATAAAAAGACTTCAAAACTTAAAACATAAACAATTAGATTAGACATTAGACTAAAAATCATATAATTTTGATATTTTAATTAAAATAAATTTTTGATTTATAAATACTATAAATATTAATGATGAATTGTAATTTGTATATTGATGTTTTTTCCTTTTCCAAATGCTTAGCTCCTGTTTTGTACTATTGCGAAATGATTATATTTATAGGTGTTTTAATGTATTAAAAAAAAAATCTCAATAATATTTTCAGGAGTTATATAAAAAATTGTTTACTAAATTACCAGGCGACTATCAATTAAAAAAAAAAATAATCGATCCGCCGGAATCATCTCCGTCCGCATTTTGTTTACACTTGACACATGTGTAATATATTTTATTTTTCCTACCAACATTAATTCTCTGAAAATTTAAACTTGATTGTCACTAAGAATAGCCTATTTTTACCTTTCTATTTGCGATTTTTTTTAGTATACAGACGAAAACTGAGTCTAACAGAATTATACTGTTGACTAATAATGACGTATTATTTATGTTTTTAAAATGGAAATTAAATTCTTTGATTTGAAGATGATTTACCACCAACAGAAGAAATGGTCATCAAAAATTTTGTTAAAAATGTATAAGAATGATCGGCAACCTTTATTTATCATTGTAAAATAAAATAGGCTGCTCTCTTTAAATCGTACATGTTTTGATGATTATGACTTTTTATAAAAATTTGTGGCCCTTAGACTAACTTCCATTGTGCTATCCCTATGATTTATCCGTTCATATTATGAAAAAAATCACTATGTACATAATTCAAATAAATAGTACCATGCCGTTTATTCCGTCAAGGAAAGCATTTAACACAAAGAGAATTTGTGAAGTTGATAGTTTAATGTGAAGTGTACCATATATAAGCACCCCAACAACAAAATCTTAATTTTTTTGTGCGTGAATGCAGCTACGTAGCAGAATCTCCTCTATTGATGAGACCAAAACTAATTTTTTTGCCATACAGTCTCTGCATAGACAAGAAAAGGATTGCTATAAATAAATTGAATTTCATTGTTAGGCCTACAATTTTTCAGACAACTATTGTAATATTATAAGTAAAGTACTTGCCCAATTCTTTATTCATTTCGTTCTTAATGCCATCGAATAATACAAAAGTTCAAAGATAAAACTTTGTAATTTGATTGCTTCTGCATGTAAAACTGAATGTATTTCTCACAATGAAATGAATGCAATTAGGCGTAAAAGTTTATATAATTGTTCCTCGTTTAATTGTATTACATATATATGTGTGAGGTGGTGTATTACGATTAATAGTAAAAATTGTTAACTTTCAAATATGAAAGTTGAAATCTTTAAAGATTAATGAAATTATTACTCAATTTCTTGTTTAATTCACTTTCATATATTAGATGTGAAAATTATCCTTATACATCCTGATACGATAATTTAAATGTTCTGAATCCTGGAAAACACTATTTTACTCAATTTTCCTTCTAATTCTCTTTTATATGCGATGAGATATTACATGCCAAAAATTTAAAAATTATCCTTGTATACTAGTACTGGAAATGTCCTTAATCGTTTCTTGTAGCTGAAATTCACTGTTTAAATATGAAGTTTCTGAAAATGTAGCATGATCAGTGCTACAAAAAGGAGACAGCGCATCAAATAGTTAATATAAACAGAAAAAGAACATAAAGTCTTACTGACTGGCGGAACAATCAAGCTGAAATTTTTGAAGAATTTGCAATAACATATGAGTGCCAATACAGAAAATAAAGAAATTACACACGACGACAAGTTTAAATATACAGATCGAGTATTTGATGATAGTGTTAACGTATAAAAGAAAATCTGAATGATCCTCGTATTTTCGCTCTATTACAAAAACGCGTTATTTTACTATTTTGTATTTGTCGTTTAAATAACTGTATCTGTGTTTGAATCTATACATAATTATTATGACAAACTTAAATTTTTAAAAGTGATTTAAAATTAATTACTAATATATTGCTAATTTATTAATTATTGAAATTATGTAAAATCATTGACAGACAGAGTATGTGTATGTATGTGTATGTTTAATGTATATAATTAAATGTATAAATAAAATGTGATAATTATATGAATTTATTTACAAATCGCGCGATCGTAGTCGTGTTTCGATAACTTTTTAATTCGCAAATATTTAAAATTTATATAATTTGTGTGATTATAAATTTCACCACAGGGCTGATAAAATCATATAACTTGCGATTTTGTGTAACTCTATCACCATCTTTCACTGTCAAGAGTTAAAACGGATGATAGTCACAAATCGCCCTAAACGATTCAGCACCACTCCGAACTTATCGCTATTTGAATTGACTCATATATATCAATAATAAGTAACGTAAATATATATATATGCCAATTTTGACTTCTTGTGTCTTAAGCCTATACTTAATTATATAAAAAAAAACAACAATTTATACTTAAAAATAACTTATTAGATAAATATATGTATGTTGTGTGTGTGTGTACGTATATGTAATGTGTGTATATGCATATGCTTATTTTATAAATATAGAGTTCCTTGTGGTCGATGATCAAAATGATGAACATACAGTTTTTTTTTTGATTTATCTTTTAATGGCCGTAATTCCCATACTAAATTCGATAAACTACGTGGTCGTGATAAACGTCTTGTTTTTTTTTCGGGTAATTTTGAATCACCTGATGTACGTCCACCACTTCTCGACGAATCTAATGTACCACCTTCACGTGCACATTGTGTACTAGCACTTTTTGATAATTGATGACCTTTATTATTAGCGTTGGCATTATTATCTTGTGCCTTTAATACGGTGGGTATATTTGATATTGGTGTTGTTGGATTTGAATCCGGTGTTAATTGTAGACTACTAAGACTTTTGTATCTAAAATGAAAAAAATTAGAAATTAAATTTTTATAATTAAATATTATTAATATCGCTTGCATTGGCTGCGACAATGATTTCTCTGATATACATGAAATAAGTAAGTCTATCACCTATTCCAGCATCTGTTTGAAATGGTAATGTGCGAACCATGTCCGACTCGCTATAAACCGATGAGTTTCACGAATAACTATTTGGTTCTTCTACGCGATGTCCATTTCAGTACAGTTAATTCGTTCTATATATATATACCTGTTCTACGCCACATCCGTCATTATAACACAATTTTGTCGCAAAAAATCTTTACAATTACTTTCATTGAATTTATATGCGATAATTCGAAGATCGCTTAAAATAAATCGTTATAAGCATAAAAGATATTATTCGAAATGTGCTTTCCTCATATCATAGACAATTATACACGGAATTGAGTATATATTAATGTTTCAAGGTTCAACGACATTACAAAGATCTTATAGCATTTGTTACAATCCTATTCCTCCTTAAACTCTTTTAATTTTTTAATATAGAAAAATGTTTGTTTATCCAAAACACAAGTTTCTGAGTGGTACCGACTACTCAATGTTTTTCGTAGTTGAGTTAAGTTTTGGAAAATAAGTATACGACTTCTTTCCAATAAATAATATGCCTTGAATGACTTGCAAACCTACTGACATACAAAATGCAAACAAACTAGTTTAAGTATAGGTTTTTTGTTAATTTAGACAATACTAAAACACAGTTAATACATGCACACACCTAGTATTATATATATATTCTTATTTTTTATTATACATTCGTTTGTATCGTTATTTAACTTACCTTATATGAAATAATGGACTTTGTGGTTCCAAATTATCTTTATTGGTGTTAACTAAATTAGGAGGATTTCCATTATTATTATTATTTGTTACTGGTTTTTGATGTTGTTGTTGTTGTTGTTGTTGTTGTTGATTATTATTATTATTATTATTGTTACTATTATTTTTAACATATAATTTTGGTAACGTTGGCCGTTGCCGTTTTTCCGGTAATTTTTTACTAGGTATTGTTTCAATTGGTGGTGGTATTGGTTTTATATCGGCTTGATGGCAATAATTTTCGTTAATATTTTTATCGTTACTATTTTTATTAGAAATATTGTTATTAATATCAATGTTACCGTTAACAGTAATTTCATTTTTATTATTATTAAAATCAACGTTATTATTCACATTGATGGTGGTGGTTTCAGTATAATTATGTTCAATTGCATTTGTTTTATTTATATGTGTCGGATGATGATTATTATGATATTGTTGTTGATGATTATTATTATTATGATGATGTTGATGATGATGATGGTGATGATGATGATTATGATGGCTATTATTATTATTATTATTGTAATGATGTTGTTGGTTTATATATTTTGTGGATTCAATACTGGTACTTGTATTATTTTTTATAAGACTATAATTTCCACTATCCGGTTGTGATGATTTTGTATTATCTATTAATTTATTTGTTTGATGATGATGATTATTATTATTATTATTATTATTATTATTATTATTTGAAACATCCGAATTATGTTCAAAACGATTTAAACTTTTCGGTAATGGTGCAAAGCCTCTAACATAATCATAAATTTGATCAATTTCATCATATTCATCAGCTATTGGATTAATATCAGATGGTTGTTGTTGTTGTGATTGCTGTTGTTGCTGATGCTGTTGTTGTTGTTGTTGCTGGTGCTGTTGTTGTTGTTGTTGTTGATGTTGATGTTGATGTTGTTGTTGTTGCTGCTGTTGTTGATGCTGTTGCTGTAAATAATTTGATGTTGTTGAATCACAACTAGCACTTTTACGTAACAGAAAACCATTTTCTAAACTCGAAAATATTGTTGGAATTTTTCGGCCATTATGTTTAAGTTCTTTTTTATCACGTTCGGACAGTTTAACATCAATTATTTGTAAACGATCGCGTGCATCGTGCAATAGGCGTTGTGCTTTTTCTAAAAATCGTGAATATTCTATAAAATTTTCTAATTGTTCTTTATTTTTTGAACGTTGTAATTTAATTTTTGCATTTAATGGAACCGCAACAATATCGGTATCTTTTTGTAATGGCAATGCAAATATTCGATCAATTTCAACACTACCTAAAAGTCGTAATTCGGCTACAAATGGTTGTTTTAAACCTTTCGGTGCCGTTCCATAAACTAACCTATAAATAAATAAATAAATACATATTCATATAATTAATAATAGCAACAAATTAAACATATATACTATAAATAAAATAAAGATAATGTACCTAACAATTACTGGCATTCGTTTTTTTAATAAATTCTCAACCGAATGTACACCACTAATACTATCTTCTTTTGCAATTGGTGAAAATTTTGCTTTAGCTTCTAATGGTAAATTTATAATTTCATCTTTTAATGTTTTACATTTTAAATACTTTCCATTATCATAAAGTGCTGTTAAAATTTCACCGGCATGTATGGTTTTACTTAAATGATTACATCGAAATGTTTCACGTACTAAAACACGTAAATTTGGTTTTTTTGAGAGATCTAATACGGTATCAATACATCTTGTTGATCGTCCGTCTTCGCTAAGTAATTCAAAATAACCAGGATACGTTTCTGGTATTAATACTTTTGGACCTATATAGAAGAAATATAAAAAGTTATTTATAATTATAATTAAAAATTTTTTGGACTGAAAAAGGTATAATTTTTTTTGAAATAATCGGGGTACAAGTTAATTTAATGTTGCACCGATCTGAACTAATGATATTCAGAAGGCACTGAACATCTGGTGAGTACGCTTGGTATGGACGAATTTCTAATTCGTGCTGCAACGTGTGGCCCGCGAACGTTGTCATGCAAAAAGATGACTTTACGCTTGCATTAGTCGCAATTGTTCATAAATTTTTCCAAAACAATTCTGCGTTCAATTGGCTCAATTGTGACGTTCATCGAAATTAGCAATAGTAATTCCATTGGGTCTTAGAAATTCGTGGTAAATCACTCCTTGTCGATGCCTACTGACTGTGGATGTTCCATTTTGGCAAATGAAATAGATCTATGAGTTTTTGCGTTTAGGATTCATAATATATAGATCAAATTTTCGTCACTCCCAGTCACAATACGCCACAGAAACTCCTTCTTATTTGCTTGGATAGCAGATACAACGCAATGTTGTACTGGTACACAATAGCTTTTCCCGTCAATTTGTGTAGTAGCCATTCTTCTTTAATCTTTGTACTCATTTTATCATGCATCAGTAACTTCTATCCCGTTTTTAAGTTCATTTACATATGAGCTTAGTATTAATGATAAAAATTCATTGTCGTTGATTTTTTTTTGGTCTAACAGAGGGCATGGTTTTTCAGTTCACCACTATATGAAATCTTCTAAACTACTCTTTACATGTTTCGATATACGATGGACCTTCATCACCATAATATTTTCCAAGTAATCGAACAACTTTTAAGTGCAGAGTAATAATAATTGATGTTTACACAATTGGCTTACGTTTGCTGACTGAGAATTGAGATATGTTAAGACTATAAATAATATTAATATATTTCAATTTTCTTTAAACACCAATGAAATAAATATGTATATTGTTATTTTGTTATATTACGTACGAATTTATATATACTAACCGACATTTGTGTGTTTTCGTCCTTCCTTTATTTTAATTGGTTGTGCTAAAATTTGATATTTTTTCCCAGCATTTAAAAATAATGCTGTACTTTGTAATGATGGATTTGATAATGTTGGTACACCTAAATTTTGATGTTGACCTTTGACTATTTTTGCAACAGCAGGTAATTCTGTTTTTGCAAAGTCCCTGTGCAGAAAAAATAAAAATTATTTTTATTATTATTATTATTATTATTATTATTATTATTATTATTATTATTATTACAATAAAATATATAATATAATTTTGGTTTATTAATAATTTATGCGTTTTTCTCTTATTTTATTTCATACTCCATTAAATATTTGGTCAAGTTCGTGTTAACAAAATTTGAATTTTTAACCGGGCATATATTTTTAAATGTGCGAATGTCTGTAATTTAAATTATAATATCAATGATATATTTAACATTGTATTATTAGTGTTATTATTATTATTATTATTAATATGGAAGGAATAATATATATATATATTTAATAAATATAAAAGAAGTATATCCGGATTAAATCACATTATAAATATGTTTTTTCCATATATACATAAACAACGCTAACGTTATATTCTTATTTCTATATATTAAATTACATTATTAGCATAAAAACGAAATATTATTTTCGGTTAGAGATTTGTAATTTACATATTAGACAAAACAACAAATAATACATATACTAATTTATAACAAATGATGTGTCATATCATATAATGGAAAAAGAATAACTTGCTATATATAAATGTACATATCCTCTGTCCGAATAATAATCCAAATGAATTTTCTAATATATATGAATCTGGTAACGCCAATTATTTGTCAACATTTATATATGAATAGTGAATCGATCGTAACACAATGTCATATCGTTTCATACAATTTCTTTTAGTGGAAGCCAAAATATACATCGCATTGAGTGACACTAGTTTTTATGCTTCGGTCACAAAATGAGTAAAGAACAAAGTAGCAATATTAAATTTGGTTGTATACAGTCGTAGGATATTACAATTATGAATATAATATGTTTGCAATATCATCTGATTTTTGTTTCACGACATCCTTTAGATATATCTGTGATCTCCTTATGACCGATGTCCAATCATAGTGCAACCACAATGAAATAATAGGCCTTCGATTGAAAGCACATTAGTGTTCAGTATAAACAGTCCAATTTAATATATATTTTAATATCCATAATAGCTGTGCGTCCAATTCGGTTATTTTTACGGACATTGAGTGTATATATTAAAGAAATATATTATGTATGATCACGATGAGTATATTGGTGGAGTTCGGATCGCATATAAAAGATGTTTGATTTTGCCCTTGTCAATATGTTTATAATAAATGTGTATCTCTATATAAATTTTATAACGACTCTATAAAATTACAAAAATGTATATTATAAATTTACATATTTTAATATTAAAATATATAACTGAACAAAGAGTTTATATAAAGATCTTCATGCGTAATACCACGTAATAAATAATAAATTTATTAATATACCAGCTATTGTATGTGATATGTGTATTGTTTCTATATGGAAGAAAGTATTACAGGGTGATATTTCATTGTCATTGTCATTGTCATATACGCACTCATACTTATATAGATTTTATAGATTTGAATGAAAAACGATCAAATCGCGCACACAAAGTTCCACCACTTTGATCAAAAAATGTTGAGGCTATGCGAGTATCTAATTTTCAGAAATGTATTAAGAACGGATTTCTCGACTGTGGACTTGGATGCTTATAGGCTACATGTTGGGTTGTGGTATATATGATCAAACTTATGTAGGTGCGACCAATTCATCAATCATTCATCTTTGTTCATTCACTCCTTTCGCTAATACTATTCCACATTATTTTAGCGTGTTGTAAAAGACAGCTATTGATTAGGCACCAAATATGTGTTATGGAAAATTTAAAACGAATAAAACATATGAAAATTGATTATAGCCTACACAAAACTTACAAACATATGGTTACACTGAAAACTAGACTAGTCAAAACTTTATTACAGCTCTGACATTTCATTTTCTTGGAATGAAGTAAACCTGGCATTTACACAATTACCATTATCTTATTATATTTTTCACTATATAGATTTACGAATAGTTTTAATAATTCAATCCAATACGCTTCAAATGGTGCTGACTTATCTTTTCATATTGTAACTATATAATTTCTACATTTATTGATTCATTTGTACTCTTAAATCAAACTCCATTTTGGTTATGCGGACACGTTTTCTAAAAACCTTTAATTATCTATACCGCATTTATGTATATTCAATACCCCGGTCTTGCCCAATTCAAATATCCTAATATACACCTATGTGTAGAGAATATCTACAGTTGTGACTATCCCCAAGAAGAATTTCGCTATCATGTCCGTCCAATTTGACGCCTATTATTATCTACACATAGCACTCTGTTTCGGCATTACTAACGGTGACACAAATGATAAACAATATATCATCTAATATTAATAACAAAATGTGTACTTTTCGTGTTTTGTTAAATGTATCCAGACAGAGCTTTTGACCATCAGTTGGGCATGACATCTTGTTGGATAAAATATGCGTTGGTAGTTTAAGTTTTTTATAATGTACTATTTCGCTTGTCTGACCATTTGAAATTCGTTGATATAATATAGTGGTGTAATTTTCGGCTCTTTGCAAATTTAAAGTGTGCTAATCCTCAGCCCATTTACATTTGAGGACCTCTGCTTTATAAAAATATCTTTCAAAATGTTTATAACTTATTCGACGCATACCGCTGATATTGTGTATTATACAACTATTCATAAGTATTATATTTATGAAATTCCATGCTCAACGTGCGTATAGGTTTTTACTTATACAATTCTTCAATTTTTGTATTATTTTGACAATGCATCAATGGCATCAAAGCGAGTTCTAAGATTTTGGTGGTGGGCTTAATGTTTCAATAGTTGTACCGCAGTTATGTGTTTGTCTGGCGACGTTTTGATCATACATAGAAGCAAGTACTTATAAGTCCTTGCATGCAGTTTTACAATTTCTTTAATAGATTATGAGTACCACGGCGTTCATATGTTAATGATGCAGTGAAGCATTCCATATCCTATTAATAGGAAAAAAAAATAAACAACAAATACTAATAGAAATTGTATTGGTACTGGTTGATTTGCTTGACGTATTTCAATAAAATGGGGTTAAATATTTATTATAAAATTATGTGGTCAGAGTCACCACACTTTATCTATATATATCAAAACATTAAACGGGAGCCGGGTAACATCTTTCTTATTTTGTTCGAATAATTATTTTATGAAATAATGTATACCATTTCGCTTGTTAAAAACACTTATAAATGTGATATTATTTTGGATTATTGGATGAAAAAACGATAACATATATATTCTATAATTTATGTATATGTGCAGGTAATTGAAACTAAACGCAACTGATGCTGTATCCAGCAATATATATATATAATATATAAGTTTCTTTAAAAGGTACTCCGTGGCATATTTGGTCCCGTCAAAGAACAGAATGGTTGGAGGCGAAGATACAATTTTGAATTAGACAAGTTGTACGGTCAACCAAATATTGTCAAAACAATCAAGATCAATAGATTGAGATGGCTTGGACACGTAGAACGCATGGAGGAGGAGCGTGTGCCAAAAAAACTGTTAAATAGTAAACCAGAGGGTAGAAGGAGAGCCGGAAGACCTAAGGCGAGATGGCTAGATGCAGTAAACTGTGATATAAAGATACTAAAAATTCGGGATTGGAAGACATTAACTGCGGATAGGTCAGGTTGGAAAAGCGTGTTGGAGAAGGCTAAAACCGCACCCGGGTTGTAACGCCATGGAGTAAGAGTAAGAGTAAGGAAGTTTCTTTAAAATATTCAACGCAATTGAGATAGACTTTGATCCATAAATATATATTATTTTATTGCATTCATTAAATTAAAAAAAAAAAAAATACCTGAGATAAATCGGTGTTGAATCACTAAATCTTGATGCAGCTAATATTATTTGACCATCGGTGGCAGCCATATTGCTGATTTTTTATATTTCTTCTTCCGTTTTTAATTATTAATTATTAATTATCCTCTATTTTTTTTTTGCTTTTTATTATTCTTTATTCGTAGATAAATTCTTGTGGTAAAATTTTTTATTTATATAATTATAATTTTCGTTAATGATGATCCGGTTCACATCTTCTTTTAACCATATAATTACCATATGTCGCATGCATATAAATTATACTATATTTATTTATATATATATATATCGATTATGAAACTATAATTAATTAATTAATATAAATAATTCACAATTAATTTAGGTATGTATGATTAAATTTTCTGTATATAGCACGAACACCATAACCCATATTCCATTCGAAAATATTAGTTAGTTATTTGTGTGTGAAATATCTGTAATAGAAAAAAAATAAATAAATAAATAAATGAACTATAATTAATGATTAATCATTTTTGGGGTATATAAATTTATATGGACTAATTTAGAATGTTTTTATTTAATATAATGTATATGTAATTTTTATAATATTAATTTCAACTTTCAATCTAATTTAAAATAATAAAATAATGTGACGTATATATGTGTGCGACTCTCGATTTGTTTATGTTTGGTAATAATTATATGCTGACGAATAATTAAATTGCAACATAACATATTTTTATTGTATTGTTTTAGTTTAGAGTAAACTTTGAATTTCTTTATATTATTATAAATACTTATATTATAGTTAAAAAAAAAAAAAATCAAATAATGGTAAATTAAAATTCAAACAGCTTTCATATGTAATTGACATAATCTATTTGTATTTATACAATTACAATATTAACTATATAATGTAAAGAAATAATATATTGTATATGTAACTCTTAACAATATATATATATATATAATTGTAAAATTAATAATAATTATAATAATAATAATAATAATAATAATAATAATATACATAAATGTTGTCATTGTTATTAATACAATAATATAAAAATATTATAAATTATTTATTAACCATTTAATAAATACACATTATTTAATATTTATAATATGTAAAATGGTGTGTATGTGTTTAAATAATTTTTTCCTGATTTAATAAATTTAAATTAAATTTGTTATTTTGATTGAATATATTATTATAATCAATCAAATAATATAAAAATATATAAAAATATAGTTAGGTTTATATGTATTTATTATATTCATATAATAATTGTTATTTAAATGTGTTGCAATTATGACAATTTTGTATAGATATATTTTCAATTATGCATAATATTGAATTATTTATCCTTGTACGTACACACACACACACACACGACGATACTAATTATATAAGAAATGAATTGACATTTATAATAATACATAAAAAAATATTACATTATATTGTAATAATTATATGATATTTGCACCAAACCGTACACGTTAATGCGCTAAAATACCGAATGCCACGTAATCCATAATTGTTTTTATTTTAAAATCATAATCGGCGGCAAAGTGCAATTATACCAAAAATTGAAAGGTGTTTGCTGGAATTTACTCTGCAGAGATATCACCATATTTACTAGGAACTTAATAAAAATACTTTATATGCATATTCTATATAAAATTAACCTATACAAATCAAATTTCATCAAAATCGGCGAAGAAATGATCAAAATTGTTTGGTTTCTGGAAATTTGAATAAGGATGTGATCATCGCATTTTTGTATACATATTAGAAACTTCATAAAATGTATTCTTATTATAATTCCATATAAAAATCTAACCACCAAATTGTATCGCAAAATAGAAATGACCAAAATTATCAGGTTACTATATAATATGGGAAATTTGTAAGCAAACCTATAACCTGATTGTTATGAACATCATCGAAATTGTTAGTACCAACGAAATTCGTTGAACGAATCCTTTATTACAAACCAACATACCATTTTTCACCGAAATTATGTTGAAGCAATTTACTTATATTAATTCTAAGTTACAACATCCCATTTTGTATAATAAATATGTGAATTTTCCCATGCTCTTTAATACAAAATTATATATTCTTACTATACTATTACTACTACTTTGCTGATGTTGTTGTTGTATAATTATAATTAATTTTTAAAGACATTTTTTGCATTTGATCTGATATGATCATTTAAAATTTAATTTTTTAAATTTAAAAATATTTTGTATAAAATGAAATTGTTTCATTTCGCATACACTTTTCCGTTGTTGTTTCAATGTTTACAAATTTATGGGTCGAAGATTACGTATATATCGTATATCAGAAGAAACGAAAGAATAGGGTAGCAGATGGAATAGTCTGAGAAATTGTATTTATGGTATATGAATATTACATATATAGGAATAGACGTGCGAAGTTACACTGCCATAGGCAAGGCGAAAGCTTTTTTTTAACTATATTTTTGATAGTGTTTTAAAATTTAATCAATTCAATATATTGAAACTTCCTCTGTTAAATTATAAGTGATTTTTTGTTAGTTTTGATAATCCATTCATATTCATTGCGTATATAGCAATAATGCACAATTTTTATATATATTTACGCGACAGAAGTAATCTATCGCACCAAAAAAGGATTAGGAATTGTATATTTATTTGTTAAAGCATTATTTGTGTATGACGTTACATTCAGTATAAAAACGAAAATAAAACACATAAAGTTATATAGCTGTTTTTGTGCATCGATCGAAAAATTAATATAAAAACAAAGAACCAACATTTAATTTTGTTTTAAAATTGGTAAAAATGCTATACTGCAAACGTAGGATTTGTTTAAAATTGCGTATGAGGTGATAATTGTGTGTGTTAAAAGCACAAGTTTTTAAATGGCATAAATGATTCACAGATGGAAGCTATAAGTTATGATGAACGTCCAGGTCGACCATCTGGAGCTATTTACTGAAGAAAGCATTGAAAAAAATGCGTGATTTCGTTGAAAATTCATGAGGAAATGAAGCATGGAATACCGAAAACAATAATTCATTGAATTTTAACGTTAACGTCTACGATATGTGAATACAAAGTTTGTTCGCCATCAATTAAATATGATGATTAAAAATAGCACTGAATTGAACTAATAATCAAAATTTTTTTTTTTTTGCTTAATCATTCGCCATATTAATTTAACTCCCTACGACTATACGTTCTTATTCCCTAAACTTCATTTGGCTATGAAATGAAACCGTTTTACGCATCAGTTGCGCGGGCATTTAGAAGGCGATGACCACCGTTCACAACATTATTCCAATCACAGACATATAAAACAAAAAAGTCATTTGTGATTCATTTATTGAACACGTGTGCAAATCGATGTGCGATTTCTGTTGATGGAGATTATATTTTGAATAAATAAAATGGTTTTTGTGTGCGGCAGATACAAAAACGGAAATATCAACAGTATCGCAGTTTATCTTTAACATAATCATGTAACGATTAACCAATCTAATAGTATCACATTTGTATGCTAACAAAATATCACAACAAACATATTCTTAATGATTATCTACAGCTCAAATGTACAACAGCAGTGTCAACAATTCAGAAAATGTACAACCTTTTGAATATAATATAGAGATATGCCCGAGGCGTGTACTTTGCTATAATAGTTTAAGCTACATTTACGAAACTATTATCGGAAATAAGTGCGAAGGATATATTATTTACGTAAGATAAACCCCACATATATACATTCATAACATAATAATAACATAATAACACTCGGTAGCGCAGTTGCATAAGCGCCGATATATATATATATATTTTATATATATTAATCATGAAATATAGCGGGTTCAAATCTGCGGAAATTGATTGTTCCGTTTGGATTATCGCATGCGTTATTATATTATTTATATTACCAGCAGTAATTACGAGAAAGTATCCTTAATGATCATTGACGATAACATTTGGTAGTACTAAAAAATTTTACAGTAGTCGTAAATCCAACTTTCATATATGTCTATATACGTTAGAGTATTCCAATTGTATTCCAATAGAGCATTGAAATTGAAATTGAAATTAAGTATACACATAAAATATAATTTTGTGCTACGTATTGCGACAATTAATAGGATGGGTCGCTTTTCTTACCTCATTCTGTATGGCATAAGCTAATTTATACTAAATAAAGACTTGCGTTGGAACAAAACGCGTCTCAGATAATTGAATGTGGAACACAATGAGGCTATATTTGCTTTCCTCAAAACAATTGACCATACGCGTTTAATCTGTGTGTATAACTGCGATTCTAAAATGTTGGCTGGGGTTATATCAGCATTTCATATATACTCTCTCGTACATAAACAAATTCATTAATCACATGGTAAAAATTTAATGAAAAAAAAAATCAATGATGAACCTGATGATTTAACTTTTAAAAGAGTTATAACGGGATTAATTTTTTTATTTCTTTATATTATCATTTATTTATTTATATATATATATACTTTTTTTTATGTATTTTATGTATATATTAAATATATATTAAATAAAAGTATATAATATTAAATTAAATACACACATCACGCACATACAATTCATATATCCACGTATTTTTATGTTTTAAATATACATAAACACTAATCTAACAACTAAAAGGTATATCTAAAATATTATAATATTGTATTATTATTATTATATGTGGTGGCCGATTATGTGTATTTGTACACGGTTGAAAATTTCGAATCAAATCCATAAACAAAAATTAGTTTTACACAAACCTTTCTATAAACTAAAATAAATTCTAAATAATAAACACAAGGAAGTTTACCATATACATCGATTTTTAAACCATTTGAAATTATAATTTTCAAATCGAATTCATATTTGTACCAATATTATATAAACTATTTTGGTATTATTTTTAAGTAATAATATATTATTATTTTAGGATTAATATTGTAGATATTTTAATCGATCGAAGATTAACAACAACACCTACACGACAATGGAAAATAGAAAATATTATAAAATTACGTTTATAAAAAATTGTGTTATGTATTTATTTTAAAATCACAGTGATAAAATACGGCACACCACATTTGAGTTTTGATTTTAAACCCTCGGCAGTTTAAACATAACGAACTTTTCGGTTCGACAACAAATATTTTTAAACTACGTAGGTTTAAAATTTAATCTATTATCTATGTAATGGATAATGGTTTGATTAGTAATTAAAACTTTATTTATAGGGTTTACTTGTTAATCAAATTTCGCGGTGTGGTACCAATAAAAATAAAGTTTAAAAAATAGTCCAAAATTTTCAACCGTGTATAGATAAAATTAAAAAAAAAAAAAACAATAAATAAAATCTTCTTTTCAAGAATAGAATTGAAAGAACAAAAAAAAAAAGTTAAGTTTCTTTTTCAAACAATTTTTTATTCTTTATAAAACATATATTTTTTTCACTTTATAATATTTTATTACAAAAATGTATGCGAACAACAAAAAGATAAATGTATATTTACATATTATTAATATATTACACACACACACACACATTTTGCATATTTTTATATATATATTGGGTCTATAACTAAGTTATAAGGGGATATTTTGGTAAGAAAAACACATTTATTTGAAAGTATTTCAAAGTATTTGCCATCTGAAGCTATAACTTTTGACCATCTGTATGGCAAATTATGGATTCTCTCATAGATGTACTTCTTAGGTTTTGAAGCAATCCATGAATCCAGCCACTTTTTTCATAACTTCGTATGAATTGAACCGCTGTGCAGAACGGGCTGACTGCATCGACCGGAACAAACGGTAGTTTGATGGAACAAACAAAGTGCTTCTAACATTTCTTTGACCGGTCTTGCAACGTGTGGTCTAGCATTATCAGGCTGCAGAATCACATGGTCATGTCTGTTGGCATATTCTGGTCGTTTTTGATGCAATGCTTGGCTCTATTGGAATAATTGCTCTCGGTAACGTTCTGCAGTGATGGTTTGTCCCGGTTTAAGCAACTCATAATACACTACACCAAGCTGGTCCCACCAGATACACAGCATAGCCTTAGAACCATGAATATTGCGTTTTGGTGTCGATGGACCTGGTTCATCTGTCTTCAACCCAGCTTTCAGACGTTTTGGATTATCGTAATGGATCCACTTTACATCACCAGTCACAATTCGATGCAAAATTGAATGTCTTTTAAGCAAAATTTCACAATTGTTTTTCGATTTTCTTATTGTCTTTCCGTCAATTCATGTGATACCCAATACGATGGATTTTGGACCATTACCATCTTCTTTAAACGTTTGAAAACACTTGATTGGGTAACATCTAATGCCAATGCTAATTCTTCTTCCGTTTGACATAGATCTTCACTGTGTAAAGCTTCAAATTCTTCGTTTTCAAATTTTTTTTGGTGCTCCAACGCATTCTTTAACAGTAACATCAAAATCATTATTTTTAAACCGTCGTCTAAACCAATACTCACAATTGTTTTATGATGGGGAATATTCACCATAAATTTATAACAAAAAGCGATAAGTTTCTGCTGCTGTTTTCTTCTGAATAAAATTACTTAACCAAACTTCCCGCAAATGCTGTTTTGTTGGTACAAAATTTTCCATTTTTAATCAACTAAAATAAAATACTTGTTTGCACTTCAACTGAATATAATATAAAAATATACTGAATATAAAAGGTGGATTCAACTACTACAATAGCGAAGTATTGCCACTTCACACTGCGTACAAGCAATACTATCAGATTATCCTCAGGACTTAGTTATAGACCCAATACAATGCAACATTATACTGGTACATTATATTTATTTATAATATAATATATAATAAGTGGTAAAATGTATAAATAGATTTACCTGTGCCGTACACATGCGAAAAAACAAACGGCGAAGAATCATTTAAGAGTTTTTTTAAAAGAGGATTCGTCGTCGTACATAGATTCAAACGCAAAAATAATATTAATATTAATAATAATAATAATAATAATAATAATAATAATTACCATCCATCTCGCAGATATCTAATTCATCACATATAAATATTTATATATAGAAAACCTCTAATTAAATATTTATGGATTCTTTATGGTAATATATATATTAATATTATTGTTATTATTATTATTATGATTTTTTTATAAATAAATGATTGCATTTTTTTTTTATTCAACTTCATTTTATGTAATTATATAAAAATTAAATATTATTTATACATTGAATGTGTGCGTAGTGTATAAGGCAGTGGATTTTTGTTTGCATACTTGCTGCAGATAAATTAATATATACGATTTATTACTGCGTGTGTACGTAACGTACGGGGAGTACAATATATACTCGTATTTACAGACAATTAAATACAATATATATATATTAATATTATGCGCGAAATAATATGCTAAGTGCATTGCACACACTATACCACATATTATTATTATAATATATTAAGTATGTGAAGTGTTTTGTTTTATTATTTTTTTAATAATAATAATAATAATAATAATAATAATAATCATATATAGATTTATGCTAAAGAAAATGCATTGTTTTTGTTATTATATTATTATATTAATATTGTTATATTATAGTTTAGAAGAAAAATTCTTGACCTTCTACAAAAAAAATTATATATTATATGTTTTTTAATACATACACATATGTATAACTATATGTAATATAACTATACAATGAATTAATTAACATAATTATATGTTAGCAGACAACAGAGAATTCTAAATGGGTATATATATGCATTTACATAAACTCTTTTGTGTGCATATATAACATATATTTATATTAAAAATTGTTATGTTATGCATCATCCTGAGAATTTTATATTTTTATATACCATATATTATGATGTCTATACAGGGTGTGTGCCAAATTGCGACGATAATACGAAAACACTATGTTCTCTGGGTCATTTTGCTTCGAAAATATTATATAACATTTTGGCCGATTCGACTTCGGTACAAAGTTACACGAATATAACCAACCATTTTCAATCAAAACATGTTTTGCACTGTACTGGGATTAATATCTCAATAACTAAGTAATCGATTTTAAATAGTTGATACACTATTAGCATTAGCATACCGAGATCTTTAATTTGACGTTAAGACCCAGCAAACAATTAATATTTTCCTTCAATTGAAAAATAAATCGATTTGCACAGCACGTTCAACTAGTACATCTTCAATTGATGCAAATATGTGCTTTTCTATCCCATTTTTTTTTTGCTGGCAATTTATCAATCACTTCCATCCACCATATAAAAATAAAATTTGTCCTTTTTTAATGTTATCCAAAATTGGAGGCATTTTTTGTAGTCTTCATAATTGTGGGAGTGTGTCAGCCACAAAGTCCATCATGTGCCATCGGTTTATGGACGTGGTGATCTGATGAGGAGCAACATCTATGGTGAATAAGGCCATCCCCAAGTGCTTCCAAACGTTTCTTTGACCGGTTTGTTTTGCAAAATAATCACTTTTACATTTGTGTTGGTTGTGTTGTTTCTTTCAATTATTAAATTTTTATTATTCATTTTCCTATCAAAGAAATATTCGTCTATTTGCTTATATATTTGTGCTTGGCATGGTATTTATAATATTTAATATTTTATATACCAGCGAACTAAAATCCATTATAAAATATGAAATATGCCTTATTATATTCACTATTCAAAGTATAATATTTTGAATTTGGAATGTGATAATTGTTATAGATGATAAAAACAAACAAACACACGTATATATTGCAAATAATTTCTATAACAATAATTTCTATATCCATAAAATTAATTAAAGGTTATTGAAATATCACATAATTTTTAAATACATACAATATATAAAAATCAATGGACAATGGAAATTTATGATGAAATCGCCGATGTGCAGTAAACTAAACAAATGATATATTTTGTAATTTAGGGTATTCTATTTTATTGTTAATATTCATTATCAGTATTATGATATGGGTTAAGGGTATGATAACAGGGCTTAGATTTCAGTATTTAAACCACCACGGATGATGTGGACTCAATATTGGTTAATTTTTAGTAATTAAAATACAGAAAAATATTTTCACTGCATGTTAATACTACAATGGAATCGCGAAAACGCCATATGCTTATCTCATATTAAAATAATGAAATTAAGAAATCATATTCATCTTTAGATAATTATGCAGGCCAATCGATGTATTGGTATATATAATCAGCAATAACGGTCTAATTAATCAAATTAATAATAATGAATGTTTGATTTAAAAATGCCATAAGAATCATCAATCCTCTTACACGCCTCTGAAATTATATATCGGCTATAGATTGTATATAGATAAATAAATCAATATCATGATCGCAAATGATCTAAAAAATAAAATCGATTAAAAAGAATTATTAAAAAAATATATATTTGTTTGATTCAATACCGTTTGCGTCGTCGTTTTTTTATAAATCACTTTAAAATCATGAAATATTATTCACAAATCATTATATTATATATTGGAATGTAATGTGATTCATAAATCATATTATTAAAAACTATATACATTTAGTAATTGATGAGACATATATAACATTTAGCATTTTACGATCGGAGGATCGCATATTTTATATAAATATTTTTCAATTTCAATTTCTGTGTATATGAAATTACAATGTGCATAAATATAAATAGAGTTTATTGTCACCGATCGACGACACACACAAAGATCATGAACATTTAAAAATTGAAAGTAAATTTATTGTAAATTGTTTATTAGATAATTTATATATAAATAAATAGTAATAATATGTACAAAGTAACTTTCAAGGTGTGAAATTAAATATATTTTTTTATTTTTTTCATAAATAATATAATATAAATTGGTTACAACGCTGCAGTAGTTAATTATAAATAAATATAGAGATTTTAATATAATATGATCAAACTCATCTATTTATATATTATAAGAAATCTATATATGAACTATTATTTTCTAGAGTTACATGCGAATAGGAGCGACGTCGAATGTTTATTAATTCTTTTAATATTAAAATCTAAAATTATTAATAAAACATTACCCTTTGACGTCGCATTTTAAAAACCATATTTAACTGTTATACTATATTTTTATATTTATAATTTGAGATTACTACCGCACTAAAAAATATAAACATCCTGCTATCGGCACCTAAATTTAAAATTAAACAATGACATATGTTGCGCCCACAAAGTATATATAATCCCCATGTATGATGATATGTGCGATAAAAACCGTTTAATTCAATCCTCGGGAACATTTTTTATACTCAATCTTTGATGTACCATATATAGTCATGAGAAGACTTTGCAACCAAATAGTTCTTCGAAGTGTGACATTTTTAGTATATACTGAGAAATATTTAAGAATCAAATGCAGAATGTATACGTTGTGCTTTTTGAGTATATACGAGTCAAGAATGAAAATGATGTTAGACTTAGGATGGTGGTACAAAATCACCATGTTTATTAGACAGTAAATGTATAGGAATTTCATATATATATATTGACAAAAATATATATTGGACCAGTGTATCCAAAAACCATAATATGCTGCACCACTGCAAGGGGTACCTTCAATACTTGATTTTCCATTTTTTTCCGTTATTTCCACACATGACAATAGGGTCAAATGGGCACTTGCGTTAATAAAATCAATAGGAAATTGAGTAAATAAATGAATCCATGTTTTCTATTCTGTGCGATGACTTTGGAAAAATTTCACTTATATTGGCAATATATTACACACATTTTCACATCCATAAAAATACTAAATGGAATTTCCTTTATATATTTTTGCATCTATATAAATTACATCTTGTTGTTTGTAACATAAATTACAATATATATATAGTTTTTTTTAGGAATATGTTAATTTTACAAGATAAAAATACGAGAAAAAAAAAAAAAACAATTATAAATTGCATTTTTTTTTTCATTTTTATTATAAATAAAATAATAAAAATCTTACAAATAATATCTGCTCGCAAGAATATATGAGTCATAAAAATGTCATCATCTTATGAATATTTCTTTGTGTCTGTTCGTGTTTCATATAATAATATCCATGTACCGCACATGATCATGCCGAGATACCAATAATATATAAAACACTGTTATATTATTATATAAATAAAATAGTTAAGAAAGAGTATTTTGCATTTTTATTTTGAAAATTTGCTTGCACCAAAAGTATATGCAATTAGTTAAACAACTTATCGCCCCATATACAATATATTTTATGCGTTTTAGCTGCTCTATATGCACACAAAAACAAGACAATCTACAAAAGGTAGTCTCAAGAAAATGTATATTTTGAAGATTTATTATTTTATAGTAAACGCAAATTTATATATATATCATTTCAAAGAATTAATTTTATGTAAATTATAATAATAATATTTTATAGTAAATGTTTTTCATGTACTTGTACAATATATGGTATAAAGAATGTCCCATGGGAAAATGTGCAAAAACTAGATTTTACACATTTGCCATCAATAATATTGTACCAGCGATATAACTTTGAATTCAATGATACTGCAAAAGTATTGACTTTAAAACGTAGCGAGATAGTTGTAATACAATTATTGCTTCTTGTATAATGTTGTGTTGAATCTACGATTAATCTTATCTTGTAGCACATTTTCACTGGAACATCCTGTTTATATAATATGTAAATTTGTATGAACAGTTCATAAATTAGAAATGTAATAATTTTAAATAAATATATAGTCCATTTATTATTATTATTATTATTATTATTATTATTATTATTATTATTATATTGTAGTGTATACATAAAAACGATGTCTCAAATAATATTTATGTACCATTCGCAATCAAATTCAGAAATTATAATTTTTAATTTATACGATAATATATTGTAATTATATACGAGGGCGGGTTGATAAAAAAAAAGGTAAAAAATCTAAGAGTTGCGACTGCTTGTGGTGGTATTATCAAAGCTATATATGATTTATCACATAGAGCAATTTGATTGCATCTCATAAACCATTGACAGCAAAGAACTTTTGTGTTGTTTGTCAAAATGTTTTCTTGGATAAAATGCATCACATACAAGAACAAAAGGAGAGCTTAATAAAAACTACCGTTTAGCCTATCAATTAAGATGATTCATAAATGGTTTACTGAATTTCGTTGTGGTCGGTACAAACACAAAAACAATAACACCACACCAAAAAAGTTGTTGTCCACAAAAAAGAGGTGTCAGGTGATCGTGTTGAACGATCGCATATTAAAAGTGCTTTTTACTTTTCTCGCTTTTTAAATATGTTCTTTGTCATTGAAATATCCATTCTACGCTATTCAATATTTCATGTTTCGCATAACCAAAAATATATTAATTATCTTTTTAATAGTTTGCGTTGGTCATTGATCCTTGAAAAATTTTGTTCTATGCAATTCCTTATTTTATTTTATTGATGCGTACAAAAACTGCCAAAGTATCATGCTGGCATTGTAAAATCACGTAATACGTAATATTAGAGTAATCCTTTCCCGCATTAGTACATTTCTTTATGTATTTGTAATATATAATTTAAATTCGAATTGTTAAAAATCTTGATCCGGGGATAGGCTAGAAATATTTACATATATTTTTTCTACATAGTGTTCGACCACTCACTGCTGATATCAAATCCAAAAAACAAATATAACATACCTATTATGTAGTCGCGGCCAAACTGGGATTAACAAACTATATTGATAGTGTAGCGGTCAACTATATTGTACTTCCAAAATCCCAATGCTCTTTAGGTTAGAATATATATATTGATTTGTGCAATAACTCTATAAAAGATTTTATTTCAACAAATGATTAAATATCCTTTTTCCATATATTTCCCATGTATTTATATAATTTTTAACTTCTATTCCATATAATGCACCTGTAATAATAATAGTTTGAAAAATAAATAAATAATTGGATTTTAATTTTTTGTTTAAAAAATTTAAATTTGAATTTAGCAGAAATTTTTGTTTTCCAGCCATCAGTTTTATTTCATTTCTTTTTTTTTTTTATATGGATCGTGGTATCGTACTCGCGCACTCATCTCTCCGCAGTTATTTTTGTTTTATTATTTGTTCGCGTATAGAAAAAAATAAGAGAACAATTGTAGTCGCATAAATTTTCAATAAATTAAATTAAATTATTAATAATTGATAAAGCTTAATATTTTCTTAAAAATCTATAACAATTATTTAAATATCAATATTAAAAGTTAATATAATGTGTGGAAAACATAAATAAAAATTAATAAACAGAAACTAAAAAAAAAACATAAAATTTTGTTTTCGGTTCCTTATCATTATTCTAATGCAATTTTTCGATGATCAATTAATTATCTTATGTTGTTGTAAATTGTTACTGTGATTTTAATTATATTTGTATATTATTTCAACATATGTTACTTTAAAAAGCAATTATATTTCATTTTATTTATTAGTTTAAAAAGTATTTTTTGTAAAAGTTATTAATTTTTGTTTTTCCTTTTTTTTTTTTTTTGTGAATGAGGTACTTTTTTTTAATAAAAAAAAAGTAGAAAATGGTGTGTTTTTTCCGTGCAAAAAAAGGATATAATTTTCAATATTTTATGAAACAATTTTTGAATTAAATTCTTTTGCTAATCTTATTAAAATAAGTGTTTTTAAGTAATGTAATATTTGTGGTGTTAAATTAACTTAAAAAAAACAATACGTTTTTGGATTACGTGCAGAATTAAATGATATATTTATTGATTGTTCATCGCCACGCCATTGACACAATGCGGCCGTGTGTATTTGTTGTAAATGTAAATGGTGAGTACGCATATTTTATTACCTTTTTTATTTATTCTATATATTTTTTGACTATTGAAGGATTGGAATAAATTTGTATTTATGTGATTCTATTCTATATTTATATTAAAACAAATATAATTTTTGCCATGAAAAAATTGTAATTGTAATTTATAGAAAAAAAAAAAAACGAAACAGAATGTTACAAAAAAAAAAATTTAATTTGGTTGAATCGCTCTTGAATGTGAACGCTATTTTTAAATAAAATAACACACTTACTGATTAGGTATTGCTAGGAATTTTTACAAAATTATTAAATAAAAATAAAATAAATATATAAATATAAATTTATAAATAAATTAAATATTAAAGTGATAAAAATAAGATTATTAATTATAATATAAAAATTGTTATTTAATTGCATCAAAGAATCGAAATGTGAATTGTCTTATTAATTTTTAATTTTTTTTGACATATTTTGACACTAGAAAATAAATGGAATAATTGTAAATACCCATCAATAGATGGTGGCAGTGGAACTTTAAATTTATTGAAATATTATTATGGATTGAATACAGAAGATATAACATTTATAATGTTTTTATTTTTAAATTGTGTTTTTACTCTTTGAATTTCTTTACTCAACATACGCTCATGACAAAACTATTTTTTTCCGGAACAATATCCAAATAAATGATTATTAAAAATTATAAAATTAAAAAAATATAAATACAAATTTATTAAAATGTTAACGTTATGCTCTTGCGATAAATAAAATATCGCTAAAACTAATGTAATAGTAACCTTCACTTGATAAAATACGTTGATGCATTTTAAAAGATTTTTCAAAATCTTGGTATTGTACCGCTTAAGCGTCTTCTTCGAAAACGATTTGGTAATACTATCAAAAAAAAAAAAATAACATTTATCTCGGAATCAAAGTGGCTTTTTTTTTATAGTTGCTTGAACAAAATAATTGTATTATACGCAAATTTTAAAATGTATCAACAAAAAATGTAACCGGTTATTATAAATAACAAAAAAAAAAAAATGATTGCAATTTGTTCATTAAAATCTTTACCGTGGACTGTTCAAAAATTTCGTATGCGGAGCCATATTGAAATCAAATATTAATATTGATAAAAATCATTTTATTAATTTGAATAAATGTTCCCATAATAACGCACTAATTCACTTGGCCCACAGCAATGTTCAAATGTCTCTATTTTGTAATGTGATACTCTTTCGTTTCTTCATTGAATGAAAAACGATTCCAACATAAGATATTCCCCAACTATTTGTAATTTAAATTTAAATATTGCAATGAATTGATTGAAAAGATTTGTTTTTTTTTTTACAAAACGGTTAGTTTCTCTTTCGTTAATTTTTGTCATTCAATTGTTGCAAAAGCTTTTGAATAATAATAATAATTCGCTGCTGTTTTACGTTAATTTCAATCAAAATCAATCAACAATATGTTTTTAATTTCATTTGTGTACTTCATATTCATTGTTTTAACTGTTTCTTTAATTCTGGTGTGTAGTGCGAACGAGGTGTATTCATCTTTCGTCTATATAGAGTTATAAATCGATGGACGAAATTTGATTTGATTTTTCTTGAAAAATATTGTTCGCACACAATTTTATTTGAATTGTTTTTTTTATCACTTGGTTGGAAATGCGGTGGCGGCACACATTTTGCACATACATTTTTCACACCCAAATGTTTAGTTAAAATGCACCCGTTCCTGCAATCTCACTCATTTTTAATAGTTAAGTCATCCAATATCTGGGATTTTTTTTTATTATTTCTATTGTTGTAACACTTTTTGGATAATTTTTTGGCTTTCACAACCATATACGTTTAAATTCAAGTACGCCCTCAGTATTTACAAACCATTATTTTTGAATCAGTGTTTTTTTTGCGGTTAAACATAGTTATCACAGTTCAAAGGTAAATGAATATCGAATGCCTTTAATCTTTAATCTTTTATTTATTGTTTTTATACAAATAACGAAGTGATAGATCACAGATCGAAATGGAAAATTTAACATGTGCAGAGCAGATGAAAATATACAATAATATATTAAAATGTAGATTATACGCAAATATATAACTCTGCGAACTATTTGAACACCTCGCCTATATAGTTTCATATATAATAAAATGTCGATACAATAGTTGTCAATTTTTTGTTAATATATAATTAATATTTTAGAAAAAAATTTTCAATATATCTCATTTTCTGTTTTACACTTACGCAGGTATTATTTGTAAAATGACTATGCAAATACATATAATTTTTTTCATTATTAAATCTAAATTATATAAATAAAATTTAATATACTTTCACCTATCACCGTCGCGTTTTATATTATTATTATTATTATTATTATTATTGTAAGTAAATTATATATTGATAATTCATATAGTACACACACACACACACACACTAATAATAATAAAATAATAATAAAATAATAATAGAATGAAAAAAAAAAGAATGATTTGAAGAAAAAAAAAAAAACCAGTAGAAAATTAAATATATTTTTTCTTAAACACTGTGCACAGTCGATTTGCGCTCAATGAATTCATTCTTTTAATGTATATACATTTATAAGTAAATTGTTGGTAAATGGTAAATGGTAAAATAATGGTAATGTTATTCTGTCTGAAGAATATATCAATATTTTATGTGTTATATGTTACATTTATATATACGAGACGTATACTCGTCGTCATTTATATATATAAAATTTAAGATATAATAGTTATATTAGAGAAGCGATATTAATATACCAACACTATACAGAGGAGGAGATGTTAAGGTGATGTGGCAAATAATAGAAGAAATTATATTATTATAATTTAAGTACACGTCGTATATTGTTTTGTAGTATATACTTGTACCTATACTATAATGTTTATGTATTATTAATCTTTTAATATACAATTATAGGTATATTCATATTAAAAGGAATAAAAAATAACACACCATTTACAATTTAATAGAAATTTTCAGTCACATTTACAACAAAACATAAACAAAACTAGGTATAAAAACCAACAACAAAATAAAATTAAAATAAAGGTGTAGTTTTATATTATTTTATTACTTTCATTTTGATTTTAAACGATTTGTACTGCTTTTTTTTTTTTGACTTTTATTATCTCTGCGTTTTATTTTATATTACTTATTTTATATTAGATAATTGCATAACTTCATGCATTCAGTGTTTGAAAACTATATAAAATCAAATTTTACGCATATATTTCCATTCATTCAATATCTTTCATTAATCTGCGATGGTTTTAGTTATTGAAACTATTCTGTGGTGTGCAAATTTACTGAATACTGTAAAAATTCCTCATTTCAGATTATTCTCAGTTGTTTACAACATTGAATTGTGCCTACGCAACTGCTTTGGCATTGCAGTATCTGTTTGAAAAGCACATGCTATCAAAAAAAAAAAAAAAAAAACGTCATAAACTAATAGTGATCAGATCAATTGGATTGCTGAAAATGATTATTTTGCGTTAGTTATCAACATTTAGGATTTAAATAAATCGATTTTCTCTTGTCCACGATTCTTATACACCGATCAATTTATTGAATCGACAAATATTGTGAAATCATTTTTTATAGATGAATTATTGTAAATTTTTAAATATGAAGGAATAGATAAGAATTGTAAATAAGAATAAAAATATCATATCATCGCTGTATGTAATAGAAATAGTAATTAAATGTAATTTATGGTAATATTCAGTAGACATCGAGGAAAAAAGAAATTGTACGTTATTGTTTTCCACACAGATTGATTTTTCCGCTGAAGACAGATTGCTAAATCTATTAAGCAAGATAACGCGAAGTCACTGTGAGCAGAGAAGCAGAGCAGCCCCAATATTTGGTTGAGGTTATTTCTTTTGTATATATTAGATGAATGTGGTTGACCAACGTATATATCGTTCTGCTTGTGGAATGTGATGCATTCACTTTCTGTAAAATGGTGAATATTATCAATGTTTAAGCAATTTCTTCAGTTGTTATGTGTGAATTATTGTCCACCAGAGTATTATCACAATATCAACACAATATACATATGCCAAGATCTACCAAAAGCTCCAGATTGATCATATTGACACGATAAAATGCCCATTCTGAGAAATCTGTCAAGAGCATGTACAATACGATTAAAATCTAAACAGTCTTATAACCAATTCAGAAATGAAATTTTCAAAATTTAAAAAAAATAGAGGCGAAAATAAACTAATAATACTAATAAAATTTCAATTCTAAATTCGGTATTAATGGTTTTCTGCGCAGTATTCCAATACTTTGTCCTTTGCTCGAAATTTGTACAATGTTCGAGATAACAAAACTGAACTTTTCTCCATTTTGAAATACGTTTTTTGTTTGTTAAACACAAATGAAGCTATTGCAGAACAATTATCTTAAATTGATGCATCGTTATCTGGGCGTCACCTATGTTCATTGCATATTCAACATATTACAAAAATAAGAAATGAAACAGTGAAGTTTTTGCCATTTATAATAAGAAAATCGGGCCCGAAGTTATACATCCACCTAATATACGCTCACATAATATATATATATATTGTAATGTATTGTAATTATACAGAGTAATATTATAATTTATTATTTATTTTAAAGAATTATTATATTACAACATTGTAATATAATATATATTTAGTATAAGTGTTGTATATCGCGTATATATAGTGAAATTAATGTGGTATGGATGGATGGTTGGATGGTTGGATGGATGGATGATATATATCTTTAGAAGATGATTTTGCATTATTATATTTATTTCCTACTACGGGCGGCTGTATATAATATACAATATAATTGACATTTACATTTTATGATGTGTAAACTCTCTGTCTATATATAGAATATATTTCTTTTATACCTATACACTCACATATATCACATTCGTTAAATCTGTACTTTATGATGAGTTTTAAACTTCAAAACTTTGCAATAAAATCAATATGCGGTTCACATTCAATATACCATATATATATATATATGTTTTCTTTATTAAGTAGGTGATTGTTATATGTTATGTGCCGCACATATAACAATGTTGGTGATGAACTAAAAATAATTTAATGAATGATATCCGTATATTATATAATATATAGCACTCGACAAATACATCAGAACATCAGAGCATCAGTTGATATGGTTATAATAATTATAGGAAATTTCTACTGAATAATATATATACAATTTTTTAGTGATTTATTATATATGCCTACTTTTATTCTACTTATTTGGATTTGAATGGCATCGAAAAACTTTTGGGTGCAACGTAGCGTCGCTATATAAATCGCACACACTTTACATACCAATTATATATTGTGTTTTAATGGGGTGGACGTGGAACCTTCATCAATTCTACGTACTATTTTTGAGTATATTGAACATATTTCAATGTAAATTTTCTATAAATTTTTCTGGACATAACCTTTTAGTTATTTTTAATAGCAAAATCGTAAGTCAAATTTATTTGTTAAAAATTAAAAGTTATAAGTTTTTACAAAAATCGCAATATCAAACTATTAGAGATTATTATTCATATCAAAAAATGTTAAATTACATATAACCAAGAATTATTATTATTATATACGAATGTGTCGACTCATATTTTGATTGATTATCCACGAATTGAACTATTTCTGACATCTTCATATAGGAATGAAAGTGCTGCTCAATTAGGTCAAGAGTCATCAATAAGTATACTAATTGGAAGGAGCAATGTTCTGTGAATGCGACGAGTGGATTAAGACTTCTCATTTGAATTTTACCGTGTGTATTTTAACCGCTGTTTTTCAACATGTGTCATTAGCTGCATATATGATTAATTTGATTTTATAATTTATACAATGAAATTAACGATAGCAATCTAACCGATTTAAAAAAGAAAATATAGAACATATCTGCCATATACAATCGTCCACCCACGTACATACAAAAACATTAAATTTGACATTTTTATTCATCGCATATTGAAATGCAGTTGGATAAAATAACTTTTGCAAGTTTTATTCACAATTCTAGTGTGCCACCTCTTAGTGGTAGTCTATAATCTTTTTATCATCATTACAAATTTCTGTTCCGACGCTATTGGGAGCATATAGAGTTCATAAATAAAAAAGCACCATTCGACCCATCTTCCTCTTATTCTGTGAATTACATTCCAAGGATTTGCATGTATTATCCACCACAATAATTCATCTCAAGGTATATTTTCTACTATCCATCGCCTTTGAATTTGAAATATCAATTCTTTTTGTAAACATTTTCATACTCATATTCAATTTTTGTAAATTTTATCATTAAAATATTACAACTTAAATGTTTGAATTTTATCTATACGCTGTGTTATATCATACCACAATCATATATAATCTCTCAATCGATAGTAGTACAGATTTATCGTGCGTGTGTATATTTATTTAAGTGTTTCGGTGTGTATATTAATGTTCACCTATAAATAATAATAAATGTTATTGTAATATAATACAAAATTCATATAATAATTTATCACTTAAACAAAGAAAACCATCAATATTAAATAATATAAATTATGTCAATATATGAAGAATTGTAAATAATATATTTATTAACACTTTCAAATGTTTCAATAATTGATTATAAATAACTTTTCAAAAAAATAAAATGTTGGTGAAGGATATATTCTATAATTAACTCCATAATATACCAAAAATTAATTTATTATTATTATTATTATTATTTAATTTTATAGTTAAATATTGAAAAAATGAAAAAAATAAATAATACATCCATTTGTGGTGAGTAAATACACATAGTTATTATTGTGTGTACCTTTACGTAAAACGTACGTAAAATAATGTCTAAATTAAATAAATATTGTAATATTTTGAATATAAAATTCGCATATAATATAAAACAATTTTGGTTTTTTCTCAGCAATTAATAAACACAAACAATAAAAGTAGGTGTTTCATTATTATTAGAAACATTTTTAATTTATTAAAAATTAGATACAGTGAATTGTCGCTATATGTCATATATAAGGAATGCCTCTCACTTTAAAAAAAAAAAACAAACAACATTTATTCCCATGAAAACATCCAGGGATAACTGAACTGAACGATCGTAACGATTTTTTAGAATTTTCTTATGATCTGTTCATATTATATACCGCAGTTTTAACCTACATGCAACATTTTATATAAAAGCGATTGAGAAAATAACCAAATTAACAAATTTCGGGAATCCAATCAGATAAAGCAGAGTATCAATTTCCTAGAATTTTCTAAGGAACTGTTCTTATATAATTTCCATTTTAATCCAGCCTACAAAATATCATCAAAATTGATGAGAAATAATCCAATTGACCAAGTTACATATATAGAGAAAGTAAAACCCACCTGATAATCAGATATTGAATTACGTAATTATTAGCTTCATTTGAGTAAAATGGCTTCAGAGATTTCGAACTGTTTAACTGTGAAAAAATGGACTGCTCCTTTTAAAACTGATCGCGTACAAATCTTGTGCGCAGATGATAGAATGGTCGTACAAAAATAACACTGCACAAATCATTCAACAAGTCCATCATTTGGTTTTAGTTGATCGGATGGGTGAAAATGCATATATGTACGGTTGTTGGAATAGCAGAGATCATGATCATAAAGGCATTTCAAAAGAAATTAGTTTGCAATTTTTTGTATCAAGAATTATATACGCAAGAAAAGAGTATCAAAAATGATGAGTTCCTTTCGCATTTGTTAACAATTAATTAATAAAACGCATTCGAATGAGTCGTTCTCAAGCGTTTTTGAATAAATAAAATGAATTTCAATCATCTTTCGATAACAGTTGATCACCACTATACACCAGAAAGGACTATAGTCAAAATAATTCAAATTGAAGTCGTGTAGGCAGTGCACCAAAGATGGTAAAACCGTTTTCAACAGCACGAAAAGTGATGCGATTAAAAAAAAATATTTTGTTGATCGATTTGCCTTCAGAAAGGAAAAAAAAAACAATAATTAACTCTGAATATTATTGTAATCTTTTGGATCAGTTGAATGTAAAAATTGGTGTGAGAAAAGATCTGCACTTTAAAGAATTTAAAAAAATTCACGCATGTTCACACAAGTTTTTTGAAGCTAAAAATTCAACAAATTAAAGTATAAACGAATTGTTGGAATATAAGCGCTGATCCTCAGGTATCACACTTTATAATGATATTCCCATTGAATTATTAAAATAAATATTGAAGTTTGCAGAGATTTTATTGAAAAATAAAACATACAGCCTCTATCAGCAAATAATAATTCGGAATATGGATTAAAAAAACACAAAAATATATATTAAATTTTCACATTATTCAAAATATTCTTCATCAAGTGGAATCGCTCATCGATTTGCACCCGTATATTGAACAAGTGAATCAAATGGCTTGTTTTTTATGTCTGTGATTAGAAGGCTGTTGGTTGAGAACGGTGGTCATTTAATTGATGCGCGGAACAAACTTTGAATTCACCTATCGTAGACCGCAATTAAAATTCGATGAATTATTGTTTTCGGTATTCTAAACTAACTATTTCCGCATGCAAAAGATTTGTTAGAAATTTTCTCTCACTTTTTCAATGTTTTGTTCAGTAAATTGCTTCAGATGCATGGTCGATCTGGACATTCGCATCATTACTTATAGCTTCTTTGCCTTCTGTAAATCATTGTTCTTTTACCACACAATTATCACCATCACCGCGATTTTAAACAAATCATACGTTTTAGTATTAGCATTATTTTTACCAATTTTAAAACAAAATTTAATGTTGGTTCTTTATTTTTATATTAATTTTTCGATCGATGCACAAACACAGCTGTAACTTTATGTGTTGTATTTTCGTTTCTATAAATACTGAATGTAAGGTCATATGACATTTTGTTAGTGTGTTGAGGAAGGAACTTTCACAGAACTTTATATAATCACAAAAAACTATGAGGTGACGTTATGTATTCTATGGTTTACATAGTCATTCCGGTTTATTATGGGACAGAGGTTGTATATCTTACTATTCATTTGCATATGGCATTAAAACCCAGATACGGTTTTAGTGTTTTTTAACACTCTTCTCCAACCGGACCTATCTACAGCTATAACGTGTCTTCCATAATCACACAAATTTTAAAGATCTTAATATTACTGTTTACAGCATCTAACCTTCCGGCTCTGCGTCTTCCTTCTAGATTACTATTCAACGGTTTATTTTTGCCACACGTTCTTCTTCCAAATATATTCATGATAATATATCATATATTTCAATCGAATGAAAATTATCTGTCATTGTTAGACCGAATTATTGCAGATATCCTTCGTTTATTAAGATTACATAATTGATAATAAATATTGCATATGTATTACGATGGATCAATAGCTAAGTTTTGGGGATATTTTGGACATTTATTTGAAAGTAACGGTACATTATATTTTATTCAAAGTATTTGCCATCTGAAGCCAAGACAATCTTTGTGGCAAATTATGGATTGCCTCATAGAAGAACTTCTTAGGTTTTGAAGCAATCCAGGAATCCAGCCATTTTTTTATATCTTCGTATGAATTGAACCGCTGTGCAGAAAGGGCTGACTGCATCGACCGGAACAAATGGTAGTCTGATGGAGCAATGCCTGGTGAATATGGCGGGTGAGGTTGGACTTACCCCCCCCCCCCCCCCCAAAGTGCTTCTAACATTTCTTTGACTGGTCTTGCAACGTGTGGTCTAGCATTATCATGCTGCAGAATCACACGGTCATGTCTGTTGGCATATTCTGGTCGTTTTTGATGCAATCCACTTTTCATCACCAGTCACAATTCGATGCAAAATTATTGAATGTCTTTGAAGCAAAATTTCACACATTGTTTTTCGATTTTTCTATTGTCTTTTCGTCAATTCATGTGATACCCAATACGATAGCTTTTGTACCATTCCCAGCCTCTTTAAACGTTTGGAAACACTTGCTTGGGCAACATCTAATGCCAATGCTAATTCTTCTTCCGTTTGACATGGATCTTCACTGAGTAAAGCTTCCAATTCTTCGTCTTCAAATTTTTTTTGGTGCCTCAACGCCTTCTTTATCACTAACAACAAAATCATTATTTTTAAACCGTCTAAACAAATACTCACAATTGTTTTGTGATGGGAAATGTTCACCATACATTTGTAACAAAAAGCGATAAGTATCTGCTGCTGTTTTCTTCTGAATAAAATTACTTAACATAATTTCCCGCAAATGCTGTTTTGTTGGTACAAAATTTTCCAAAGCATTGCCACTTCACATTACGTGCTTGTACGTAATTACTTACGACACCTATCAGATTATCGCCAGGACTTAGTTATAGACCCAATATTTATAGGTAACAAAAAATATTATATCGTCTTTATTTGTAACAATTTCATAATATGTTATGTTGCTGTTTTTTATGAAATATCCATATGATGCTCTGTGTATAAATATTTACAAAATTGAGGAGGAATACATAAATTGAAAATAAAAAAACCATAAAATCAAATAAAAATAGGTGGTTTTCATTCTAATCATGTTTTATTTTCTTTAATTTATGGGAAACCATATTTGAATGCACGATTTTTTTTAACATTTTTTTTTCTTTCTTCTGAAAACGGTAAAATTGTAAAAATATATATATAATCAATTTATATACTAAAATCGCGCCGATAGAGAGAGACGTTTTTAATTTACGTATACATTTATATTTTTTTTTAATAATATAAGCATTTTGCTAAAAGACAACAACATTCTTAAGTAGTATATAAATACAATATATATATATTATATAATACGACGATGTGTATATAATAAGTATATAAAAAGTATATGTATAATTTTAGAAAATCATATAGATCACGAATTAAGGTCATCATCATCGCCGCCATTCAAGTATACCATATATTCTTTTTGAATCAATACATAATATCTTTTGTTATTTGTTATTATGACATAAAAGCAAAACTCTTTTTTTTTCTTTTTTTGCATATACTTTAATAAGAATTATTTATTTTATAAGATTGGAGTATATGTATATTTTACCGCACACCAATACAATATAATAAGTATTCCAAGAAATAAAGATCTATGATTTCGATAAATAATCATAATAAAAATAATATTGTAATAATAATAATAATAATAGTAATAATGAAGAATCAATATTTTTATTTTTATTCATGTTGATGCGATGAGGTTAATGAGAATCATTTAAAAAAAATGAAAATTACATCAAAAAATTATCGACATCATCATTTTTTTCTCTTTTTTTTTAAAATGATTTTAACATCACATATTCACAGCACATCATCACCGCATCTTTATAATAAATAATATGTCAATTTTCTATTTTTTTTCTTCTTCTTAATGGTTTTTAATATATTTATAAATAATGTTTTTTTATTTCCCAAAGAAGATATTTTAAAAAGATATAATTCTTGTATGTGAGAATGAGAATTCATTTGAAAATTGTTATAAGATTAAATTTTAATGTTATAAATAAATACAAATACACAACAGTGGCGCGTCTCATGTATATGAGAATTCTGATTGATATCATAAAAACTGTTGTTAGATATTCTTTTGAAAGAAGCATTTAGGTTTTGTAGTATATATATCTTCCCGAATCTCTTTTTTTCCTCGTTTTGTTACTGTCCAACATTCGCTTTACTAATCATTGTTAATTATTGTACCATGTACCGTATCATCGGATTTGATGACTCTGTACCTATGTATATTATTGTTTCATTGCTGAATATTCAGTTCTGTATTGGTTTTTAATCTTCAAATTTTTTTTTTTTTGATATAGGGACAATATATCTGCCGTAAATTACCCGGAATAATCGTATTATTGAGTCGGAAGGTTTTGAATATAAATGTTTTAATTCTTACCCTAGTAACACTGTCCGTAGTTTGTCCGCAAAATTTACGCATTATATGTAATAGTCCGTAGTTTCAATCCGAGGAAATATCTATGGATGATGAGTGCAATGTCTTTTCCATGGATTTTTATAAAAAAATGTCCTTGGATTATCCGCATATATCCGAGGATAATTTCTATGGATTCTCCTTACAATTATTTCTCGTTGCTATTAATGCCACAGAATATCCATAGAATTTAATATTTTTTGTGAGCACAGATCCACGGATTTAGACAAAAATATCTTTGGATCGTCCATGTATTTTGGCAAGTAATACCCGTGAATTGTCCGTATTAGCAGAATAAATATTTTCTTCTATGACAATGATGCCAAATCGCAGTTTGATTCAGTTTTTTTTTACAGATAGACCAGAAGTTCAATGAGCACAGAATGAAGATGCTGAACGATGGCCAAAATTAATAGATTGTGAATTTTTTTTTTGTAATAAACAAGAAAAAAAAAACCTCAGATAAAATCCATGAAAATTTGTACAAAATACAAAATTCCTCGGAAATATATCGATTTGAGTTGCTGATTGTTTTACAAATTATGAAAATAAATCAAAAAGAATGAGGATTATATCTACGGATAAGCGAAATATACAAAGTTTGAACCACTGTCTTGGATAATTGGTGAAATAAATTATGACTACAATACCGCGCGGATATATGTTGGACATATTACCCAGACTATCCGAAGATTTCAAAAGACCTAAATAAAATACTATTATATTAAGAGGAAAATCTATGAACATTCTTAGGACAAATTTTAATATATATTTTCCAAGGAAAATATATAGATTTTTTCCACGGAAATTTTCCTCATTTTTCAAAGTAAGAACAAATTGTTATTAGGGTATGTATATATAATAGAAACAGCTGTTCCCGTATATAAGATGTTGTTATTTTAATTTAATTTTTCAGATTATTCGACGCATAATGAGAATTCTACAAATTTGTATTCATCCATCAGTGATGTTTTGTCCGATGCATGATCTTTTCTGTCTAACATTATACATATTCCGTTTGATTTTCGATGATTTGTAATTCTACTTTTTTAGCTTTCGGTTATCATTAAACTTTCTGTGATAACCTGCATTTCGATTCTCGCATCAAGTTAGCGTCATCTGTGCTAGTGCAGCTATTTGCCTTGATGTGCTAAAGACTGTTTCCTTTCGTTTTTCGTGCAATTCTCCAATTATTTTTTTCTAACAAAATGACCCGCGTAATTCAATCCAATATTATTTACCGGAAAATTTCACTATAAATGCATGGCCAATTATTTTTCCATATTCTATTTGGTTTACTTTCTCATACTCATAGTCATACAAATTCTTGAAAATGCTGAATTTTAAATTCTTAAATACATAAGAAAGAAATTCAGGAAGTACTACTGTCTGGAGATTATGTTCATCTGCAATGCAAATTCTTGAAAATGGTCTCAAATATGGTGAATTTTATAATTTCTTAAATACATCAGTAAAAAATTCAGGCAGTATTAATAGAAAAATATTGTAAATCTTTTAAACTATAAATAGTTTTTGTTCCGACAAAAGACGCCGCCTCTGATATAAAATATTCATGGTATATATATATATGGTATATTATTGACAGCTAAACATTATATAATTATACGCGAGTATGTTGACACGAAGGAAGACCTATATTAATTGTATTACCGCATATATTACTAAAATATCATGTATAGAATGTTATGCGCTATATTATAAAAGTGTTTATTTATATTTATTTCAAAATCGTTGAAATATAAATAATGTAAATTATTGCATGAGTTATTTTTGAAAATAGTTTATATGGCGAAGTCATCTTTTTGCATAAAAATTGTGTGCTTTCAAATTAGTGTCTTTGCACTAAATAGACCGCTGCATTCGGAATAACATTTATATTGTATCGATATGGCGTTTTGAAAAATGTTGATAGTGCGTACCCATATATTTCACATAAAACGCATGAAAATAATTATATGTATTCGTTCACACACGTTAACATTGCGACACAATAGAATGAAATTCTTCAATCAGAGTAAATATTAATACGGTAAAAACCCGTAAAGAGTCAATCCCCAGATAAGGGTCACAGATACCTTCTATGTGACACGGTTAATGCTATAATAGTAATGTATTATAAGACATTGCCAGAAAATGATTGTGCGAGTGGAAAATTGATGGTAGATTTTCAATACATTTCAAGAACCTCATAATAATATTATCTGAAATTTTACATGCCATAACTCAGTTGAAAGAGAATTAAACTAGAATTATAATTTCTAATTTAAGGATTAAGGACATTTCGGGCAGCTTCTTACAAGAATATTTTTTTAAATTGTACAGACGATACCGCATGCGTGAAAGAGAAATATGAAAATAGTAAATATTTTTATTGTTATTAGTATAGAATAAAAATAAAACTTTTAAGAAATCAGACAATTTTACATATATGCGGGGATCTCTCGTCTCATAGGCGCCTATCTTTTTTAGATTTTTAAGAAACACCCTTAGATTTCAAATGTTCAAAGCATCAATTTTGATAGTTAATTGGGAAAACATGAAAAATTATGCTATTTTTATAAGAAAATTTTAATTTTTGAACCAAAAGATTCATTTTATTGCAACATGGTTCGTGTTGGATTATTGTCAATGATGAGTTTGAGCGTCTCTATATTGGTATAATAAATCCTTTTGTGTTTTTTATTTTTTTTTAATTGTTAATAAATAAATCATTTTGTTTTAATTTGATGACACCGGGTTGTATAATGATATATTTAGAAGACATTAACTTTAAGAAATATACATATTTTAGCTTGAAGATAGCTATAGTTAACAAATTCGACTATACATGTTTCACATACTATAAAATATGGGACACTGAATGCGATACTGGGTACCGTTACCCCTTATATAGTTAATATTTGAATACATTTATAATTTCTATAACATTTATAAAACTAATAAATATAGCCAATGGCTATTATCGTGATATGCTTAACATTAAATATATTTTGTTGTATTTATTTTTATTATCACATTATTATTCGAAAATAAAAAAAAAAAATAAAAAAAGCTTTCATATTTTATTATGTAAAAAAAAAAATTATCAATCGAATTATATTCATTTTTTGTTTGCATATTTAATAATATTTCAACGAAATATGATTTATACTGTAACATTTAATACTTGCGCATAGGTATATAACTAATTATTTCATCATACTTTGAAATTTCATATTTTTTGGCGAAATTTGACCTTGACGCTGTTCTAAATATTTTTTTTTATTTTTTGTCAAACACTTCTAAAATATGCAGCAATTTCTTAATCAATTGACGCAAATCTTTTTCCACTTTACAAATTATTACTTCATATAGGCTATATGCGAGGACAGAAAAATTTTCCAATTGATGCAACGACTTTTTCCTGTTTTTTGTGAACTTGAATTCATTGCATTGTTTTAAAACTATATGTATTCAGACGATTTAAGCGATACAAAAATACACAGCCAACACGCTGTCCCTATACAACCTAAAAACCCATTTTTTGTGCTTATTTTATACTGCCCATTGAGCACTTATTTTCACTCACAAACCAAGAATGTTTTAACAAGTGTGTTCCGTCTTAACCTCCCTCCCAACAAATTGTTGGCATTCATGACCAACATTTTGCAGAAGTGTCCATCTTTCTCATAAGTTTTTTGTGTGCAAAAATTCAAACAATTACATTCAAAATACTATGTTTTTCAAGCAAGACAGAGAGAGAGAAGTGTCGACATGGTGCCATAACATTTTTTAGACGTTGAGGCTTGAGAACATCCAACGTTGTCGACGTTTAGCTTATTTATCAGTTTTTTTGGCAGAAAATTCAATAATATAATTTTATCACAAAAATATATGGTAAAAATAAGCTAAGCAGTAATCAATTTTGATATTTAACTATTTTCAAATGCATTTCTAAGTACGTATAGTCGATCATAAAGTGATAGTTGAATATAACTTATTGTACATAAATTGTTGCTGAAAATGTGCTAAAATATGTTCCGGTAAATGGATTTCGATTTATTTGAATGGATATATATGTTAAGGAAACAAATTTCAATAATAATGTAAGAATAACGTTTTGTTACTATAAAAGCGGATGACGGGCTATATCGGATCGCGGTTATCTGTACACTAGGTGTTGCCCATATATAAATGCAAATTTTCAAATATTATATTAAACACTCAATGAACAAACGTTATGGTTAATTGGTATATATTTAATCGACGGTTAGACGGTTGTTTTGATCTGCTTTACCTGACGGTACAATGTACTGAAAAATTATTACGAAATTGTTAATGCATTATAGTATCACTATATATATATTGGTTCTAAGTCCAGTGGATTTTTGCGGAATTCATAGTAATATAATGACAATACTTGTATGTATATGCTTTTATTTTACCAATTGAATAGTTGTTGTTATTAATTTCAGAAATTGTACAATATGTTCTGAAAGAAAATTTTGTTCTTATAGCTATATTAATTTCATTGGGGATATACGTGACACAACTTCCATCGACTTTATAGCTCAGTCATGAATCAAATTGGATATTACTACTATATCTTTTTAACTTGGTTTTAATGTCATAATATACCTTAATACCATTTCAATTAAAAAAATGAAGCACATATGAACCACATATGAAGCACATTAGCATTCAACTCATTCAAAACAATATCATAATATGGAATTTATTGATCATTTATTGATCCTCATCATTGCGTATATGGAGTTAGAGAGGCACTTGCTTTTCGATAAATTAATATATATATATGTATTATATTTTGTGTGTCATTTTCAGCCTTCCCTCGTGCATACTCTTATTTTATATACCATAATTAAAAGTTAAACCTAATGACTGTTTATGTCAATAAACCGATGACGCACTGTACAAATATTATGTTATATTAATATACAGTTTATTTTGAAAAATATATAAAAAATATGTATTATATACGACGGCAACTGACCTATCCCAATATAATAAATTTAAAAAAATAAATATAAAATCCACACTATTGTAAATATAAATATGTTTCGTTCTCAATTTAAAAATTTAATACTTATCGACACCAATTATTAATAATAATATTGACAAAATATACATACCATTTATATATTAATCTCGGTCGTGGTACACAACAATCATTTCAAACCTATACCCATATATTATTAATTTTAATATAGTTTTTAGTTATAGAGTTTTAATTTTTATTTAATTAACTATGTCTATCTATCGTTCAACATATATATTATATAATACTACAAATAAATATCATTGATTTTGATTGAATTAATCATTGAATAAATTGTCATCGTTAATAATCGGTATTAGAGTTTTAGAGTATATTATAATAAGAAATTGTCTTTGTCGATATTATATAAATATAAGACATTTATTGATAATTATATGTCGCAAATATTTAATTTAACATTTTAATTTTATCCTCCGATTTAATAAAGTCTATTGTATTTTGTATTTTTTAAAATTTTTAATGACGTAAATGAGTAACATACTTTTTTTTTCTGTTTTTATAATACTTATATTAATTATAATAATGAATATTGAAGTATATATTGTAATATTAAATAAATAGTTAAAAGATATGCGCGTATATTTTGTATATAAAAAATGAAATTTAATCTTAATTTCACAGCTGATCTTATTATTCATCATAACATAATTGTTGTTGAAAGTAAATTTATTAAACTAAAAATATTATAAAAATTATAAGTACATATTATTGTTGTTGTTGTATGAATATATGTTGGTAGAATGGTAGTACAAAAATACTAAATATACTTCATTTCATGTACTTTTAATTGAGATATAGTTTTGTTGTAATAAATACTCGTACAAAAAAAATATAATAAAATAAAACTTGCATGACAAAAGTTGACCCAAATTCATTATTGTGTTATATTTATTATTATTTTTATTAGTTTTTTTTATTTTTTATTAATAATGATAAATTGTAATAATAATAATAACAATAAATACTTAGATATGCTTTGATTTGTGTAGTAGTAGGAAAAAAAAATAAACAATTTGTAAGAGTTTATATCTTTGCGTTGCTGTCTGCGTTAGTACTCGTAAATGCGAAATAATAAAAATTTATTTATTTCTTTTTCTAATTTTTATAAGAGTACTTAAAATATTTAATATAGAAATTTTGTCCTAAATTAAATTATTATTATTATTATTATAAAATTATTTTGTTATACTATTTTGTATATGTGCATCTGTCTGTATACTACTCGTGTTTATACCATACATAGAAAAATATATAGGTATATTATTATAAATTAAATTGAAAAGGAAAGCAAATTAAATAGACTATAATATATTGATCGTTAAAAAAATATTAAATTTATAATATATTAAATAATTTTCCATCATCAAGTCTACCATCATCGCGATAAGTATAGTAATGCCAAACGAAAAAAATAAATTAGGAACACCTATTTTGTTTGATCGTGCACATCAACAAATTAGATAAACTTAGGTTGTTTCTGGTGCTAAAACATTATTTATGTTCGCATTTCTCTTTATCAATAAATAGTTAACAGCAGCGCAATCATTTCATAAAAACTTGAGCCTGTTTCTATATTTGTGGAAACAATATCCTTTTTTATACTTATTATTTGTATAGATTGTTATGTATTTGCAATATACCATAAAACTATAATCTTATGTTTTTATCATCAAATTTACCATATATATCTTGAAAAATTTTAAATCACATAATTTACAGGATGACTTCGTGGTGCACAAATATATGCCATACATTGTGGTAACTATTTTAAATCGCGTAGAACTTTGTATTTGTAACACTCTTGAAATTGTTTTTCATGTTACATAGCCTCAAAACTGTATAAACTCCCTTAAGTCTCCGTATCGTTTTCAATATCTGCGATTGAACATATCATATTAATTTATTAAGAATTGATATAGTTTGCAGAATGCCTTTCAAGCAAGCAACCAAAACATTTTTCTGAATTGAGATTCTTCTTTTTCCTGTTTAACACAATTTTGCATCCAGTATCATATGCCAAGATAATTTACGATATTTTCGTAGGGAATATTATAACCTGTTGATTGATACAAATCATAGGACCAGGGTTCATCTTTTTGTTCGTGAAGTTAATATATATGCACTAATTTATTTTCGTTCAACTTTATACGCCACTTCTTATTGTTAGTTCATACCCATTAATATATTTCAATTTGAAGCTTTCTGCAGTGATTTCTTAAATATTACTACAAGCGTCGTTATTGCAGTGTCATCAGCAGTGAATTTTAACTACTACTTCGTTATTTTCTGTAATATTTCAAGAATATATAGAGGAGCATTCAGGATTGATTCCAATGCACAACTTTGTCGGCCAATCCAGCCTCAATCTTATTCAGAATCGAATATTCATCTTTATATTTTATTCTGTCGTTCTTCTATACGTATTATTTCAGTAGTTGGACATACATATAGAGTTTGTCTGTAATCTCTCTTGTTGTGCTATGTGACGATCCGATCCGCATTGATTTACTCAACATCAACATAAACTGGACGACCTTAATGCGTTATTCATAGTTGAGTGAAAAATCATCAGCATTAAATTTACCAAACTAATACTTTTTTAAGGCTTTGCAACCGTTTAACAGTACATAAACTTTTTGTGAGCTTACGCGATGCGTATATGTTATATTTATACGATAACCGATATTGGAATATAATTGACCTGCATTATAAAAAAATAATTTAAACGTGTTTTTCTCGAAACACCCAGTTTTTCGATAGCGTTGTCAACAAATCTAATATAACAATTCGTTTAATTTGGGTTGAAATTTGCATTGTCTAAACATATTTAATTTGTTTATTTAAATCCATAAATACAATAGAGAATCGAATTTAGCGTAGAAGAATCAAGAATATGCAATAATTTGATCATTTAACTTTGATGAAATTTTGTATATTTGGGGGTGGATAATGTGCGAATATAAGCACATTGTCTTATAAATCTAACTGGCATAAAACGAAAAATCAGTCATATCTTTGTCATTTCTGTGAAAGGTTGGAAATTGATTATAATTGGCAATTTTGTATATATGCAAAAATGGAAATTGGTTAAAAATATGATTCGTAATTTATAAAGATGCGAATTCTTAAAAGTCGATTTTCCGGAAAATTTTGTAAGTTGACTTTCTATTTTTTTTTCATAATGTAGCCTACATTTGATACTCGACTACCAGAAGAATATACTGATATTGTAATTGGAAAACATCTTATCGCCCTTATCGCATACAAATTATTATATTGCTCCGCAGTTTTATGGTTTTACAATCTCTTAAATCATTTGTTCTGAATTTTGTCTGAATATTTTTGTCTTGCACAACTACATTTTTGAATTGTTTTTAAGTAAATATTAATGTTTTGTGGAATTAATCGAGTGTTTTTAAATATTATATTAATCTAAAATTAATTCAACATGTGACCATTTGTAGAGTCAATTAATATTACACGTGATATAATAATAATTTATAAATTAAATTCTAATCAATGTATTTATAAATATAGTGAGATAAGCGGTTGATGAGTATTATACTGATGACTTTCCCCAATATAAAAGTCATAAAATTTTATTGCTTAGAATTAATTCCTAAAAATTTGCTATAAAATATTTTGTATATGTTGTTTTTTTTTATAATCAAAAATATTTTATTCATGCGATCATTTTAAAAAGTATAAACAGCCATAGTAACACACATAGATTGAAAAAGTATTATAATAAAATTTACCATCAAAACAATAATAATATTGAATCAAACGCATATTTTTAGCAATATATAATTTAAAAATTTTAATTAAAGAATAAAACTTGTTGTCGCCCAATCCAAATACGTAAAATTGATCTAGTTTTATGTACAGTTAACAATTATTGTTACAAACTTTTACGCAATTATTATTATTATTATTATTATTATTGTTTGCAATGATGATTAATTTAAATAATGCCAATAATAAAAATAATTAAATTTGCATATTACAATTGAACACCTGTTTTAATGGTGAGTGAAGAAACAAAATAAAAATAAAAAAAAATTGTATAATTAATGAAATTAATATATCATTTATTATTTGAATTTGAGAGTAGTATATTTTACAAGAAAATATTTGGAACACACACCGTACATTATTCATTTGAATAAAAAATAACTTCCTCCCACACATTATCGTACATATCGCTGGGCATATGAAAAACACCAAAAATATATAACATATAACTGGAACTGAAATATAAAATACATCCATTCCTTATACGTTTTTTTTCTTTTTCGATCAACAAAAGTCATCTTTATATTCATATATTTATTTTTTTGTACCGGAGTACGGATAGAATGGAAATAGATTTTGGTGTATGGGTGTGTATAATATAGGTTCTTTTAATGCCTTTATAACTTAACTGTACTGTTCATGCATCTTATACTTTATATAAAATGTTTAAATTAAAAAAAAATTATATTTGACTTTTTAACCCATTAATGCTTTTCTTTATTTTATTTTTTATATTTTTGAAATGTTTATGTATATTAACAAATAAAAATTAAAAATATGAAGGTTTTACATACAATTGTACATGTATTTTTATGATGCCGCGCATATATTACCAAACCCTAAATGTTTTATTATTATTATTGAAAATTTAAATTATTTAATGATGCACATCTTAAACATATACTACAAATAAAAAAAATACTCTTGCTTACAAACTCAAAATGTTATAATATTCAAATGATTTTTTTTATTTCTATTTTAATTTAAAACATTATTATAAATATGCAATGACATTTTATTTACAACAACAATAATAATAATAATAATAATAATAATAAAAATACATATAATTATAAAATAATTATTTATAAAAAATAGTGAAATGTTACAATGTTATTTTTATATGTCAAATAAATATTATGTACACATTAAAAACTTCGTACATATATAAAAATATTATTATATACATGGTGTCCTACCGATTTGTGATAGTAATATACAAAAACGCTACATTCTCTGGGTCATTTTGAGTCAAAAGTTTCATGTGGACATTTGGTCAATTCAATTTGGGTACGAAGTTATGTACAAAAAATAACTAGATTTTCAATCGCAAACCGTGTTTTGCACACTCTTCTGAATCCATTTAAAATCTCAATAACTATAATTAATCATTTTAAAGGGTTGTTAAACTATTAGCATTGGCGCTAACCGAGAACGTTTAATTTAAAATTGATTATTACATAATTATAAAATCTAATCAATTTCCAGTCTTTCATAGAAGAAATTTTTAAAATTATTTCACACATTCAGAAAATATATAGTCGATTTTGCCGAATCGTTGTCATGAAATTTTTTCGGAAAATCACTTTTTATGAATTATCAAGTTAATTACGAGCCATAGTTTTAACGGATTTCCAATTTTTATTACATAATTGTAAAATCTAATCAATTTCTAGTCATAGTTCATTGAAGAAATTTTTAAAATTGGTTTACACATTCAGAAATAGTCAATTTTCCAATCGATGTCATTGAAATTTTGTATGAAATACGATATTTGGAATACGCAGTACAATTATTATTTTTGTTTTAATTTCTCTTCAAACGCTTCCGGCAATTTTAAAAATGTCTTCATTTGAAAGACTTAATAAAGTTATATCACACGTGTATTTATAGAATGATTTAGAAATTAGTGCTTCTCTAAATAGTATAGATTTTAAATTAGATAGATAGAAACTTAATGTGCAAAGAGTGCAGTGATTTTTTTGATCTGAAACTTAATAATTTAGTCACACATTAAATGATATTTTATATTAATAGTTTCTAAGTTCTAGATATAATTGCCAGCTAATTTGCGGATCTTGTTCATATATAATGTCCATTTTAATATTCAAACAAAATTTCATCAAAATCGATTTGTTTACTATAAGCTTCTCAGAAAGTTGATTAGGAAACTGTTTATGGTATTTTTTTATATGATTATAATATTGTATTGTACAATATTTCATCGAAATCGCTTGAGAAATTTTCAAATTACCGCAAAAACTCTCCAGCAAGTTGATAAGAAAAATGTAATAAAAATTGAAAATCTGTTAAAGCTATATGTAATTTAAAACCCACGTAATTGTAAAATTCAATAATCCATGAAAAGCAATATTCCAAAAAATTTTCCATTGGCCTTCGAGCTAATATTTTACAATTTATTAAGTATTAGTAGTGTGACTTTAGGTAAAATATATTTGGAATAAGTTTATTCAAATATTTGTTCAGGAGTCGCCACTGATTTTCGTGTAACTTCTTTTACCGCAAAATTGAATCGGTCAAATATTTACATGAAACTTTTCGCTCAAAATGACCTATGGCGAAACTATCGTTTTTGTATTGCTGTTGCAAAATTGAGACACCCTGTATTTCATAAAAAAAAAAAAAGATTTTTAATTTATATAATAGAATAGAATGCCAAATGAAGAGTTTTATTTCACGTTTTAAAATATTGTAGTTTAGATATAGAGAGAGGCATTAAAAATTATACCATAAATACATTATCTACATACAATTTATCTGCTTATATGAATATTATAAACTTATTATTTATATATAGATAAAATATATTGTTAACTAACTACATAAATAAATTATTATTTATATACATTTTAATAAAATTTGAACTGATGAGCATTTTAAAACTTATGAAATGAAAGTGAAACTAAATCGTGACTTTGAAATGTAATCATATAATAATAAATATAAACATATGGATTTTGTATATAATATATTGAAATAATAATATAGTTTATATTATTATTATTATTATTAACTATTACTTATTATATACAGTAAAATATAAATTAATTTAGTGAAAATTATCTTCCTTCCTATATTTCTTCGGATTGGTTACATCAATATTATTTTTACTGAACTTGAATAATTTAAAATTTTTAAAGTGTTTGAAAAAATTTACATTGACTGTATATCATTTTCATGTGGTTTTACTGTTAAATCTCTATATATATAATACATATTTTAATCTATGTTATCTAACTTATCTATCCATATATATTAAAATAATTTAAAAATATACCGAAAACAATTACAATTGAATGTTACTACAAAAAATCAAAATTACAATTATCCATAGTTTTTTATATAATTTAAAAATAATATTAAAAGATTTACTGTGAGATTATTGTGTGTATACCGCCTGCTTTTCTATTGTATTTTTGTAAATGCGTATACTAACCGTACCTTAATCCGAAATTATTGTGTTCTGGGATTATCACCACAAACGGAAAATTATAGGTATTTTATAAGATAGAATTATAAAATAAAATGTTATCTGATATAGCTTCAGTTTCCGTTTGATAAAGACCAAAAATTTAATTATCTTATAATATCTTTGAAGTATAAATGGTACATTTCTCTCTTGTTTAATAATCTTAAAATCAATTTAATAAAATTATATCACACGGGTATTTATAGAATGATTTAGAAATTAGTGCTTCTCTAATCTAACATTATAGATTTTAAATTAGACAGATAGAAACTTAATGTGCAAAGAGTGCAGTATTTTTTAGATCTGAAACTTAATAATTTAGTCACATATTAAATGATATTTTATATGAATAGTTTCTAAGTTCTAGATATAATTACCAGCTGATTTGCGGATCTTGTTCATATATAATGTCCGTTTTAATATTCATACAAAATTTCATCAAAATCGATTGGTTTACAATAAGCTTCTCAGAAAGTTGATTAGGAAAATGTTTATGGTATTTCTTTTTGCCAGGATAGACACAAAGGATCTCTTTATTCGATTATAATATTGTATCATACAGTATTTCATCGAAAACGGTTGGGGAAATTTTCAAATTACCACATAAACTCTCCAGAAAGTTGGTAAGAAAAATTGTTCAGGGAATTATATTTCCAGAACTGATAATAGAAAATGTTCATATATAATATCCATTTTAATATTCATACAAAATTTCATTGAAATCAATTAATTTATTATTAAGCTCTTCGGGAAGTTAATATAAACTGTTTAGGGTATTTTTTTTTCCAGTACTGACACACAGGTACTCTTTATACGATTAAAAAGATAAAAATATCATACAATATTTCATCGAAATCGGTTGGGGAAATTTTCAAATTACCGCATACACTCTCCAGGATTGTTCAGTGTATTATTCTTCCTGTAGAACTAACATAGGAACTGTTCATATACGATTATAATATCACTATAAGCATTCATATATACAAAATTTTATCGAAATGACCAAGTTCCAAAAAATTGATATAAAGAAAACTTTTATCAAAACATCGCGATAGGAACTGTATACATATAAATATTATCAATTCTAACATTCATACAAGTTTTTGAAAAGAATGTATTTCACTAATCCTAAGCGGTGAACCAAGACCACACTCATCGTAACGCCATAACCAGAACGCAATACTCATGAATATATAAAGAAGACTTTTCTCAATTGCTGTGTATTTGGTGGTGAGATTAGAAGGGAGCTATATATTACTATATACTAATACCTAGTGAAACTTTTAAATCTGAAATACCAAATACAGTTTATAAAATTAAAATTGAAGGAAAAACGAACAGAATAGACTAGGAAACATGAAGATTTTGTTGCATAAAAATGTTCGGCCACATGTTATATAGAACCAGTACAAACATTAACTTTCCGACCAACATTTTGATTCCTTTTAAGTTCTGATATTATATTTTTGCAAAAAAGATGGGAAAATATAATTGCTAACGATCATCGGATCAATACTTTTATTATTCTTTCATTTTGTTATATTCAAATAAATGTCATTTTTCAGTCTGCAGCATTGAGTTGCGAAACAGAATTTCGCATTGAAACTGATATTTTAATATGTTTTCTTTTAACTATTGTAAATATTAACTTACTTTTTATTTCCAGGAAGAGTAAAAATCTTTGTTCTGAAAATGGAAAAAGAAATTAGTAAATTAGTTTTATTTGTAAATAAATAAATGAATTTAAATATAATTAACAAGATGACGCATATTTAAATATTATTTCCTATTATTTAATGTCATATTGTTTATGCGACAGGCGAAAAAAAATCACAAGAAATAAATGGTTTTTTTATTTATTTTTTATGAAATTTAATAATTAAAAACTTAAACACACCCTTAAATTTTATAATGAATATATTTTTTATCATAGTTTTGTCATATAGAGCCTTCGTATAATGTTACAATATATGATCCTCTGCAACAATACAAAAGTTATAATAAATTCCTAACTTTGCTATTTATTGCGTTGTTAGAAAAGCCATTTAAAGAAGGGTGTGTACACACGAACCACAAACTATTATTATTATATTATTTTCATATATGCGGATGGGATTATTTCTGTATACAATTTTTAATTTTATATATAATATATTGAAAAAAGAAAAAAAAAACCTTACCTTACTCTATTTAAAATGGATTATCAGTATTTCACATATACGTACGCGATACTGTATACGAGTAAGAGTATTTTTAAACACGCAATCAAATACATATATGGTATATTGTGTATATTATTATTATTATTACATATCATTAGTATAACGTCATATTAAGATATAGAATTTTACATTTATCCTTAATGAAAGGAATTTGTTCTACACCTAGTGTCCCAAAAATTATGGGAATGACTTTATAATATATGTATATATAGAATCTGTAGTGCCATTTGTTTGCTAATATATTTGCATTTATGTAGTGTGAACCGACCTCAAAGTTTCATTACATTTCCTTCAGTGTAAGCCAAAATATAACGCCACTGAATGACAATAGTTTTTGTGCTTATGGATGGAAAAATGTATTTCCTTCATTTGCGGTGATCGCCGTTCAGCACTTTAACGTTTATACTTTCTGATTCGTATTGAAAACACAATTTTTCGTCACCAGTTACAATAGTTTTTATAGTAAGTTTTCTTCATTTCGATTATGTTTAATAATGCCTTTTTTTGTAATTTTCACGAAAGCAAGTACTATTTCAATGTTTTCATTAGTATAACTATTTCAGAAGATCGATATGGAAATTCGTCATCGTTTATATCGAGTCTCTGCCTTCTGTAATTCAAATACTTTTTCAATGTTTACATAATCAATAGTTTATATAGAGTCGCTGCCTTCTGTAATTCATTTATGCCATCGAAAAACTTGTACTTTTGACATACAATTATCACCATACGCCTATCATACGTTTGAGTAGAATTTTTTGCAATTTTTTAAAACAAAAATTTAATGTTGATTCTTTGTATTTATATTGATTTTTAGATCGATGCACAAAAATCTACTATACACTTAATGCATTATATTTTGACTTAAGCTCCGTTGTGGTATAAAACAGAATTTTTTTCTGGTTCAGAATTTCGCATACATTAGCTCCAGAGATATTCTGGATTCTAGTGCTAAATTCCGAACCAGACAACATCAGAATAGCTTTGTTTTAACTCCGTAAATCGTCATTTTATAACGATAGAAAAAAAAACAATTCAATGTGAATTGTTTCTGGAGCTAGCTCGTGTCGTCATCCATCAGATGTCATGTGCACTTTCGTCTGATCGTTGATCGTAAATGTTTCGTTTCTTTTTCTTTGCATTGGCCAACAAAATCAAAAATAAACGACCTTTGTCAAATTGCGTTTTTACTTTTGGTTGAAAATCCCAATTCGTCAAATTACTTTGTAAATTTCTCTGTAATTTTCCTTGTTTTTCAATAATTCTATAAATTTTTTTGTCTAAACTTATCAAATTTTCAGTGATAACTGAAATATTATTTCTGTTTCTGTTTAAATTAGCAAATTTTCAGTGATAACTGAAATATTATTTCTGTTTCTGTTTAAATGCAGCAACGCTATGAACAAAATCTGAACCAGTATATTTCCGTTCAACATCGTCTCTGTTCCACACCACTCCGTTTTTGTTACTAAATTCTGGACCAGAAATAAAATTCTGTTTTATACCACAACGTAGCTTTACACTGAAGGCGATGTCACGAAATGTTGACAGTTTGTTAAGGTGATACTATACATATATCTATTAGTAGCGGCCACGCGTTCTATATATAGATTATATGGTAAAGCCATTCTCATTATTTTTGGGACCGAGCGTGCAGTTTATGGTATGCTTTTATAATACACATTTTGCATATAACATAAATATAAATGGAGAGAAAAGTTTTCCAATTTGAATAAATGAAATTTTTTATTAACAAAATAAAAATCCATTTATTTATTTATGCGCGCATGATGAGGTTAATTATTGAGATTACAATGAATTCGCCTATATTATCATGTTATAAAATATATATAATAAAAAGTGTAAATTAGAAAACTTTTATCAAAACTAATTCAATTTCATGTGGAAAATACTTATATTTTAGAACATTTATTTATATGTAATTGCTTTTTCTACAATATATCCACCACCACACAAAGTCACAAACACATCATATAAAGAGCAAAAATGTAATATAATAATAAAAATAAATATAGAATTAAATTTGCATGTTGCAATTCTATTGCTATATATATATGTGTGTTATTATACGTAAATATATATATTTAGATATAGGTACTAATTAATTATATGAACATAAATATATAATATGCAAAAATAATTGACAGTGACGCCAATCAGACATTAGCAATAAAAAGAAAAACGCAAACTAATCTTATATCTAAATATTTTACCATTGATTTTGTTGCTATTTTTATTATTATTATTATTATTATTATTATTATTATTATTATTATTATTATTATTATTATTATTATTATTATTATTATATTCATTTTCATTTTCATTTTATGTATACCAATTTTTATAATACTATGTAAAATGGCATTATATCTTTTTTTATTATACTCGCAGTATGAACAATGTAATACTAAAAATAAATACGAGTATAGTTATAATTCTAAATTTATAAAATTCTTATACTTTCATTTATTTATAAATACATATAATAAAAGTTTTATATATTTAAGTATATATTGCAATGTTATTATCTAATTTAATATTATTAAATGCAATTTTATTTACGTATTCATATAATTTATGTGTTCGTATAAAATAATAAGGAATAAGTTTAACAATTCTGAATTTATAAAACTTTAACGAATAAATATTAAAATATATAAAATATATATATTAAATCAGTGGCGTCTAATGCTCATAGAACATTGGACTGTATATATTTTATACACCCCTTTATAGTTAGGTTTGATAACAATTATCACGAAATAGGTAATTATACAAAAAATTGCGTAGGTAAGAATTAGGCTAATTTGTTAATATACCATATAAGTGAATGAGATAAATAATAAATAATTCCATTAAAATGTCAATCAAAATTTAAATATAAATAAATTATGGGTCATAGTTTTTACGGATTTTTTGTATACAGAAATTCAAATTATAATTAATTTCCAATCTTTCATAGAAGAGATGTTTAAAATCGGTTAAAAAAATTGTAAAGATTATGTTTAAAATTACAAGAAAATTGCGGTAATATATTAATATGATACTCTATATTTGGAAATATTTGTCTTTTATTGAAACGTTCGGAGGATTGGAGTAATCCCAACCAACTTTTCACTAAATATTTCAATTCAAAAATATATATACTATAAATCTTGTAGATGTTATTTTAACAATCCTATGGTCCACTGCATCGTCGATCATCACAAAACATTAAAACTATATATAATCACTATAATATGCTTAAGTATAAAATTTATAAGAAAATTAAATGATATACTGAAGCAATTCTGTATATTGAGAATAGGTGGATTCTATACAATAATTGTTAAAACTTATCATTAAATACTTCTATTTTATTTCCATATGTTAATTTTAAAATAGCAAGACTGAAAATTAGTGGGTTTTTTTCGACGTATTCATATCAAAAGCTAATTAAACTCAATTTTTTAAGTTTGTATAACCTTTTAGCTACTCGATTTGTTCAAATATTGCTCATCTTTGAACCTATATCTATAGTCAACTCTTGAACCACAGGCGAGCTTAACTTCAATAATTTCAAAATGATAGTACAACTCTTTTTTTTTCAAAATCAAAATGTTTGGCGTACAAGAAGGTGTGAGTGCACTCAAATTTTTAGTGTTCATCATAAAATCTCAAAAAAATAAAAAGAATAACATAGAAAAAGTTAAAATTTGTAGATTGTCAAATCAAAGCACCAATTTAAAAATAATAGAATACAAGAAAACATCTATCTTTCATTAATTGCAGTACAATTGGTAAATTGTTATATACTGCCGAGTGCGGAGTAATTTGCTGTAATGAAGTTTATTAGATGCCATAAGCTCCACTTCGAGCAATAAATGACTTGAAAAAAAAAATCACTATATACATTTGAAGCTTTCAACATAATCTTCAATGCAGGTATTCGACGATGACTGTCAAAGGAAAATAAAAGAGGAAAAGTAACCAACATTCACATAATTATAGCCACATAACAACCCACTATAAATTTAAATTTAAATTTAATCTTCATTTTGATGAATAGTAGATACGCATTGATATCCCATCTTTATGTTTAATGAAATCGTTAAAGCACTTTTCATAATTGTTTTATTTTTTTTTTCATCAATCCTACAATCAAATTCGATTGAACAATATAAATAGAAAATTGCATCGTGTATTAGATTTGGGTGTATCCATTTTGGCGGCGCAAATGTTTTAAATCCAAATGATAAACTAAAAAATTCTTTGTACTGATATTCTAATTGATATTCACCGCATTTATTCGAATTTTTCCACATATATTCATTGAATTGTATCGATGTCGATACGGATTATAATTTTTAATTAATTTAAATGATTCGATCAGTGAGTCAGAGTAAGAAATTTTTATTTTAAAAAATTTTTTTATTATATATAGAAATGATAAACTTTCCGGGGTTATTATTCTTATTCTTTATGTATATATACATAGGAACACGATTTTATAAAATCTAATAATATCAATATCTCAAGTTCATCGTCGATATATAATAATTATTCAATAGTAAAAATTCATTTTATACACACAATACAATTTTGTTTCGGTTTAACACCCGATCGCAGTTTCTTTCACATTATGGTACCTATACTTACATTTTATATGTTATAACATGTTCGCACATAAATACATTAAATTTTTAAAAACTAAATACATACATTACTTTTCTTTTCAATTCAATAATGTTGCGTTTTCGAGGACGTACTAAAAATATATTGTTATTATTTTGTGCTTAATATAATATATAAAAAATAAACAAAAATTACACTTCTCATGCTCATACCATACACACAACACTTTCATTATAATTAAAATAAATAATAATTTCATTTATATAACAATTTAAATATGAATTTAAAAAAACTAAATAAGACAAAAAAATCTGATTCATATTCTATAAAAAATATAAAAATTTTTGTGTAAATACAATATTTTTATTATTTTATTATTATTATTATTATTATTGTATTACATATAAATTTATTACGCTGTGTGTCTGGTTGGTCTCAAAACATACTTATATCCAATATACTCGAAATAATATAATTTCTGTGTATTCAAAAAAAAACAAAATAATACATATTATTTATACCAAAAATTTTAAAATAGGTCATCGTAAAAGCAAAATTTCATTCTTAAAGAAATAATAAAATAAAATATACCTGAATCCGTTAAATAAATAAATCAACAAAATATTTGTCAAAACAAGTAATATGTAAATTTTACACATATTTATATTAAATTTTTTTTCTATATACAAAAATTATTATTGTTTATACACAAGAACACACAATTAAAAACCATAAAATTAAGAGAAAATTATATGAAATGAATAAGAACCAACAAATAAATCTTTGGTTTTAAATGTATATACCTTTAAAATGTGAATAATGTGTGTGTGTCTTATACCATAAATATAATAATAAACTATTTATTATTTAAAAAATAAGAAAAGGTATTGTTATTAGTATTATTATTGGATGTTTTCCTTGAAATCTGACTTTTTTTGTGTGGCTAAAAATCAATTAAATTTAATTATGGTGTCCGACGCTGGTTGCTATACAACATTTGTCTGCCGCTGTCGGGCATTAAATGAATTCCTCGTCGAAATACATATGTGTTTCCTTTTTAAAGTGAACTTTCATTCATTAAGCCACTATTTTAATATATTGATCATATATTGAACTGAACCGAGCCAAATGCTTTTAACGTATCCTCATAAAATTGGTTTTTACAATATTAGTTTTATGTCGCATATAAATGCTGCATAATAATAATTTGTCGCATGACCTTATTTTCATATATGAAAATATTTAATTATGGCTATTGAGATGGACTTGGTATAGCTGCGGCTTTACTCACATGCTTTCATAGAGTTAGCGTCACTATGCAATCGCAATTAATTGTAAAAATATCTTTCTTTTTTGCCTATAGTAAGCAATAATTTACACATATTTTTATCGGTAACCATTTATTTTTTGTAAACGTATGATCTATAAAAGCTTTTATTTTTTCATTACATTTAATATTTTTGACAATTTTTAAATTGTTTGACACAGACGTTTACAAATTGTAATAGTTTGAACATGTCATTGCGTAACTATACACAAAAACAATCCATTTTCAGCAGCACCTTTCAATAAAATAACGAAGTTAACAAAAGAAATTTTTTCAATCACAAAAATTTCCCATTTACCAATCGCAACAAAATTGAAATTGCTAAACTAAATGTAATAGATGGGTTTTAAAGGTAAACATCCTGATATAATATTATATATTTGTTTAACAAATTTTGCATAAAATAATAGATAAATAATAATAATAATAATAAATTCACTTGCACGTATTTATTCTGGTTTTTTTCTATAATAATAAAATAAAGTAAATATTTTTTAAAACCAATTTTATATAAAAAAACGAAAAATACTTAAATAAAAATATAATTAACACAATCTTTTTTGGTATATTGTCGAATTTAAACAATATTTGTTTTTTGAAATGACATTGCACACACACACACATATTTATTTTCTATTTTATTAATACTTTCAAGTTTATATGTGTTTTTATCTATATTTTTCTATCGATTATAATAAACATAAAAATTAACTATAAATTCTTATCAACATTTACAATATATTTTATATATAGAAAATAATACCATAAATTTGAAATGGAAATCTGCATGAATGGTATAAAAATTCAATGGCATTCAAAAATAAATAATATCTCATTCACTTGTATAGAATGAATTTTATAGTAATATATTTTTAAAAATTCAATTTCTGGGTAAATGCCAATGTACCACCATCACCACCAGTCCAGGTGAGACTCACTTTTTTAACACAAATGATATATAAAATGATATAATTTGACATGAAAAAGACATCTTTGAATTACCCAATGTAACGCAAATGTAGTAGAACCAAATTTTGGTGAGCCATGATTATTTGGTTCGATAGGATATTATTATATATGCAAAAAATAATATTTATATGACAATTACATTCGACCAAAAATATCGATAATGGTTTTTATATACAATTATTTAAAAACATGCATGTTAAACTTATGTTGTTATAACATGAGTGTGTTCTTGAGTTTTAAACGTTGAACCATACAAATAATTTATATATATTTTTTCATAAAATTGTGTGTTATGGTTTTACGATGGTTTTGGTATACAATTAACATATAGTTAAATTTGTGCAATTTTTACAATTGTTACAATTGTTTTGTGTACTGTACGACAGACGACCAATAAATTCTGATACAATATTTGTATTATCGCATATATACTCGTATTGCCTCACTCCTTGTAAATATAAAACTCATTTTCTACGTCCAATTGTATATAAAGATTATTTTGTATACCATACATTTAAAAATAATTTATTTTAACTATTGCTATTGTTAATTATTGACTATGTCTGACTGTGAGAAAAGGACAAATTGAGATTAAATTATAAGATTGAAAAAAAATGCAATATATAAAAGACATCGTGATGTAATGGAATAATTGCACAATGCACGCAATATAAATATTAAAATATTTGTTAAAAAAGCACAAAAATAATCATTCAATTGCATTCTCACCCTCAAATAGACCCTTTTTTATATACAAATGATTTTTCATCACTTTTTAAAATAATTAACATTTCCCATTTAGGTTATTCGTTATTCACACACGAGTGCTTTTTAGGCAGCCGTCGATTAAAAATGCAACACTTGATAATTTGTTTTTCCAATGTGTAATTATTTACACTATTTCCATTTTGAGAAAAATTGTGAAAGTACAGCTAAAACTCATCGATTATGTATATTATAGTGAAACTGCAACAAACAACATCGGAAAGATCATAATGAAGCTATAGAAATTGTGTTCGATAATTCAAAATCGATGATATTTTGATGGAGGGTATCATTTGATATTTAACCTGTTGAGGAAATTAAACGAAACAGTTACAGCTGAACTGAATGTTATCGACATCAATAGTCTCATTTGTGAATGTTTATTTAATGCAAAAAAATGACAATCATTTTGATCGACGAAAAAGTTATTATACTCCATGGCAATGCTCGCTCCTTCACCCTCCATTTCACACCTATATAACCAAAAAGAAAAGAACTCTGCGGAAGCTTAAATGGAAGATAAGTCTCATACCCAGTGTATTCTGCCGATATTTTTGGCACCAATTGACAAATTTCTATGATAATTTAATGCAAAAACAACCATCAATTGCACAAATAAAATCGTAGAAAAGACATTATTATCCATGAGATAGCTTGCCCTAGACTCCCTCTCCGTTAATATAGCTATATAGTTGTAAGGATAAACGGTGTCAAAGCTCGAATGATTGATATCTCACATCTTCATCATTAAAATGAAAATATTACACTTTCTACATAACTTTTAATTGCAATAGATTTACAAAATTATTTCACAAAATATATTGAGTTTTCAAAATTTGTTGGCAAAAAGGAAAATCGGAGAAAATTTCCGGCGGCGAGATTTAAAAAATTCATTTTCCGGAAAATTTTTCACTATCCTCCAAAAATTGTTTTTAGTAAATTTGTTTTAATTTATTTAAATCAAATTTTTTCCGAATATATATTCCATTGATCTGCATATAATGTCACATGATTATTTCGCAAAATATTGCTCGTAATTTTTTCCTTAAATTTTATTCGACAATGTGTGCGTGTGTGCATATGAGAATATATTGAACACAGTGTGTAAATAATTTAATATAAATAAAAAAATATTAATAATATACTTGTATAATTTGTGGGCTGTTGTATGCGGTTTCAAATATTTATTTACATGCAATATGCAATAATTTATTTTATCCGTTTGTATTAATATATACAATAAGGCATTTGTTATAAATAAAGGTACTATATTATAAGAAATACTTCAACTTATAAGACTATAATAATCTAACCAAAACCAATAATAATAATAATAATATAATAACCATACAACTGTAAAATATGGTTTTTATATAATACGCATGCATATGTACCTTTCTTTTTGGCGTATAAAACTAACCACATAAAATATTATTTTTTACACCACATATATTTATAATGCACAGTACAGGGTGTCTACGAATTCAGTCCAACTATATATAGTTTGATTCAAACACTTCTATAACTTTTGAACTTTATGAATAATATAATTTACCATAGAATTAGTCAGTTACTTTAAAAGAAGACGTATGGCTAACGAAATCAATTTTTTGAGACCAACAGTCCTAAATCAACAAACTATAAATTAATTAGTATATTATCGACTTATTGTTAAAATTATGTTCACCATCAAAAGGATTGCACTACAATCACGATCACCTTGTATATGTATCCATATAAATTGTATATTAGATACATATACGAGTCACTATTGGTACAATTATAGTTATTAATTTTAAATATAAATTGTACAACACTCACACACACAAAATATAAAATATAACACATATTTTTCAGAATAAATGTCTTGATATAAATAATTTAGAAATGTACGACATTTTTAATAATAATTTATTATTAATATTAATTTAAAAAAATTAAAAAAAACCTATGCGAACACGTGCATATATTTGACGTATTCGCGTATAAGATATAATATAAAAGCACTAGCACTATTGTAGAATTCGTTATATAAATAAAAATTAATCCTTGTCTATAATAATGAGAGATTACAATTACGATATATAAATTCGAAAAAAAATTATAATATTTTATATTACAAATTTATTTTTATGCACATATTTGGAATCAAAAAATTTATATTATTTACAAAGAAATTCGGAAATTAAATTAAATGCATAAAATTCATATACAAAAATCAGCACAATACTTTTTTGTTTTGTTCGAATAAAAGTAAAAGTGAAATTTTTCCTATTTAAATAAATGACGACAATGACAGAAATATTAATTTAATATATGATTTAAAAAAAAATAAATAAAATATGGAACAATATTTATTTATGAAGAATAATTGTCTCAGTTTTGTTGTTTACATGACCATTTACATCATTTTATTTGTATACAATTAATTGGGCCACATATCCAGTTCATATAATTTTCAAGTTCTCAAAATTTACTCAATCGGAATTTACAATTTTTCTGAATTGTATATATATATTTTGATACGGATTTATAAATTGATAAAAACAAATGCGCATTACTTTTTACGTTTCAATTATGCAAAACTATCGGCAGAAAATTATTCAAATGATTGTGACAGCTATATTCCATTCTAAAAAATGTTTCGAATTAAGGTTTCAATATATTGAAAATTTGTGATTTGTATAGATCCTATTGTAATATTTGATGGGAGTGGTGGTATGCAATTGAAATAGAATCAAAATGTCAATGGTGAACTCTGTTTGACAAATATTTGCAATTTGCAGCGTTCATTATACAAGAAAAATGACCAGAATATGAAAAAGTGGTTCAGAATTCATGATACATGGTGCCACCTGATTTTTTGACGTGAAATCAATCGGCTCCCAACTGATCAACTATAAAATGGTTTCATTCAGTTACAACAGCTGTACCAGTAGTCATAGCCTATCAAACCTTTTAATAAATTACGATGAGCATTTTCAAGACACCTAAGTCTTTGCAATAAATTAATGAAGCAAATCGATAAAATAGAATAATTTAAAATTTTGTTCAATAACATCGAAAATGGTGCTACATATCAGCGATGTTTCGTACAAAATCAGATTGATATCATACTGATTATATTCTATTGAAAATTTATGGAAAATAGCTGTTTATGATTTTGAAAATATATATATGCATTTTTCCCTACATTAATATTAAAAGTAAATTTATTAGTATTAGAAATACGGTAACGTAAAAGATCTATTGTTGTAGAGCAGGATGGGCCGGCTAAGAAAGCTGTAGTGTAAAACCTGTACTGATGTCCCAAAACCAAATCAGATGGTGAATTTTTTTTATTGATACCGCTCTATTTTTCCCTGCCTGAATAACAGAAATAAATTATGATGGTGAGTATAGCCAACATTCCTTGTTGTATAGTATTGCGTTTCAATGAATTTTAGGATATATGATTTTGGTTTAATGATTATATACTTTGCCGTAACCCAAACTATATAAGAACCATAGATTATCTTTCTTTTGCAGATAATTGCTCCATACAATTTTTGCTTAGATGCTGTTCTGCGGCTTCTTCTGCAGCTTCTAAAAATTATTATTTATCATTTGTCTCCAGATCGTTATTTTTTTTTTTTTTAGAGTTTTCTTAGTCAACTGTAAGTATTCGTGTCAGAATCCTAAGCGGATTTCTATTAATTTCTAGGTAGAATTTTTTTTGGGTTGAAGTTTCCATTTTGTCTTAGGTCAGGATGCATTTTCCATATGGCATATCCCATTCCATCTAAGTTTGTGCCTGCATTTTTATAGTTTATTTTTCTACTTCACAGAAACATTTCGAGCCTATGATCCTTTTCTAGTAGGACTATGTTATTATAGCCCTTTATATCAATCATGGAAATATAACTTGCGTTAACTAATTTTTGCATATGGAAGAGATATATATTACCGATTTTCCATACGATTTCAATGAATTTTTTTATAATGTTTATAATTGAATGTACTATTTTCGTTGAATTTTCTTAAATTACATCGAATGGACAATCGGCTATATAACTTTTTAATTGAACGTGTGTAGCGGCGATTTTAATATTCGCTTTTCTATGAAATTATTTGAAATTATATACTTTTTGTTCAAAGAAATTATAAATCCTTTGAAAAAATATGGCCTTTTATCCATAAAAGTTAATGTTCCGCAAAATTTCCCAGAATCCTTAACCACGCAGCCTATTCAAAAAATACTATTGTGCTATTGTAATCCATATATCCTTTTTATTTTGTTTTACCATACACCCCACTGATACACATATATACGCGAGCTTACTTTAACATTATATGCTTAAAAGAAATTATATTCCTATTTCTGCGTAATAAACGAATACATTGTTTTGTATTATGTGTATATTTTTTCTATAGATAATATACATTTTAGTAATATAATAATAAATAGTTAATAGTTTTATATTCCATATAACTATATGCGTTCAACAATAAATTACATTGTATAAATAATTTCTTCTTTACATTATGTATGATGAATGAACGTCAATGATTATCGCAGCGCAGATGAGTTAAAACATATTTATTTTTTTTTTTCTGTTTTTCAAATCAAATACACATAATTATTATTATTATTATTTATTTTATCCTCTTATTTGTGTACACATATACAGTAAAACCTATAGTTGACCAACTAAAGCTATATATAAATATACGGGAATTAAGAGAATGAAATGTGAAAATTTTCAGTTTTTGGTTCAAAATTAAAATTAAGGATAAATAATTACTAAATGCCTTCTATGATCACCGTTCATTTATATTAAGGCTGTCTTCAAATTCCAAACACATAATAAATGATGATAGGTGTGTGTGTGTGTGTTTAATAATAAATGCAGGTGGTCATAACAATATAAATGCAATTTCATTTTCAGTCAATATAAAATATAAAATATTTTGTTACCAAAAGAGAAGCTGCAAGAAATTTAATATTATCTATAATATAAAATAAAAACATCAGAATTTTATAAGTGTGACAATTTCCCCATTTTAATTTTGCGATGCATACAGATTATATTATTTTTTATTTTGTAATATGAAACGACGCCGGCCGATTATATATAAATTCAATTATGTCAGTGCATTATTGATGTGCTAAAAATGGCTGTGTGAGGTTACCATATGTTGAATTTTAAAATATTGTTTTAGACTTGTTTGCATTTCAATCAACCAAATGATACCATATGTTCGTATACAAAGGTATATTTATATAATGACGCAGGATGTGTAAAATCAATCCGCTCTTCCGTGTTTTGCTATTTATTAAAATTATTTTTGACTTATTCATGTTGGTTAGCAGATTTTACTGTGTATATACTGAGCTTATATTACAATGTTAACATTATTTTTTATTCTATCTTTAAAAAAAAAAGTACAAAAATATATATAAAATGTTTATTATATGGAAAGAAATGCGTTCTTGTACATATTATTTATAATACGGACGACGTCGTATAAAATTATATCTTTTATAAACAATTTTTATTTATACAATATATTATTTCCTCAATAAAAAATTATATAAGTTATATTGTAATTCTTATTATTATTGGTTTATCATTATTATTATTATTATTATTATTATTATTATTATTATTATTATTATTATTTGTTTGCATATTTTATATGTACCACCAGCCCGCAGAGAGTATACACTGACTGATAGTTACTGAACCACCTAATTATATTAATATATATTGTACAATATATGATTGTTACGTGATGTTGTTGCATTGTCCAGTAAAATAAACGGTAAATCTCTCCGTATAAGTACATCTTAATAAATATATGAATACAAAATATAAATAAGTAACAAGAAATAATATGTATACACACTTACAACATATATGATATAATATTATACCATAAGATGATAAAAACTATAGATATGGTTAGAAATTGTTTGTTGTTAATGTGTATGTTAATTTTTTTCTTTTACGTACTATATGGATATATTCTATATAAAGGTATAAATAAAACTCCATCACAGTGATGACATTTATATAGTGATAACTCTACGCATATGAGTGCAACTGAAACGTTCTTGGATCGATCATTTCATTAAAAATGTTCATACAATACCAATCTTTGCATATAGTATTTTATTAAAATTGAATGAGAAATAGCCAAGTTACCGTAAGTTGTTGTAACAATGTAAAGAAATATGTCTTGGGGGTACAAATTTTCCAGAATTTCCTAAGGAGTTGATTAAACAAACCGATTACATAACTTATTTACCAAATTTAATGAAAATTGAACAAATTTTTGTTTGGATTTTTTTTATTATTTGGATGAATATTTTCTTCATATTTTGTCTGTATTGTTTTCACAAGTAGGAAAAAACGCATCACAAGCTCGGAAAAAAAATATTATGTATTGTGTCTATGATGTCCTTAAAGGCCTTAAAATAAAAAAGATAGTGTCAAAATTGGTTTTACCTAAATTTTATTCTATGGTGATTTATCACACAAAAATTGCTAACGTATTTAATGGTATTTATTTATTTTGAACTTTTACCATGCCGCACTAAACGATTAATGCGGAGCTTTTATATATATATATACAACTAACCAAAACTGTATATACAATGCAATTCATAAGAAAAGCGATCATAATTGGGAATATCAAGAAAAGGTGTTGTGTTTCACCAATGGCAATGCAACGGGTCGCACATATCTGCGGTCACAAAAGTTGATTTTTAATGTGTTGCTATACAGCCAACATATAGTCCTCATCTTTCACCATTACATTACTATTTATTTCGAAGTTTGCAATACTTTTTGAATGGTAAAAATTTTAATAGTGTCATAGTTTAGTTTTTTTCTGATAAGAACAAGAGCTCCGAATCATGAAGTTTTCAAAAACATGACAAATATGGTCATCTAATGAAATAGAGAATATGCAATTACTGAATAAAATTATGTTATTCTATCAAAAAAATTTAGTTTTCATTAAAAAAAAACCCAGTTAATATTACCATTTTTATTATGCCATAAATTCAAAACATCGAAAAAGCTCAAATTTTTCATAGAGCTTTTTACACTTTTCTTGCGTTTTTCATTACGGCCATTTGCATTTGGAAAAATATGTATTATATAGAAATTACCTGTCCATACCATATAAATTGTAGTATACTCTTATAATTATAGATAATGTAGAAAATATATGCGTGTAATTATATTAAAAATCCGTAAAAATATTTTAATTTACTAATAAATAATAATTAATTAATTTCTAATCGTATATTGTTTAATATTATATATAGGGCAAAAAAAAAACATTAACATCTTTTTTCTTAATTTGGTTTGCGTTGACAGTTAGATTGTATACAACAATAAATACGTAAAAACGTACAAACCCAATACATTTTTGTACCAAAAAAATTATAAATATATTTATTTTTTTTATATTACAATAATCCCAGTCAGCACATAATAGTCAAGCACTTAGCATTGCAATGTATATATATGCTGAGAAATTACAATACAGCACTGCACATTCAAAATAGAAAAGAGTTAACAACACTATGAAGTTAAATGTTACAAAGCGATGTATACTCAAAATGTATGAATCCGAAACACTTGTAAAAATGTATAGGCAAATTATTTAGTAATACACGTAAGGCGCTCAGAATGCATTTCAAGTAAGAGATGTTCGATGATAATTTTCATCATTCTACTAAAACAAAAAAAAATACCTTCTGAATGTAGTTCTTTTTATGCTTCAACCGCATGAATTCAGAGGAAATTCTCGTGGGCCAACTGGGATGACTGTTATATTATAAATAAATATACGTATGAGTTGAGATATTTCGATTATCGACACACATTACATATATGCGATTTATATATAGAAAAAAGATATAAACGACGACACCAAAATAAATCTATTTTCATTGTTTTTTTTTTCTACAATATATTACATAACGAATTTAATAATAAATTGGTTCCACAAAGTTATTTAAAATAATTAAAGAAAAAAGTATATCCATAAGTTGTCGTCGTCGTCGTCGTCGTCGTCATCGTATAAAATGATACAATAATAAATAAAAAATATATATAGAGAGAATTAATTTTTAAAGAATTTATAACTGCAATTGTAATATTACAATAGTTTAAGTGTTATATTGTATTTAGTCAACTATAGTTGAAAAAAATCTAATTAATATAAGAACAATTTGATTTTGGAATATTAAGTATATTCCAATTATTATATAAAATTAAAAGAAAAACAGTAATGTGATAATATCACCGCATTTCTAATATGTAAGATAATTTGTATTAAGAATATATTATAGTCTCCTATATTTTATATTAATTATATATTGAGATTAAGTCATGTATAGTTAAATATATTCTATAGTAAACATTGTTATAGTCTAATAACATATATTGTACCATATACAATCGGTCCGAAAAATAAACGAAATGAATTATAAGAAAACAGAAAACAATTAATTCCATTTTATGAAAATATATAATTTTATTTATTTGAAATATTCTTGCTCAACTTGAATTATACATTGATTTGCACGTGTTCAACAAGTACGACGATTATATAACCCTCTTCAATTGATGCAATCCGTGGTTTCCTTTTATCGTCACATGCAATTTTGGGAAAAGAAAATAGTCACATGTAGCTAAATCTGAAAAGTTGAAGATGGAAATAAATTTTATTTTTAGTAAAAAGAATATCAGTGTTATTTTGTAGCACGATGAAAATGTATGCATTATCGTACAATAATCGCTCTAGCTGCTACCTTTGCCTTTCAACAATTCAGACCAAACAAAACGAATACATCTTAAACTACTTTCTGATATAAAACAGAATTTTTTTCTGGTCCAGAATTTCGCATACATTGGCTCCGGAAAAATTCTGGACTAGATTCTGTTGCTAAATTCTGTACCACAATAACACAATAACAACAATAATAACAATAACAGAATAGCTTCGTTTTAACTTCGTAAATCGTCATTTTAGCAACCGGTAAAAAAAAAACAATTCAATGCTAATTGTTTCTGGAGCTAGCTCCAAAATGTCAATGTAGTTTATTTGATTGCATTGTTTGTACACACACACACACATTTTTTTGATTTAAAATAAAATAAAATAGAAAATAATTGTTTGATTTCATTGTACATTATTTTGATTCAAAATAAGTGATACTGAAATATTAGTTCTGTTTCTGTTGCAGGTTTATATTGCAACGCTAAAAACTGAACCTGGACCAGAATAACTCGGTTCAAAATCGTCTCTGTTACTAAATTCTGGACCAGGAAAAAATTCTGTTTTATACCACAACGTATAGATTTATAAAACGTTTCACGCAATACATCGCAAAGTAATACAATATAAGCATTAACCGTTGTACTCAGCATTTGGAACCCATTTTTTGTGAATATATAATACCTTTGGAATAGTAAAAACAAATGACAGTGTTTTTTGTATTCAACAAATAAGAGATTTCTTTGAGTTTCTTTCATCTGATGGCTGAACAATTCAGTAATTTGATGCTGAGTTTCTGGTTCAAATAAAATATACCATATATATATTGAAAACAACATATTTTATTACAATACTATTTTAATATGATGCTGTGCGTCTTTGGAATGATCAATTTCGTGCAATTTTTTTGTCATCGGGCAGTGGTGTACCTTGACGAAATCGGGCCATTACAAATAAAACTAAGTAGCAAGCGATATTCTTGAAGACATTTATCGTTTTTTAATAAATAATTTATGGAAAAAGTGTAAATTTTAATGTAGTATGAAATAAAAGAATTTCTGGTAATTATAATTAATTAAAAATTTTAATTAATTGATATGATTACAATTTTTGTGTCTTTTTTATTTTTTTTTTTATTTTGAATCTTAATTGAATTGAATGGAAATTTTTGAAAACTTTGGTTAAACCTTTCACAACCCGCAATTAAATATCTTTCGTACAAGCTTTTATTCAACTTAATTGCCTAACTGTCCGTCTGTCCGAAACAATTGTGACAATTGTGCTTTCAACCACTACCCCATATCCATGAATAATGTTGAAATTATACACACACACACACACACACACACCTTTGGTTCTGAAAACAGTACAAATTTTATGTTATGGTAGATCCAATATGGTGGCCGATACAAAATGGTGGATTATCTATTTTATTTACAACCTTGATATTAGGTATCAAATGAATGTATGGGTATAGAATACGATAAGCTAATTGTGAATACCTTTGTAAATTATATATAGTATTTCATATAGTTTCGATTGAAGAGAATATATAATTTGTGGCGCGGATGCTGCCAAATTAGATCTATACCATAATATCTATATTATACTATGTTATATTGTCTTCCGGAACCAAATATGTGTATGTGATCTGTTCTTATATATAGCGATATACGATCGTCACATTGAAGGGACAATTATGCATAATAACAATGATGAGAAAAATGTGCTTATTTATGTCGTGCGCTTATAATGGTTGGAATACTGTATATATACTATTATTATTATGTTCCCAAAGAGATGTTAATTAGCAAGTTATATACAAAACAATATATGTTTAGATAGAAAATATATTATTTACAATTATAAAAACATAAAAAATGTGTATGTTTTTTTTTTTTTTTTGTACATATTTTGTATATTTTAATATAAAAATAATTTCAATTAAAAATTAATTAATATTTATGTCAAGTTAGGTTAATATACTTGAATTACAAGTTTTAATTTATTTGTATATATATATACGATTTATAATACCTAACCTAACTAACTATACGATAAAACATATAAATTTTCTTTATAATATTTATTTATATATGCATTTAAAAAAGTTGATCATTTATTTATTTATTTATTTATTTATTTATTTATTTATTTATTTTTTATACAATATTTATTTACTAAAATAAAAACCAGTTCATAAACAGTTATTTAAAAATGGAAAAATGCTTATATTTGTTATGATATGAGATGAGAATACAAAGAATTATTAATTTAATATTTTCTTTTAGAATTTTTCGTAATTTTTTTTTTGAAGTATACACACATAAATCCTTTTATCAAGTTTTAATAATTGTATGTAAAAAAATAATTATTATCTTTATCAATTAAATAATTAAAAAAAACATTGTACTGAATATAGTTTCCGTTGTTAAAAATAAAAAAATAAAACCTATTAACACATTAAAGGCGAGGGATGTTGACGAAAGTATCAAAGTATGTTCTGTGGTAAAATATTTAACCCCGTTCGATCCAAAAACTATGTTCTATGGTAGGTGGAATGTCAACTTCAGTCCATTGATGTATAATTTCTTCTTCATAATCATTTTCATTTTCATTATCGCTAATCGACAGTGGAAAAACTCCTTCTCACAGGTCGTATCGAACTATCACTATCATTAGCGTCAATATCACTATCATTATTATCAATATCTAACTCTCTTTCATTGCAATCAATGTCAGACAAATTGTTTGCATATATATCTTTTATTTTCGCGTGAAACCATATTGAAGGAATTCAAAATTTACGGTACACTGAAAATAAATTTGTATATAATTTCAATGAATAACGTTTATAAGCCCATTTTTTATTGTTTCAATGTATAATTCATTAATATTTTTCATTTTTAAAAATTAACTTAATCTACTTGTTTATTGAATGAATGAATTCGCGATCATTAATTAACTAATGCGCAGAATAATAAGTTATTAAACAGAAAACACGTTGAAAAAATGAATAATATTCATCAAAACAATTATAGAATTCTTTTTAAACCAACGTAAAGTGATTCATTGAAAAACATTCATTTTCGATATTATGTAAAAATGAATTATTCGTTGATTTAATAAATGTTATTTCATTTTAACAATGAACCATGTGAACTTTGGAGCAAAATTAATTAATATTTCATTGTTTTGACGTTACTTTTTAATTGGATTCATGTCCTTTTTTTTGTTTCAAATGTAAGTAGAATTTGAATAACGGAACCGAGCTTCAAACCACAAAACATACTAAATACAAATGTAAATTGGCACATGGATTATGCAATGTCGTTGCAAACCGTACTAATACGACTCTCGTCTTTAAGTTACAGTCGAAATAAATCGTAGCACTACGACTGCCGCCTTTAAGCTACAGTTGAGATAAATCGTAGCACTACGACTGCCGCCTTTAATGTGTTAATATACAAATGCAGCTCGATTATAAATTTATGGCAGCCGGTTGATACCATATAAAATTACATAAATTAAAATTAAATATTGTATGTGGAAAGAAAAAATGAAATTAATAATGAAGAATATTTTGTATTATATATGTGACAGGTGTGAATATAAATTTTAATTTTTATGCACACACACACACACACAGTAGTTTACCTTTCTTTTGTATATACAGTGTATTTATTTATATCAAAAAAATTACCATAACAAGTTTAAGCAGCAAATTTAATATATGCGTATGAAATAATTAGATCAATAATTTATTAAAATTATATATCGTTTTTGACTGTGTATATGCAATTTTTTTTTTACATAATATCAATAATAGTAATAATAGTAGTAATAATAATAATAATAATAAAATTAGCTTTGAACCACAATATAAACTTGGTCGCGATAAATAGTATTTAAAATAAAAATAATATAGTAATAATAAAATTAATTAATTTCTTCTAATAGCTGCAATTTCAACTGTGATTCCAACATTCCAAGAGAGTTGGTATTTTTTATATATATAATTTAGTTTATTTATTTATTTATAAAGGTTTATATAAAATTGTTTACGCATAGCTAACTACATAATCAAATTGTGGTTTTTTTTATTAAATGAACAATAATGTGTTTTATTTAATATTATTTTTTATTTCTTTTATTATTATTATTATTATTATTATTATTATTATTATTATGTTTTAAATTATTTTATATTTTATTTACAATATTTTAAAAATACATAGCCATTATCTTTATAGCCATTATTAGGTTTGTATATATATAAAACTAATAAAATATATATTGTTATATAGATGAAGAAAAACCTGTATGCATTTTAAAATTTATAATATAAATATAAACGTATGTGAAGTTCACAATCAATCACACGCATATAAAATTACCGGAACGATGGCGTCATTTTAATGTGTGTAAACCTTTTTGTTGGTTTTTTTTATTTTTATTAAATATATATATATTTATTCTTATTTTGTAATGTGTATGATACACTAAAAGTTTCTTACAAATTGCTCGCTATATATCCGTTAATGTATCCAGCATAAATATATAATGTAGAAGTTCAAATTTATCTCACACTTTTAATCTGTTTTTATATGTACAATTTCACTTTACATGATTATCGTTGGCAGCAAATATAGAGTCTTTAGCGTTATCACAATGAAATTTCTACTTTTCTGCGTGTTGTACGTTATTTTGCAGAATTACCTATATATATCATATTTAAATATAATTGTCAGTATTTTCAATCATTCATTTCATTTCAATCCGCAACACAATGAATAATATATGATTTTTAAAATTAAAATTCCAATTTGAATTTACCAAAAAAAAAAAATTTAGTATAAAAATAATAAGTATAAATCATCTCTCGCTAATTATAACTTCAATAAACTTTACCATCGTAATCAATATATAGGAAAAAAGCTTGATAAAATAGCTTATATACGATCGTAAATAGTATTAGAACAATCTATGTTGAGTAAAAAGAAGTAAAACTTATGCTATACTTGAATAAGATTAACTCAAAACTAGATATATCATAAGAACGTATCGTATGGGAATGTATAGATAAATGAAAGCCACTTTAAGCTGCGACATATAAAAATACCTAATCTGCTCATACCATATTACTTAAAAGTTACATATAATATCTCATATTATATGAAATTAATGAAATATCCTAAAATATTATAAAACACAGACATTACTTTGTATTTAATATTAAATTGGTTATAACAAATTTATTGTAATTTACGAGCGGTTGTATATTTGTTGAAAAATGCAAAATACAAAATGAGTATTTTCGTCATATTTTGCTACTTTGCTATCCACGATGGAAAAGTGCGCATTTAAAGTTTATAAAAAATTATGTGCTGTGTTTGGTGAAGAAGCCTAAAAAAAAAATAAATTGCGGTTACATAATTGATTTGCTAAATTTGGTTTATGATGATTTCTCAACATTCAGGTCGTCGTCCAATTGAAGTTGATAAAGACAAAATCAAAGCAATACGATTATGCGGATAGTCCTACCACAACATGTCATATTGCAGAGAAGCTACACCACCATGCATTGTAATAAAATGTTTAAAACAACTTGTATTCGAAAAATAACTTGATATATTGGTTCCTAAGAACTTATTCTATTCATTTAACACAACGAATTTAATATTTGCAATATTTGCAATTTATGAAACGTAACGAAAATGATCCATTTTTTAAAAAATGATTGATAACTGGTGATGAAAAATGGATTGTTTATAATAATTTAAATTGAAAATGATGGTAGAGCAAACAATGTCTGAGCAAACAATATCCACAGTTGATATTCATGAGAAAACGGGTTATTTTGTCAGTTTGGTGGGATTACAAAGGCATTGTCTATTTTGAATTTTTATCAATTCATATACATTTAATAACTAACCAAACTGTGTACAATGCAATTCATGAATAGCGAACAGAATTATAAAATCGAAAAGGTATTGTGTTCCAACATAACAAAGCAACTGGCTACACATTATTTTGATTACTCATTAAAAATTATTGCAGTTTGGTTTGGTTAAGTTGCCACCTCCATATGGTGTTTATTTTGCATCATCAGATTACCATTTATTTTGAATTTTTCAAAATTTCTTGAATGTTCAAAATTTCAATAATGTCATTGATGTAAAAACATACTTGGTTCAGTTTTTTTTTTTTTTTGTCGACAACAGCTCGAAATTATGATGCTGCGGCTCTGAAAGATGACAAACGGTATACCGGAACGAAATGGACAATTTTTCATTATAAAAAATCGGCAATATTTTTGTTGCCAACCCAATAAACTTTTAAACATTTAACAAACCTGTAACACAATTATTTGCATATGAATTAATTAATCTTAAATTTATTAATTAACTTTGTTATTATTTATAAACTTAAAAAAACATCAAACATCAAACAAATTTTATACAACGAACAAAAACCGGCATATGACATATTCTTTATATTTATCATATAAATGAGTAAAAATGTTCAAACTGCAATGAGTTTCGTAAATACGTAAAAACGCTATATGGATAATAAAACTATAAGAACTTCTATGCTTCTATAGACAATACTACGAAACACTGGCCTATATTTGAGTATATTTCTTCATAAATTTTGATGAAATTTCGTATGCAGATTTAATGGTATTCGTCGAGAATACTCAGAGGGTATATATATTCGCCGACAATATTTCACCACAATTTCAATGATATTGTGCTATTTCCAGGTTTATACATACAATATATGGTACGGGATTCATGACTAATTTTTAGTCGATATATAATTTCTAGCAAAAAAAAAATTCTTAATAAAATCTCATTTTAAAAAACTACCATAAAAATGTATTTATAAGAAACATCATTAAAATCGATATATATATACCCTCCCATATTTTATACATTGAAATTACAACGCAATTATGTTGCGTCTGAGTATAGCACGTATACGCATATATATGACCCTTTGTATTTACACACCCAAACGAATATAACATATCTGAATGTATTTATTCCGTATACTGGCGAGAGGGAAGCTACCAAAAAAATAATTTTTTGTCACATATGCATTTTTCTTCATATTTTAAGTTATTAGCCAAATTATGCAAATAAAAAATACAGTCAGTGTCAATAATATTGATACAAAATATTCGATTTTTGTCTTCAATTTATTTTATGTTAAACATTTTTTATGGTATAAATAGTATTATTTTTTTTTGGTTTATAGCAACAAGCGACGACCTTATTGATTTTAAGCTCAATTTATGTAACTTTTGTTATAATATAATTAAATTTTTTTTATTCTATATAAATTATGGTTTTTGTGAAAAATGACTCCATACTACAATTTATAACAATATTTATTATTTCAGATTATATTTATGTGTGAGTGTGTGGTGCTATATCTATAGATTCTATGTGGTCTATATGTACGTAGATATACCAACCACTGATTTTTTAATGAATTATTATACATTAATCGATTTTTTAATATACTGCAAGACAAATATTACCCACATCACATGCAATTCTTATTCTTAAGAAACTTTTAGTATGACCTGTGAAAACACATATATACGCTTATTCTAATAATATCTATATATACAATATATAATTTATAAAGAAATGTATAACTGGGATTTTTATATAAATAAATATAATATATAATTACTTGACAATCTTAATATATTCAAACAGTAATATATTTATGCATATATGCATTGTGTATATAAAATAGACAGAGGTGCAACTAGACTGTGTATATGGAAACATTGTGTGGTAGAATACATTAAAGATTTTAAAATACGACATTAACATATATTTATTTTATAATATATGCAACATGTAGTGTCTTAAGGAAATTTTCAGCTGTGTAAAAAATGTTAATTATTATCGATATATAATTATAACGTACAGGAAGTAAATTTGCATCATAATTACATACAATGCATATGTTGTACATATACAACATAACTTCAATGTGATTTTTGTATTGTTCGTATATAGAGTCATATGTATATATATAATATATTGTATATAGTTGACGCGCAAGGAAGTATGAAACTTTAATATTTTGAATGCACGCGTATCGATTCGGATCTGCTTTGTGTATTGTGTAAGTAAATATATTTGGTACCTATAGATGAAAATAAATGCATATATATATATTTTATTGAATGTTTATACCTATGCTATAAACGCATACAGCATAGATACGATTAGTACAATATATACCTATAGATATATTTAAAAAAAAACGTTCGATTATATATTTTATAATATTATATTAAATTATGTAAATAATTTAAGTGTCTGAATGTGCGTCGTCGGTATTTTATTTTGTCACAATAAAAATTAAAAAAAAAACAAAAAAAAGCTTTCTGGATAATCGATAAATTTTATGTATTTTTATATAATATTATTAATAATACGCGTATATACTGCGTTGCCTTTAAATAATAAAATTATATACAATACGAGTATTTATAGCCGCATAAGTGTCCGCACGTTAAGGTGTAACTATATACACTTTTACAAATATCTATCTATATATTTATGTAAAATTGAAAACGGTATTTCTATGTATTTTATTATTATTATTATTATTATTAATATTATTAATAATATTATTATTATGTACATATATAATTTTAATCAAATGAAAACCTAGTATATATAGATTTGTGTGTGTAATGTAATATAATATAGTTACGCGAGTTACGACCAACGACGTGTATATAAATAATTAAAATTTTAAATGAAGTTCATTATAAAAGTTGATTGCTGCTTACATTATAATATTTTATATATATAACGCATCGCATTCACATACAATATAATATTATATATATAGAAAGTATATAAATATAGGTGCCCATCAAACATTTTGATTTGAATAGTGAAAAACTTCAAATTCTGATCAGAAAAAGGATCGCTTTTCAATCATCTATGTGGCGTATTAAATGTATCACGAATTCGTACACCTCCATTATAAACGGTAATGGTTATGTAAACCATAGACACGTAACTCAATCTTTTAGTTTTTTTGTAATTATGTTATGTGAACATTGTGACCAAAAACTGTTAAAATTTCATGACATTACATTCAGTAGAAACGAAAATACAATATATAAAGTTAAAACTTTTCGTATGTGCGTCCGTCGAAAAATGTATAAAGAAAAAAGTTACAAAAACGCTTCAAATGCGCTTAAAATCAATTATGGTGGATAATTATTTATTCAAAACACAATTTCTTGAGTGATTTTGAATATTCAAAGAGAGAAGATGTTAATGCAATGATAAACATTCAGGTCGACCATGTGAAATGATTACTGAAGAATATATATTTATAGAAAAAGTACGTTATTCTTAAAAGTATGCAAGAAATCTTCCATCATCAGATCCATGGAAATGGAACTATAAATATACGTAAAACAATAATTCATCGCATTTTAACTGAAAAAATGCAATAGTTGAATTCGAAGTTTGTTCGCCATCGATTAACAGATGATCAAAAATTATACACACCGAATTTAGTATTGCAAACAAGACATCATTGAACACGATAGCTTGAAGTGATAAAACATTCTTAAAATCGATTGTTGCTGCGATGATGAGATATGGTGCCTGCAATATGAGCCGAAGAAACCAAATGTAAATGGTGCTGAATGGTCAAGTAAATTCAAAAAAAATCTCGTTTAATGTAGTCAAAAATTAAAACTGCTAATTTTTACGATTCCAAAGGAATTATTGATAAAGAGTTTCTTCCATCGGCTTGTTGAACGGTTAATGCTAATTATTGCATTGTTACATTGAAATGTTTTTACTATAAATCGTATTCGTCCTGAAAATCGAGAATAAGACAGTTGAAGGTTACTGCATGATAATTCACCAGAACACTGATTTTTTAATTAAAGATTAATTTTTTTCTGATTCTTCATTCACCGTTTTCGCCAGATTTAGTTGCTTGTGACTATTTTCTAACTCCAAGAACTTCATTTGGCTATGAAAGGAACTCTTCATGCATTAGTTGTAGACCGTTCTCAACATCATTCCACGCACAGACACCAAAAAATAAGTCATTTGATTCATTGTTGTTGAACGTGTGCAAATCGATGTTCGATTTCAGTTGATGGAGATTATTTTGAATAAATAAAATGGTTTTTTTGTGAAAATTTAATATCTGTTTTTGAGTGTTTTTAACCCATTTCTGTTTATTATGGGACAGATGGTGTATAAGTGGCATTCATCGCTATTCAATTGGATTACGTATATGTATTGCGGTAACGTTATTTTATCATAATATTGTTTGTTATTCGTTGCTCGATTTTCATTCATTTTTGAGATTATTACAATTTTTGTTTGCATGGTGCTGTACTCTGTAGTATATTTATTATTCACATAAATACACTTTACAGCCGCTCATATAGATTTACAAAAACGATAATAAATTAAATTAATAATTAATAATATTGTATAACATCATCATGAGATCGTTTTATAAAATATAAGAATTCTTTATAAATTGAAAAGATAATTTATTTATTTATTTTTAAGGGAAATGCAATCACTCAATTATTTTTTATATCTACAATATATAAAATATAAAATATTATATAATGGATGGATTGCGTTTTTATAGATTTTTGCAAATAATGCATTTCTTCTTTCTACTACTATAATAATTTTATAACATATATATTTTTGTATTATTATTATTATTATTATTATTATTATTACATAAAATATATAAAATAATGCTTTATGAATTTTAAATTTAATGTATATTTTTAAGTATTCGGGTTTATATAGAATTGTGTGCATATATTGTATTTAGAGAGGTGTATATAGTGAAACGATTGTGACAAGCATTTCTAATTTTTTTCATTTTTAAATATTATATAGGTGTATTTTGTATTGTTTTTAAATGTTTATATATATTTAAATAAATGAAGAGAGTATATAAAAATATTCCTTATTTGGTATACAAATTTATATGGGTACGGCCAAAATGCATGCTGAATTAAAAATTAAATAAAATTTTTACTACAATATATATATTTAATATTTACTCATTACGCGCATACATTGTATAAGAGTTATTAAACGCTATTTATAAATTATATATTAAGAAGGAAATTTATATATATTACACAATGTTATAATTGTTGTCATTGCACTTTGGCACTCATACCATAATGCGATCGTAAAAATTTAGTGTATTACATTACCAAGGAAATTATAAATATAAATTAACGGATTATATTTGTATTCTCTGTGCGAATTTAAGCTACCTCTTTGCCTAAACCACCTTAAGTTCTTGATATTATGATGCTCAATTTTACAATATACAATTTTTAATTGGTCCTTAACCGAATAAGTTTCAAAAATATGACTATACTGTGAAAATTAATTGTAAATTACAAAATATTTGCATTTTTATAATAATAATTATTGCATTTTTTAAAAAAAAAACGAGTAATCATTTGTCTACTAAAAATAAAAGTATACATAAAAATTAAATATCGCAAACTAAATAAAATATTATTTATAATTTATAAATTAAACTCTACATATTGTATACGTTGGCCATAAACTAACTCGTACTGTAAAAGAAAAATTATGTCTGCTGAAGTTTAATTTGTAGCTTAAGCTCGCACCGAAATACCGAACTCATTAGAATATGTTTAATGCAATTTTAATATACAATAATATATAAAAATTTATCAATTCCAGAAAGTGTAAAAATATTATTGCAATACCTTACAGCGCTTTATGATCACTTTTTCCAAAAATTATATAATACAGGGGATATTGTATATTTAGTTAAAACTACGACAGGTATATAAAAATATTCCACTGAATACAATATTTTGTACAAATTCGGATTGACTGCGTCGTATGATCTTTTCCTCCACATTTACACAACAAGATTGGACAATGTTTTTATATTAAAATTTTACTGAAATCATTGGACTGTATATATTACAATATATATACAATTCCATTTTCATATTAATTGAAGGTGTCGGCGTGTGGATTGAATGCAATATTCGCTTATATCGCGTGTATCGTTTGTATACACGATATTCAGTCTGTGCCAAGACTGAATTAATTTTAAGAATCTTTTATGTGAATACAAGGATTTATTTTGACAAAATTGTATACATTATTATTTTTCAAAGTATTCGTATGACATTGGAAACGATGTCATAATTTCGATAATATACCAATATAACAATATTAATATTCTGATGTAGTAATATCTGGTAAATGTGGCGCGGGTGGGATAAAACATTCTATTTCAGCATTTTCATGTAGGTTTTAACCTGTCTTGCGATATATGTGGTCGAGCGTTGTCATGCTAAAGAATTATTTTATCAAGTCTTCACCAGTGCGATAGTTTCATTCGGTTGAAGCAACTTATATTACACAACGCTAAGCCCCGCACCATAATTACAGAGCATGCCACCTTCGAATCATGAATATTCGGTATATTCGATGTAAAAAAATGTTCAAACGTAAATCTCTCGACTTTAATTCGTATATGCGGCACCTATACTCATTTTGAATTATACAGAATTACATGAACTGCGGTTGAATATTCCTTTTCCAAATCCTCCAAATGATCCAGATCTTTAACATTAATATGCGGTTATAGAAGTGATATAGCATAAGTTATACGCTATCTATATATTGTAAATCCTTCAAAATTAATTTACAGACCTCTAGTATATTATGTGAATAACTCGAAAATTTTCAAAAACATTAAATAAGTTGTGGTAATTTTGATTTGGTAAACTGAAAAACAATTCACATTTCTACTGCGTATACATTCATTCATCGAACAATACCTATAAAATGCCATCATGTCATTTTTTTGGGTTGTTATTCCCAACTTTAAATGTAATTTTTTCCCATAAATTATCTATTAAACTGTTATACTATGCCATGCCACCTTCAAGAATATCTTGCTCACATACATTGATTATACAATATATAGGAATATTACGGTCACAGTACGTCCCTGAATTGTATTTGTGCAAACCAAAGCTATATATGAACTATATAACAATTCAATAAAATGATTATATAATTATATATTTAATATATAATGCGTGGATACCATAAATATAATAATATATACCAGTTTCTCTCTATACATAAACATTAAAATACAAAGGATATTTAAGAATTTTTTTATTCAATTTATTAAAGTCACACATAAATTCAATTAAAATTATCATAACTACATTTTTATTTATATTTTTTATGTTTTATATGGCATATAATGTTTACAAAATGCATATATATATATATGTTTATAATACACATATACATATGCATATATAGATTATGTTATAAGATTTATGCGTATATATATTTAGTATCTCTATACTTAAATTATATAAATATACATCACAACATAATTACATAAAATTAAATTACTATTTAATTGAAAATATAGCAACAAATATTATAAATAAATTAATTTGATTTCATATAATTTACTTTAATTTAATTTTTTATTAGACTACGACTCTATAGCTAGAATTTATATTTATCTTCTTGCGATGCGTACGAGAGTATCTATATACGATACCACATTTATATAAATATTGTATTCTAAATATGTATATGCAATGCATTAAATAAGGTGGTTCAGGCATCGACGTCATATGAAATAGGACAATATAATGTAGATAAAAAAAATTTGGAAAATTTTTAGTATTTTTAAAATAAATTTCAGGACTTGAAATTTCTATAACAATAAGTGGAATTACTATATTTTTTATTTATTTTTCCCTAATGAGATTATTAAACGCAAGGTGTTCACGACTGTAATAGGAAAATATGAGATAAATAATTCTAAATCGAAAATATTAATTGAAACTTTTCGATAAACATTAAAATATAGTTTAACTGATTTTTTTTTCTGATAGTCCAGTTGATAGTAGACGTAATTATGCAAAAAAAAAAATTGAGCTTTCACCTAATTTCAATTTTTCTATACATAATTGCAAATTATATCAAATTTCTAATATTTCTGTTACACCAAAATAAAAATCTGCGTGAATCGTCAATTTTAAAAATCTCTTCTACGAAAGTGGTTGGAAATTGACTATATAATTTGCAATTATGTATAGAAAAATGGAAATCCGTTAAAACAATGGCCCATAAATGTGTGTATATAAAAGATGATTTTTCACAAAATTTTAGTGATATTGAAACCTGAATGCTAGCACACTAACTAGTCAGTCGCCATTGGAACATTCATGCATATGCAAAAGTTCGTTATAATATATATTATATTTGCTCTGCAAGTTTCAATCACACAGTCACACTGCGTACACATCCAACCGCACAAGGAAATTTTGGAAATTTTAGAAAATTATTGAATTTGTATATTGTATCGCCTTACATAACGAATAATAATATTGCATTTGCAATAAATTATTATTATATATTATTATTTGGAATATCATACTATATAATCTGTTTTATAATATATAGTTGAGCCTTGTAAGCCTGCGAACCACCCTGCTTATATAAATTATTTATATACATTCAGTCAAATAAGTACCCGGAAATTTGAAATAAAACACAAACAACTTATCAATCATCTAAATTTATTATATCCCCTTCAAAATAGGCCCCTTCTGAGGCAATACACTTCTTCCAACGAACAATCCAATCATCGAAACACTTTTTAAAGCTATATTCCGAGATGGCCTTCAATTCTCGTTGCGAATTAGTTTTGATGTCTTCAATGCTCTCAAAACGGGTTCCACGAAGTGGTAATTTGAGTTTTGGAAACAGGAAAAAGTCACATGGTGCCATATCTGGAGAGTACGGTGGTTGTTCGATGATATTTGTTGAATTTTTGTTCAAAAACTCGTTAACAATGATCGCTTTGTGCGCTGGTGCATTATCGTGGTGCAAAATCCAACTGTTGTTCCGCCACAAATCTGGTCTTTTGCGACGAACATTCTCTCTCAAACGCTTCATAACGCCAAGATAATATTCTTTATTGACGGTTTGTCCCTCCGGTAAGAATTCCGAATGAACAACACCACGAATATCGAAGAAAACGGTCAGCATCACCTTGATTTTCGATTTGCTTTGGCGCGGTTTTTTCGGTTTCGGCTCATTTTTGGCGCGCCATTCCGATGATTGTTGACTTGTTTGCATGTCGTACTCGTAAACCCATGTCTCGTCACCAGTTATGATGCGTTCGATGAACGTTGGATCTGAATTTACGCGTTCAAGCATGTCTTCAGCCACCTTACTGCGATTCATTTTTTGAAGAAAATTCAGATCTTTTGGCACCAATCGCGCTGCGACTTTCCGCATACCCAAAACATCAACCAAAATATGACGAGCGGTCTCATGAGACATGTTCATTTCTTTGGCTATCTCTCGCAAACTATTATGACGATTTTCGAGCACCATTACCTTTATTTTGTCGACGTTTTCTTCAGTTGAAGAGGTCGAAGGCCGTCCTGAACGTGGCAAATCGTTCACTTCTTCTCGCCCCTCTTTGAACGATTTATACCAATCGTAAACTTGAGTTTTCGACATGGTTGAATCACCAAATGTTTTTTTCAACATTTCCAATGTTTTGACACAAGAAATTTCGTTTGAAACACAAAATTTCACACAAACTCTTTGATCGATATTTTTATCCATAGTAAAAATCGCAACGCACACAAAAGGTTGACTTGTTCCTAATGACGCCGTAAGCAAACTAAATCACACATAGCAATAAAAATTCACAGAATGGTGGCTGACAGTTGTGTCAACCTGAGAAAAAAATTTTTTTTAAATATTCTCAGAGAGAAAATTAAAAATGAGAATTTCCGGGTACTTATTTGGCTGAATGTATATCTTGTAGGTATTTAATTTTCGCAATATAAATTTAACTTAACTTATATATTATAAATATATAGGTAGATATTATAGGTAAATATGCAGAGAGAGAGAGGATATGTTAAACCTGGCGGCCACAGACACTTTTCTATACCTCTTGCAATTTAATTTATATATATTTTTTTTATATAAGTACACATTGCACTGTCTATTCGAAAAATAACCGGAATGGATTAACAAAAAAAAAAAAATGCAAACAAATTATTTAATTTTTTAAATTATTTGAAATACATATTACGCGTGTCGTTGCCATCTCGTAAAAAATGCTTCCGCACTGAAGGACACAATACCGCATAAATCAATGAAATTAGTAAATATATAGACGACGGCGTTACCATAAAGATTCATTATATATATTAGAAAGTCATTTTTGGGTTATTTGTCGAATAGAGGATAATTTTATGTATAAAACGTGACGTATATACACATGTGGGGTGATTATATGCACTATATTCGCACACATACTATGATCGTAAAAATAAATAAATAAAAGTTATGTTTTTAAATATACCATATTGGTTTCAACATCAGAACCGATCAAAACGCTTGACTTTGAATTCGTGAAGAAAACTAAGAAGAAAAAGAAAAAAAAAACGAACGAACCAAATGAAACCAAAGAAAAAAGATTAAGAAAGAAAAAATCCTCTTGTTTTGCCATTTGATACCGGTTTTTTTCTATAGGCAACAAAAGTGCAAGAATTGGTTGGTATTCATATCCATGCATCAGATACACACACACACACACACACATGTTATATAAATATATAAATAAATATAGAATTTATATAAGAACAACGGTGTCGCGACAGAATGCTGAGAGTTGGCTTTTACTTATATATATGTTCTTTTGCAAATATACACTTTTCTTGTGGTTTATTTCTTTTGTGTTAACCATTTTTGATTTTTTATTTTTTATATACCTATGGTTTGCATTGCACTTAGCTTTAGTTTTACTTATTTTCTTTTATTTATATTATATGAAAATAAAAAAAAATACAAATATATAAAGAAGAACTTGAACTCATTGCATTTTATATATGTGCATTATGTATGGATAAATAATGCATGCGAATAAATAAATATATATATAGAAATACATTTTTAAATATACAGTCAAATCATCACATATATGTACAACATAACCAAATGCACCAGCAGATCTACCGCAGACATGTAATTGGATCAGTAGAAGTGTCCAAGGGTGTGAATTATAAAGTATAATTTCATAGAAATTACAATCATTCTCCCACTCAAAGCTATTGAATACCAAATTTCATCCAAATAAATCATAGCTATGCAATTGCATCAGTAGAAGTAGTTAGAGGGGTGTGAATTGAAAAGCATAACTTCATGTAGGAACTATCTGTATAATCCAATTTAAAACTCGTATACCCAATTTCAATCGAAATAATCATCAAATCAAATGTAATTGGATTAGTAGAAGTGTCCAGGGGATGTGAATTGTAAAATATAAAGAAACTACCATCATTACCTCATTCAAAGCGATCGAATATCAAATTTCATCCAAATAAACCAGATATGCAATTTGATTGATATAAATGTCCCAGGGTATGAATTGTTAATTGTTACTAAATTTCATCCAATAATATATGTTCAATATCAATATGTGTTGGAATATATTAGTAAATTTAATTACCATATATACAGAGCTATAATTGCATTGGAAAAGGTGGTTTGTAAATCACCTATTTGAACAGATGGATGCTTTGAAAAATGTTTTAATATGAAATAATCCAAAAATTCAACAAAACCATTTTTTTTTTTATTTCAACGATTCTGTATGGATATGGATCAGAACAAAATTATATGCGATTATTGAGTACTCGCTCTGATTCTGCAATCATAGAAATTAACGTTAAGATCTGATTATTATATTATAATGGATTAAATTTTACTCTCAAAATGTTTATATAATAATTGAATTTCGTTTTCGTGTTGAAAAATAAATAATAATGAATGAATAATAAATGCGAAAATCTTTAAATCATAAAATTTTTATAATTTTAAATTAACAAATTTTATAAAAAAGGATATTATATTGTGTACTCTTTTAATATCTGCCATAATTACAATAACGATCCGACAAGAAGTGATATTCATGGGAGATTTGACTGTATCACCTTTTTATTCTATATATTCAGTCCATATATGTGTGTTTATTAATAAGTATTAGCCATATTATACTTATGGGGATATTATAAAAAGATAGGAATACAGTTTTCTTTAAATATTTATTTTTAGAACACATAGTTTTGTATTCAAGTTCTTATATTATTATTATTATTATTATTATTATTATTAAGCACCTTTTGAAAGACATATTTCCTTAATAATAATAATAATAATACTCGCCAATATATTCGTACAGCTGCAATGTTTTCTATAATTTAATTAATAATATGAAAAATTTATGCTATTTTTCATATAAAAACTTACTTTTTTTGTTCTTTCATTTGTTATATGTTCTATGTTTAGTTTTTATGTTGTGTTATTATTAATGTTATTTTATTATACCTATACCTATTTATACGTATATATGTGTTTGGTATATATATATGGTATTGGTATATATATTCAATATAGACAAGAATTTTGTGTTCTGTTTCCATATTATATATATAATATTAAAATTAATATTAAGGTATATATTATTTGTTAAATTTTACAATATATGTATAATAATAAAGTGTCAGCTATTAAATGAAAATTAACACCCACGCACGTATATTCTATTTATTTTATTTTTTCGTTATTACATATATAATTACTTACAATATATATATATGTAATGTCAGTGTGTATCTAAAGACGAAGAATTATATTGTATATAAATATCCTTTTTGTTTCATTTGTTTTGTAAAAATAGAATATTTTTTATTTAATTTCAAAATTTCGATTATATCACTTGTGGTGAAAATAACATAGTATTATTGGAGATATAAGTAAGTTCCGTTTTTTGGTTAAACTTACATAAGTTTATGTAGCGATTTTCCAATCAATGGCAGAGTAAATTAAAATTTCATAAACCATTTCATAAAACGGAAAATCAGTTATATTTTTTTAACCATCGTGAATCGATTTTAAAAATTTCTTTTATAAGGTATATGAAAGATTGAAAATTGATTATAATTTAAAATTTTGTATAAAAAAAAATGGAAATCCATTAAAACTATAGCCCGTAATTCAAAAAGATGCGAATTCTTAAAAGTAAATTTTCCGGAAAATTTAGCAAGTGAACTTTCTAATTTCAAAAATTTGTCTACTTTCAACTCGGCTACCCAAAAACGATAGTGTTATTGTAATCTGTGAAAATATTTTTTCACGCTTCACGCTTCACTGCAGTATTAACCGGAATAAATAATAATCCGAAGCAATAATGTCTGGTGTCGTATATGCAGCTATTTGGATAGAATTTCTTAGTTCTGTTCTTGTATATAAATAATTTTAACGACATTTGTGCGCAATATGAAGTTTTTGACATTGTTGAAAAATTAATTTATTCTGTTTATTCACCCATTATGGCCAATTATTCATTGCTGCTTGCATCAAACGCATTAGTTTTTTTTTTGTGGGTAGACACAACACACCAGTGATAGTTTCAGAAGTTTTCAGCCAATTCATAGTATACACAACAACATAAGTTTTTGATTCTAACAAATACGCAAAGCATAATAACCTTCTTATCAACAGTGTCTCTGATCTCTTATATAGCTTCACCCATAGGCTGTAGTTTCAAGTTTTTATAGCTTACAATTCTCATAATAAATCGATCTGCCCACGCTAGTAACACTGTCCATAGTTTATCCGCAAAATGTCCGTATTATATTTACTAGCCCGTATAGTTTCAATCCGAGGATTTTTTACGGATGTCCGCTGAAATTTTATATTTTTACAGTGTAACATTGTCTATGGATTTTTATAAAAAATGTCCTTGGATTATTCCCGTATATTTTAGTTATATTTTCTTATGTAAAAAATTATTGGATTGTAAGATTAAATTAATAAATTCATAGTATAATCTACAAGAAACAAAAACCGCGAATATAATCCATGAATTTTTTTTACAAAATTACTCGGAAATATATTGATTTGAGTTGCTGGTTGTTTTAAAATTTATGAAAATAAATTAAAAAGAGTGAGATTTATATCTGGATAAGATAGAAAATATACAAAATTTGAACCACTGTCTTGGATAATTGGTGAAATAAATTATGAATACAATATACCGTGGATATTTGTTGGAAATATTAGCCTGACAATCTATAGATTTCAATAGATCTAAAATAAATAATATTATATTAAGTGGAAAATCTATGGGAATTCCATTGAAAAAATTCCAATATATCTTTTCCAAGGAAAATATGTGAATTTTTTCCACGGACATTTTCCTCATTTTTCAAAGTCTAGGGCAGTCACAATTTCAGTATCGATGAGAATTTTTGTTTTAGATGAATACCAAATAATAATGTTTTTCCGGCAAATGTCGTTTCTAAAGAGAGGTTTCTTTTAACAGCATACATATTACCAGAAATCTACATATATATATACTATCCGAAGACTTAGATTAGAAAAATGGAACTTACTTTTGCATATATACCAAATAAATATATTATAAACTGAATTAAAAAAAAATCGGTGTATTGGTTTGTATGTGCGGTACTTGTGGTATAAATATTGTAATACTATAATTTATCAGAATTTTCAGACTATAAATATTTTTCTATATATAGTACATTACAAAGTATGTTAAAACTCACCAATTGCATATAAAATATACTTTTATTTATAGTATAAAATTGAATAGACAATAAGTTGTAATGATTGTTTTGTATATGGATGCCATAAGCTCCACTTGGAGTATAACATTGGAATTGCATATATATATATATATTTTTTTTAAATTTTAAATCGTAAATAACGATAAATGTATATGTGATATAATCAAATGTATCGTATCTAATATATATATATATCTACCCTATACATTATTTAATATAATTGTACATATGTTATGTACTCGTATAGTATATTGCATATATATGATAATGTAATGCAAACCGGTGGCAAAATGCGACAATATTTAAATTCAATATTATAAATATATTATTATATTGTACAATATATTAAATAAATATATATAAATGTAAATACATATAACACATACGAGTATATGCCATACATCAACTTATATTTACTTATTGTATATTTATATACGAGGTATGTCTTATAAATATTATTAGTATCTTGTTTTTTATCTCTGCTATTTGTATATATACAGACAATACTGAATTACATATATACAAATATAAAATATACTATTGTATTATTATATAGAAAGAAAATTTATTATAAAAATATTTAACTTTTGTAAATATTGACATAAATTTCCATTTAACATCTTGCCAATTATTTCTGTATGTATGTACAATACATTATTCTACAAGTCTATACATATGTTTTATGTATATAACGATATTCTTGTGAATTTATATACATTTCTCATCATATATAACATCAGAGATATATATATATATATATACGTATTTATTTATGTAGGTAGTTATATATTGTATAGATATACATAATTTTTATAAAATTAATATATGTATCCACACAATGATTTAAGATGTATATATTGAATTTGAATTATATAATATTGTATAATATACAAAATACAATATATACGACGAGAAATTAGTGATTAAAATATATGTATATGGATAAAAAAATTTGTTATATACTCTGCCAATAATCCTTTTATTTTCTATTCTATATGAATAAATGTTAGGTGTACCGGGAAATTCAATTCATTTTGGTTACAACAATTATTCGCATATTTTGTTATCTCTTTTTATCACTCTCAATATTTGTAAATACTGATCTGTGGCAAATGAACGAAGATGATTCATGTCAGTATATTAAGTGAGTCGTGATCGATGTAACCATGACAACTGCTATAAAATTCATTTTAGTTACTGTATTTCTGTACGAATACCAACAAAAAAGTAATGCTACCGAGAAGCTTATACAGAAATTTATTGAAAGCGTTTGGTGAAAGTACAGTTTCTGATGGAACACATGCAGAACACATGGTTCGAATAATTTCGGATAAGCAACGCTCTGGACGACCATCTTTGCGATCGTCGACGATACCGTCGGAGATGTATTGAATAATTTTTAAAACAAAACTTCAAGAAAAGAGACCATCATACCGTTTCATGATAATGCCAAACCACACACTCGTCACACTGGGCACTCGTCAGAAACTGAGCATAGCTTAGGCTGAGAAATTCTGTCGCATCCACCAAACTCCCCAGACTCTTCGGATTATCACTTTTTGTTCTTACAAATTTTTTTGCAAAAAATTAAAAAACGAAGAAAATATCGCAGACGGCCACTGGTTCAATTACGTTCACCTCTACAAATAGGCATTTTTTAAAAATGGATTATACAAATTTGCCATCACACATAGATGTCATAATAAATAATGATGGAAACCATATTATTTAATAAAGTATGAAAAAATTGATTCTAAAAACAGACGTAGAACTTTACACCTAATACATATAATACAAATGATAATACATAATTATATGGCAGAGAAAATAATATCTCATTATAGTATAAGTTAAGGAAATTATATGCGTGTATTAGAGGCAATCTGAAATAATGAATTCAATCTGTTCTGGTATTTGTATTTGAAAGTTAGATCCTTTATACAAATTACATGTAAAAATTTTTATTTTGATCTGTGAATTCATTCCAGTATATAGCTCAATTTTTAGAATTTTGGCAATATAGGCCCAAGTTTCATATACATGCATTTCAGTATGATATGCATGATTGACAATTACGTATATGAAAAGTTCTGTCATTCGTATTAATGACATAATTACTTAACGCGAAAGGGTTATGCCGAATGCATAATTACAGAATTACGACGACCAAAAACCAAAGTAGCCAAAATATTATCGGCATGGAATTTTAGGAAAACATTTAATTTATTTAGATTACAAACTATAATCAATTTTAAATCTGTCATATAATAGAAGGAATTTTTTAAAAAATAACTAATGCCGTTCAGAAAATATATAGCCTTTGATGATTGATCAAGACTTGATTTCATTAAAAATTTTGTATGTTTTTTTTTTTGGTTATAATGCAAATAAAAATGGAAGTCCATTAAAACTTCCACCCATCTCACCGGGCAATTGAAAAAGTAAATAATTCATAAATGGTATAATTTTCCGAAAAATTTAGTCTTTTCTTATTAATGTTTTATTTTAAATAATTGTATTTAAGTTTAATTTTTTTATTTTGTCATTGCATGTGGTTATCTGCATAAGTCAGTTTACAATGACTGTAATTGTAATCGCACGATCGTGTCTAGGATACTGTTCTATATCTATCTTTATTATTATGTAATAAAAATCAAATTCAAATATATTAATTTAAAATTAATGGAAAAAAATATAAACATTAATTTATAAATTTTATAATTACATATTACGACATCATTTCTTATGCTCAAAATGTGTGTCCACGGCAAACTGTATGTATTATATTATTACAATATTAATATACAATATGTACATTAAATTCGGAAGTATCTTATTATTATTATTAGTATTATTGTATCATATATATATATAATTAAAATGGAAAAAGATACATGTCAACGGTCAAGGAGCGAATATTTATATAAAATGAAACTTATTGTTTACGTATAATTATTGAATGGTAATATTTAATACCACAGATTATATACACGATTTTAATAATAATTAACCAATTATTTACCTATATTCTAGTTAGTATATAGTTAAATGTATTGTATATGGTATTATTTATATTGAAACCAAATTTTAGTTAACACAAAAAAAAGTATTATTTATTTTTATACATATTTATAATCATTTTATCTCCATCTATCGAAATTATATTATTATTTATAATATATAATAATAATACACCTATATAATAGTTAGTCAAGGCAAAAATGTATCGTATATTTATTTATTAAAGAAATAAAATGTTAGCTCAACATTTATGGACAATTTTAATTACTTTTATGTAGCGATGTATATAGCAATTAATTAAAATGTAATTAAAAAATAAAAGAAGCAAAAAAATAAATAAATAAGTAATAGGAAAATATAATTAATATATAATGTGCAGTTTTAATCTTTGATTAAATTTAATCTTTTATTCCAAAAAACCAATTAACCCTGTCATTCGTGCAGAAATGTGTAGCGAATTAATTGAGTTACTTTTTTATGCATTCTAATATTATCTATATATTAAATACTGACATATTGTTTGTAATATCCAAATTGAAGAAGAAATGACCGAATCGAGCCATTTAAATTAGCTAAACCATAATTGTATCCCTATAAGACGACACAACAAATGGGGATCGAGTATCAATGAATCCATATACAATAAAGTAAAAAATTGGCTTTAATATATCAAATTTGATGATTCTAAGATCATGCCAATATTTTGATTCAATCATATTTAAATGATATTCTAACTAATTTCGCTGCGTTGAATGTAACCAAAAATGCAATGGAACAATATTAGCATTGAAATTCTATTATTATGAGATGTATGAAAACAGTCGCATTTAGCAACAATACAAAAGTGTTCTCTCAAAAATTAAGTCATTTATAGGATAGAACACAAAATTAGACCTCTAATGGCAGTGTGCTGCGCATTAAAATTGGTTGAGTGTTGAACCTGAAGAACATCAATATATGTGTATTGAATGAACAAACAATATTGTCGAGAAAGTGTCGGAAATTCAAGGAATTATCTCTGACTTTATGGGGCGAGTTGCGAGTTAACATTTGTTCGTTTATTGAATAAATGCACTCATCTATATAATAATAATTTGAATTATAAAGAAACTATATATATTCTTTCGATAATTGTAAACTAAATGGTGAAATTGTTATACACTTGTTCATACGGAGTAATTTATCAACTGGACTGTAATGGAATGTAACATGATTCATGAATATGTCGTGTGGCACCTTTAGAACAATTTTTTTCCGTTGAAGGAATCATCAAACAAAACAATACATAATGTGATTTATTTTTATATCGTCGACACTGCGTGACATCAAAATGAATATAATTCAAGAAAGAATGATGTGTTTTTGTAACTTTGTTTCTGTTTGAGACAATCATATATAGATAGATAAGGGTGTTCTGTAAATATTCGTAAAAGTTATAAACCCCACCACGGACCACCACTTCATCAGAAATTATTACTAATATATATTTATTATTTAAATATTTCGGGAGACTACCCTTGCGTCCTCTCCTACCCAGTGGACCAGTATTTGGGTTGAATACTCACGACATATTCTAATGTCATTTCCTATAGCAATAGTGCCAGTCGACAATATAATTATCTAATTAGTATTGCAGATAATTTCATAAATTACTCAGTATGTGAGTATGTGACAACTCACCAATTTTGTCTATACAATTATGTATTTCGATAGATACTTTATATTTTTAATTGAATGGCGTAATTTTCAATAAGAAAAAAAATATTTAAAATTTTTCTCATGTCAGTAACGGAGTTGAACTCAGTATCTCCGGATTGAATGACAAGCGCTTTAATCACTGTGCGATATTGAATCATCCAATGGAATATTACTAATATAATTTTCAGAGAAGAAAAGGGTTTTCTAATACGGAATTTTAATATTTTATTGAAACATTATTTCTTTGGTTTGACAAAATATTTTGTAAAATTAACATAATTTTACTCTTCTAAATTATCAAAATTAATAATAAGAAATGCGGAACACATTAGTTTGCCTCTAACATTGGCTGCCCATTGCGAACCAATCAATCAGAAATACTAATTAATTCGTCATTTGTGGCGGAAATATAAGACACGCAATTGCAAACAAACAATGCCGGTATATTTGTACTAAAAAATATCATTCGGAAATTGGAAATGTATGGTAGAACCAGGCAGAAAGGCACCAGGAAAATCATTTACGTATACATATGGGAAAAAAAAGGAAAGAAATCAAAATAGATCGTTGAATGGCATACCGCAGAAACAACCGGTATGATCGTAGAATATTTATTCGTTAAATATTAACAACAAAATTCGCGTTAGATTCAAAGGACCCGGATTGCGGATGTATCATTCCATGGAATGTTTTGGTTGGGTATGACAGGGTTAACAAAATGTTTATATAAATTATGTTATGTACATAAAATAGGCAGATAACAATATATTATAAAAATATGTTAACTACCTTATTAGTCTTTCTTTGTGAATTTAATATACTACGTACGTAATATATATACCATAATTTAACAGAGTAATAAAATGCGTATAATAATAATATATTTCATTTTTTTTTTCTATAAATTATCTTTACGATTATTTTTGATTTTGTTGTTCCTTATTTATTTATTATTTTGTTTATTAATGGATGTGGATATTGTAACTATAAATACATAATTATTATACTATACCTATTTTAGACATAGTACATCATATAATCCTATTTATTGGTTTTTTATTTCTTATCCATATAATTAATACATATTTTATTATTTATATATAATTAAAATGTTTTAAATTTTAACAAGTTTATTGTGCTTTTTTATGCCCTTCAAAATTTTTACACATATATTTTTTTTAAAGTAATATGAAATTATTAGTTATTTCTATAATATTGTTATAATATTGTGGAGATGTACGATGTACATTGTACGTTTCCATACCGCGTATGTAATAAATAAAGCGGATACTTACTTACATATATGTATTTCATTCTATATATAGAAAGGATGACTTGTGTAAATAATCGTATGTAATAATATAATAAAAATTTTTCGGAAACTATTTTTATTAAATAATAATAATAATAATACGACTATATAGAGATTATATAGAGACATATAATTATATATATATATATGGATAAAAAAAATACAAGAATATACACACATCAAAACGATGATTTTGATTTTTGATGATATCACCTGTGAAGCATCAGCGAGGATTTTAACTTAATATACACGTTTTTTGTGTTTTTATTTATATAGTAAAAACATTATATAATATTTAAAAAACCAGATATTTGGCATTGAAAATATACAATATATATATATATGTTTTTTGATGTGTTGATTATATAATATTAAAAATAATATATTTTTTCGTTATTCATTTTTAAATGCTGATGTGTTTTTCGCCATATAAACATACAATATATATTGTCTATACTGAATAGGGTAGAGTCTTCAGTCTTTGGCCATATATTATATATAATAGTACAAATTACATTATAATGATGACATATAATTTGAAAATTTCATATAAAACATTCAACATAATATAAATAATGCATTGCATTTTAATTCAATTTTTTTCTCACCTACTCTTTCCCACAAATCTATTTGAATTTCACTCATTTCTGCGCCGATGTCTCCACATTTTGAATGAAACTGTCTGTGTGAGCATGGTTTTGACTGCATTTTAACAATTCATTCACCTCACACCAGAATCAAAGAGACAGTCAAAACTATTGGTTTAGAATGTGGTGGAAGCGGACAAAAGAATGAAAAAAAAACGGCATTCATTCTGCATTAAACAGAAAAATTTTAAATATAATCTCTATTTTCTGGAATACAAGCAAAAATATTTTATTTGATTAGAAGAATATTACACTGGAAAAAAAAGTACATGGATCCAATTAAAAAGTAACTTCGAAACAATGAAATATTAATTAATTTTGCTCCAAAGTTCACATGGATCATTGTTAAAATTAAATAACATTTATTAAATCAACGAATAATTCATTAAAACATAATATCGAAAATGAATGTTTTTCAATGAATCACTTCACGTTGGTTTAAAAAGAATTGTATAATTGTTTTGATGAATATTATTCATTTTTTCAACGTGTTTTCTGTTTAATAACTTATTATTCTGAACATAAATTAATTAATGATAGCGAATGCATTCATTCAATAAACGAGTATATTAAGATAATTTTTAAAAATGAACAATATTAATGAATTATTCATTGAAACGATAAAAAAAATGGGCTTATAAACGCTATTCATTGAAATTATGTACAAATTTATTTTCAGGGTATAGTCCAAAGCACTTGGAACAACTGAAAAATGTAAAAATTCGTTAGAAAATACTCGGTTTGCAAAAGAAAAATATTTTCACAATTCACTGAATGTATGGTTTCTTCTTACTTCCATTCATTTCTTCGTGTAATCCGCTTCCTTAAACAAATAATTTGCAGAACTTCTGCCATACGGATACTCATTATACCGAAAAGATGAGATTTGGAAACTTGAAAAAAATACACACTGTGACCGAAAATATGAACCATTACTCTATTCTTACAAAAATATATGCATATTTATTTATATTTACAATATTATAATAATATTAATACATTTATTTAATAAATTAATTTTCCAAAAAAATATTAAAATTGCAATGAATAAACATAAACAAACATAATGTATAGCCAAACACTGGTTCGAAAAATAACCGGAATTAAGAAAAATAATTTTATTTATTGGATATATATACAAGTTTCAGCTTAAAAATACATCGTTTTGTGCACGCGATCAATCGTTTTTTTTTATGTGGATCGTCGTTGACTGCAGTTTAAATGTTTTCAATTTGTGCAAATCTCTGTTTCATTTCATGGACAACTTAAGGTTAGTAAATAGCGCGAAAATAGTAACATGGAGATAATTCGGGTGAATTAGTCGAAAATAAATTTGATTCTATATAAAAATTAGTAATAATTGTCCCACGTGCAATACTCAGCAACTGTATCAAAATGAATACGGTTTATCAAACGCACTTTGATACACCAAGATAATACAAAACAATATGCATTTAACAATTATAATACCGCGGTTGGAACAAATTCTTTGTAATATGATACTCTTGGAATCGTAACAACAAACTTGGGTTTTTTTTTATTTTTGATTTTATTAAACGAGATTTTTTTTGCAATTTCCTTCATTAGTTGTTAAGAGAGTATCGTTTCATTTAGCATTTTTAATTATACGTATTTGGAATGATCTATTCGGTACAATTTTTGATCATCACACAATATAGTTGAACCAATTTTGAATTCACCTTCCTTGAATCATTTTTTTTTAATTAAATCACATAAATTGTTGTTTTTTTGTATACCATATTTTCCATTGCCATGATTGCCGCTGAAAGATTTCTTACTAACTTACATGAAATTAAACACTTTTTTTTTTTTGTGATCGATCCATATATTAAAAAGCCATATCGGTAATTTTGCGGACCGAACGTTAACGTAAAAAAAAAAGATTTAAACAATCACGATGATGATGATAATGACATCAGATATAAATATATAGAATTAAAACAACGGTGCGGTGGTGCGTTGATGTAATATTCCATTAATAGTTCAAATTGAATTGTAAAAAAAAAAGTAAAAGGATTCAGCATAAAAATTAATTAATTAATTTCTTATTATTTTTGTAGCATCAGCATACAAAAATCAATAACTTATAATTAAATATACTATTATTTTTCGTTGCCATTGACATGTATGACAATAATAATGATGTGATGTGTGTGTGTGTGAGTTTATTTTGTTGTATGCTTTTTGATGGCTATTGATGATTAAATAAAATTATCAGCATAAAACAAATAAAATAATTTGTTTATCTTTTTACTTGAACATTATTTATAACAATTGATAATGATAATAAAAAAAAACCACCTTTAAATTTCGTATGTGACCTTAATTACAATATCTTGTATTTCTTAATTATATATAATTTATAGTTTGATTCTATATACTAAACTCTGTATTTGCGTATACATAATGGGTAAATGTTTAAGGTAACCGCGCAATAATCGAAAATAGTATTTATTTTTGTAACCCTCAAAATCTGAACGTTTTTGTCGTCGTATCGCATAAATTTGTTAAAGAAAGCTTCTTTTGTCTTTGCAGCACAAATATGCTCAAGTTCATTTATAAATTTTAAATTAATTAATTTCTTAACTTATATACCGATAACAAATAAAAAGTGTGTATGATAATTGTTTTTGAACATGTGTGTCTTAAAATTTCTTCTTATCATCTATGCTTTTTTTTTTACAATATATGGCATTGGATTAAATTCAATATATATAAAAAACAAAACAAATTAATTTATTCGTACATTTTAATTATCGCAGATAAAATTTTAAAAAATTTCTTTATAATTATTTTATCAATATACTCGTTTTGTTTTTATTGTCATGAAAATGTACACAGAAAATATATTTTGATAACTGTGCACACATAACCAAATAATTGAAATGTGACAATGCGTTTTTATTATTTATTATCATATGATTTAATATATTGTATTTTTTTGAGGTCAGTAATCTTTATATCATAATATTAATCTTTTTTTGGTTATAGATATAAATATAAAATTAATTTTTTGTACATGACATAACGCAATTATACAAAAACAAAAATAAATATATACGCATAAAATATACGTTAGTGATAATGATTCTCGCAGCTAATTGAAATCTTAAGGTCATCATATTTAATGACTGTATATGACGTGTACGAGTATATTATTATATTATATAACCCATCCATCCATTCGACAACATATTAAATTAATTTTTTAATTAAAAATTATTGTTTTCTTTTAAATTTTTTGTTATATTGCTCTGTTATGTGCGTCGTCGGTGTCGGTACAATTTATGCGAATATTTTTATTTATTTTTTATATTGATCGATTAAATGAGGTAATTTTATATTATTAGAAATATGTGTATTTTTTTTTGTAAAACTTACCATTTCCTTGAAGATATCTATTGTATTTTGTTTTTTCTTATTTTTTCATTAAAAACATGCAAAATATATTTTATAGATGATTTCGATTTTTCTATAACTGCAAAGATAATTAAGATGAAAAAAATATTATATTATTAGATATATGTTTTAAAAATAAATATAAAATTATTTAATTTTAATTATAAAATATAAAAAAAAATAAATATTTTTCCTCGCCTGCCCGATGACTGATGATCGCAAGGTCAGTGCGAGAATTTTTTTATGATCATATAAATAAGTACTTCTTGAAAAATTGTATCTTATATCGTTATTAATTACACAAGTGTACTTATGTGTAAATATATATATATACTAAAAGTAATCATTAATTATCATGACTATTTTAAATAAAATCAATTATTATTTTGTGTTTGTTTCAAAACTCATCTCTCTATAAATGATCATTTTTTTTGGTGTTCAAAAATATATATAATTTCGATCAATCGCAATTTTGTTCGAGAAGATATTATATAAGTGTAATAAATATGTAAATAATGAATTTTAAACTCTTATAGTCATATCAACCGCTTTGCTATCACTTGGAATTTCACACCAGTATTTTATATATATAATTTTTTGGCGATATGAAACTTTGGCATTCTCTGCATGTAAATTACAAACAATATAACCACCGCGTTGCTACTGTTATCACTTAGAATTTCACATCAGTATTTTATATTAGACTTTTGCGGGTAAAAAACCTTCGCATTCCCTGCAAGTAAGTTGCTTTCATTTTATATTTACTTGATAATAAGAGTTTATTAAACTAGACTATATAATTTTATTTGAATTAAAAAAATATAATAATACAAATTTCAAAAGTATCGTAAAACCACCGCGTCCGATGGTGGGAATATATGTATAAGGGTTGGGAAGATCTGCCGGATCACTGTGGAATTTGACAATTTATTTTGATATTACAATTCTTATAGCCAAAAATAGTGATCTTGTAAGAAATTGAGTGTATAGCGATCGATATCATGATAACTGATTAAATTAATTATTTCTAAAAGCAGATGTTTTAAGTGTAAAGTTTTTTTAACTTTTAAGAGCTAAATTTCTCTCTAGCGCACCACGACGCGACGATGATTTATTTTGTCCCCATGTATACCGAGTGTATGATAAATACGAGTTAATTGCGATCGAAAAAAAATTAATTTCCTATACATTTACTATTATACACGGTTACGTATTTACTATGTCTATACGGTTACGCATATGACACCAGAAATATTTCTTATAAATTATTCATTAATTGTATAGAATTAATATTTGCGCCTCGCATAAACCGGACATTTACATATACCATGTCGATTCTTCGTAAACAAAAAACATTTAGCACAAATGGAGTGATTCAATCTTAATTCGTGTCTGCTTATACAAATATACAGAAGTAACCTCTCCTCTGGATCTTAACTTTTTCCTGTGACAGCAGTCGATATAAAGTATGTATTAATCTCCATATCTACAAACAAACTCTTTATTTATTCTCGAAGCCATAAATACCGCGTTTTATCTACTTATTTGGAGAAAGTCTATAGATATTGTAAATATATGCCGACTGTCTTCAGATGTTCAATTTTTTCACAGATAAAGGGACTGCTTCTGTGTTGCTGCATGGAATTTAATTAAAATTTAATATAAGCTAAACTATCATCTACATAAATTGCATGCTTGGTTACAAATTCTCCGGTTGTAAAAAATGTTTCCTGTCGGAGGAATCCGCAGGCATATGGTACTTTTGTTTATGACTTATCATGGATCTCTACTTATGGACTTAACACCTGCTTAACCATATATATATGCGTATAATAAATATTTCATTATAAATTATTTAATATTAAAAATACAAATTTATTAATTTGTATAATTTAATTAAAATTTAATTAATTATACATTTATGGTGTGTGTGGTGGTGATTGATGGTGGTATAGTGTGACTTGTGCCTTATATTTTTATAAATATATAATATAAATTATTTTATTGTATTTATCTGCGTGACTAAAATGAAATAATAAAAATTCTCCGATTTATTCTGTAATTTATATATTAATAAAGAAACTTACATTTTTATTTATATACTTTGTATAAATTGTATTGGAAAGTTTTTGCCGATTTTATAATCCATTCATTGTTAACAAGTTTGTTTCATTGATTTTGAAAATCGCATATCACGAAGACTTGTGTTGAACATATGCCACGCTATATGCAGAAGAACAAGCATGAAGAGATATTGATCTGGACTGGGTTGATTTTAATTTGCTCGGTCATCCAAAAAAGTTTCAAACAATAAACAATTGTAGGTATTATTGGAAGTTATTTTTCAATATTTACATAATGTTGAAGAAAATTTTGGGAAATAATTACGAATAAGAGTTTAAGAATTGAAACATCGAAAGAAAAAGAAATGCCTATTGAATTGATACTTACCAATTATTGTATAATTAATTTAATAAAATATTGAAATGGGACAACTCCAAAGTGTAGTGTTTAAACCTCCCGTCATCTGCACCAGATATATTGTTCCATCACATTACGTTGTGATTTTGTTTCGGCAGAAATTTTTCAATACTCTATAATATTTTTGTACCTATACACTGCAAACAACATCAGACAATCAAATGAACCATACAATATTATTATATTAATTAAGTATATATAATATTTTATTATTAATCAACTGTGACATTTATATTAAATTAATATAACATTTAATTTTATTAAGATTTGAGGGAGTGATTATTATTATTATTATATTATGTTTTTAGTATGATTTTTGTTATATTATTATAACTATAACTAAATATACAATAGATAGATGATGTTTAAATCAGGACTGGAAACCATTTACGTTTTGGTTTTTGGTTTCAATGCTCTCATATCACATCAAATAAATGTCCCATTGAATTTCTCCAGTATCATTTATCCGAATATTTTGTATTTTATGAACTTAATTATAAAAAGTTCTAATATTTTGTATTCACTTCCATTTATAAAATCCAATAAATATTCTCAATGTATATGTAATAGCACTATATATAGAAGCGTTTAGTTAACTTACACAAGGATTTTATTTTATGATAAATTTTCGGTGATCTTGGGGGGGTTTTGAAAACCATCCAATCTTCTTATATTCAAAGAACATTTTAAGAGTTAGATTATATATAGAAATGTGCGTGCGGTATACCAAATATAAACGCATTTTAAATTTTATAACGAAAAACGATGGGTCTCTGAATTTCCCAATGAAATTTAATTGTTCTATTTTATTTCTACAAAATCGGTTTCCAGTACTATATATTGTACATATGATTTAAATCTTTAAATATTAATCTTTTCAGTATATCGCTATATAGTTATATAATAATATATAGTTAATTAAAAATAATTTATAATCTTATAATATAATTAAAATATGTATAATATCAGGTCGGTAATTTTTAATTGTATATTTAAATGTATACGCAAATAATTCTTGTTTATATTAAGAATTTAAATAATGCTATTATTTTTAAGTTTATTTTTTTACAGTCTACATTCGACGATCGATGTATAACAAACTTCCTATTCAGTCATCTTTTTATTCTGTACCTTCGATTTTGTATGTTAAAAACAATTTATGTAACAACCTTGCCTTTCCCTGTGTGTTATAACACTTCCTATATTCAATCAGCCATATAAATTAATATATAGCTCTATACGCTCTATGTATATAAATCTATAGAGAATAACGCCAAAATCATAAAGAAAGTGTATTCTAAATTCTTATGCATACAAAAATTAGTAAGTTTATTTCTTTTCTCAACTCTTTGAATTATTATGTGATAAAATTGTGATACCATTTCAGGGTTTTTTTACTGAACTACTTTTCACTGTATATAATTATATGAATTGAATTTTCATTGATTTACATGAATTCGAATATTTTTTTAAAAATTTAAATCTAATGTCAAAAATGTTAAAGATGAGTAAATTTAAAACTGTATATAGACAAAGAAATATAAGAAAATGTATTAAATTTAGTCAATTTTGGTGCTTACTATATGAGATAACTTCAAAATTTTCAACCTAAACTATTGTGTACTAAGCCAATTGCATATATCTGACTAATTTTCTGGTAAATTTAGATGAAATTTAATATATGTGAGCTTTATATGGAATAAATGTACAAACGTGCAATGGGATTAATTGTAAAGTGTTTGGGGAATGAATTTTAAAATAAATATATACAAGTGTCCTCTGATGGGTATACATTTATAGAAGAAATTTCTTGAGTTTTGCGAAAAATTGATGTAAGAATTAAACTATTAATTTATTATATATCATAATGATATTATTATTTAATAATTTAATATTATTATAACTTAACATGAAGACATATGATGAAGAACTCTAATAATTATATTTTTAAAATAGTTTCTAGTATAAAATTTATATAAATATAAATATCGGTACTTTAACTAACAATTAAACAATGACTATAATTAAACGATACCTCTATTCTATACATACATTATATCCTAATAATTTATAGTACAAGACCCTACAACTCGGCCGTCCTGACTTATAATCGTCCCGATTATTGTATTCAAGTAAAATTTAATCTATTAATTTACATGTATGTATACAATCTTGTTTCATTTAGTTAATGTACCCAAATTTAAAATTTTTTTTTTTTTTTATAATTATTATAACTACTTAATTTAATTTCAGTTAACAACTATGCAACTATAATGTAACCATGTCAATTCAATCTTGAAATTTTTGAAAAACAATCAATATTTAGTTAAATTTTTTTTTCTTTTAAATCATAGAGTTTCATATTTGCAGGAGAACATATTCCACTATACGGTAACCTTGAAATTTGGATATTGTCTATATCCGTAATTCGATATCTGTCGTTATCAAACATTTCAGTTATCTCATAGGGACCGCGAAATTTAGGCCATAGTTTCTTATTAGTACCCGGTGTATTTACTACATTTTTAACTAAAACGTAATCGCCAACTTTATAAATATGTGGCGGCTTGTGTTTCTGGTCGTAATATGATTTATTATATTCTTGATTTTTAATTATTGTATTAGATGCCTTTTCTCTAATATCATATAAGTCATTTTGTTTTTCATTATTGTCTACTTTTATGGAATTAATATATTCTAAGATCTTATCACAAAACTTTCCTTTTTGGTTATTTTCAAAATTTGCCCGTTTATCAGACTTATTGTCAGAATAAGCTTCAAATACAATATTACTAATTTCTGAATTATGTTCAACCGACAATTTGTTATTAATATTTAAAATAGGATATGAATCTCTATCATCAATCACATTAATATTTAAAATTTGTTTTTCAAAATTTTCGTCGTTAATAAAACTATTACACATGGAATTGACCTGATTGCTATTCAATTCTTCATTGTCATTAATCCGAATATTTTTTCTTAAAACTAAGTTATTAGCTTTTATAAAATCCCTACCTAAAATTACAGGATAATTCATAGATAACTTCTTAACTATAAACAAATTTACAAATACAATATTATTATTAAAATTAATTTTACATTTTGTATTACCAATTATATTAAGACTGCTATTATTCAAACCACAAAAATTATAGTTGTTTTCAGTAATCCTATTTATTAAAATTTCTGGAATATACTGCTCTTGCAGAAAACTAATTGGACTTCCTGTATCCATTAATGTCAATAAATTTAGTGTGATATTTGCTGCATCACCTTCGAAAATAAAAGAAATTTGTTTCTCAAATTCATTTTTAATTAACTTTAAATTTGATGCTTGAATGTCGGCATGATGAATTGATGAATCAGCATTCTTCTTTGGAAAATTAACTGGATTATAAGGAACATTACAATCCCGAAATCGATGTCCCATTTTTCCACAACGGTAACACGAACCTTTTTCTCGTACTTGCATTGGACAATTATTTTTCCAATGGCCAAATTTATTACAGTTGAAACATTTAATTTTTACATCATGTTGTACGTTTTTATTTTCAGGATACTGTTGTTTATTTAATTGAGGTGAATTATATACATTATTAGATTTTGCTTTAATTTTCTCATATTTATGTAATACAATTTTTAACTCGTCAATATTTTTCGCACTATATAATAACATTTTATTTGAGTGAGAATCAGATATACCTTCTATAATATAATTCATAATATCTGCTTCATCAATGTTGGATAGGGCAGCAATTTCTTGCATAATTAAAATATATTGTTGCCAAGTTTCATCTCGATTTTTCTTTCGATTTCTTAATTCATTGTGTACGTCAGCATCCGTTATTTTTTTATCAAATTCTTTTAACAATGCATTTTTAAATTCATTGTATGTTTTAACAAAAACGGTTCTTAAAAATAATTTTGCCGTACCTATCATTAATCTTTTTGCATATAAAAATTTCGTTTTATCATCTATACATAATATTTCAGCAGATTCTTCAAAATTCATAATCCAATTTTTTATTGAATAATAATTATCACCACTAAATTGTTGGAAACTATCCTCAATATCTTTAAAATTATAAAAAGGTTTACTTACAATGCTCATATTATCCATATGTTCTTCTTCCGAAAGTTCTCGTAGCTTTTTTTTTAAATCGGAAATTTCTTTCTTTTTATTAAAAATATTTTTTAACCTAAGCAGTTCATCATTTAGAACCTGTGTCTCATCAACTGAATTTTCATGTAACATATCTTCATTTTCATCATTATCTTCAAATAGTAATTTTAATTCTTCTTCCGTTAAGTCTTGCCACGCTTCACTCAATCGAAATTTCAGTGATGCTTTCGTTCCCGAAATCGACAAATTCAATTTTAACAATTTATTTTTCAATTGGCTGACATTAGCCGTATTGAGGAATTGTTGTAAAAAATTTGTATCCATATCACCTATGACTATAGACACGTATATAAAAAAAAATTTTCACCCAACGGTAACGGTTTCACTAATTAAAAAAATTTTTATAAAAAACTACACAAAATTCAACAATTATTTCACAAATACAACTTTTTTAAAAATACTAAAAACCACGTTACGGATACATATATCCTTCTATCGTTAGGTCCTATAATCCTATGATTCTTTATTCCACTTCTGATTTTGTAAGAATTAAACTATTAATTTATTATATATCATAATGATATTATTATTTAATAATTTAATATTATTATAACTTAACATGAAGACATATGATGAAGAACTCTAATAATTATATTTTTAAAATAATTTCTAGTATAAAATTTATATAAATATAAATATCGGTACTTTAACTAACAATTAAACAATGACTATAATTAAACGATACCTCTATTCTATACATACATTATATCCTAATAATTTATAGTACAAGACCCTACATTGATGACATACTAATAAGCGGTGCTATGTTGAGTTTCGTTAACTTTAATGGACGGAAATAAAATGATTTCAAAAATATCCGATAAACTATAGAAATGTATTTAATTTTATAATTTTTTTCTAATTTAATCATCTTCAGTAATCCAAATAATATATAGATTTCTGCAGAATTTATTCAATATTATGGTAATTTCCCGTTAAAAGGATAGCTATAGAATATTTAAACTTTCAAATTCAATTGACTATATCATTTAATAACAAGCTATGTATATTTCAATAAATTACTTAAAACATGCGGACGCAAACATTCGCTGTTTTTCTGTGTATGACGTGTATATTAAACAAAATTTTGAATTCCCGTGAGATTTTATTACATATAGGTTTCACTGTATATACAATATATGATATTATATTTGCGTATTAAATTGTATATTATAATAAGTTTATTATTAAGCAATAATTGTAAAATGATAAAAATCATAGGTACTATTATTATTATTATTATTATTAAAATAATATTGTGTATACATTAGTTTTATATTATATTGTTAATTTGATGATTCTTATATATGAGAGTTTATTACAATAAAAGATGGTTGGATGATGAGTGGTCGCGGTAAATTTAAAGACACATACCGCGCGTATATGTTGTTCACATTGTAGTTGAAAATATTGTTTGAATTTGAATATTTAATTTTTTTTATTTGAAATGATTAATTGTATATTTATGTAAAAAGAAAATGAATAAAAAAAATTATAGTATTTGTTTTTAATTAACCAATTGTAGCGATCAAGGTTAAATATTTAATTATTTATATTATACGCAGACGTTATTATATTTATTGTATTCTTTCTATATATTGAAGACACTTTAAAAAATATCAAAATAAGCGTTATAAAGTATTCAAAATATAAAATCTATATAAGTACGCAAAGTAACGAGTACATGTTTAATAATTATATTATGCATTACATTATTAAAATATTATTAGTTCATATGATATAATTATTTTGTTGTTGTTATTGTTTTGTTTCGTTGTTGGCTGTGTGTGTATATTTTAAAATTAAATGAATACAACAACATTCTATCAGGTATAAAGATAAAAAAAAATAAAGAATATTACATAAATATATTCTTAAATATAAAAATAAAAATTAATTGTATTACATATATGCGTTGTTTGTTATAAAATAATAAAACAATACAAATAATAATATTCTGACAGTTATATTCGCACCGATGATGCCGAGCACACATAACATAAAAATATGTATAATATTATTAACATAATATTGTGTATAAGATAAAAAAAAAATGTATTATCTTAAAAAGTTATTATTGTTTGTTATATTTATATATTTCTCTGTATAGTGAAACATTACCATTTTTTATGCATATCCATATACGCGCACATAATATATACCTCGTATATATACAGGGTGTCCCAATTTTCGACGGCAATACGAAAACCCTAGGTTCTCTGGGTCATTTTGCGTCGAAAATATTATATAACATTTTGGCCAATTCGACTTCGACACGAAGTTACACGCAAATAACCAAATTTTCAATCAGACCGTGTTTTGCACTCTACTGGTATCAATATCTCAATAACTGATTATCCAATTTTGAATTTTTGATACACTATTAACATTAGCATACCGAGATCTTTAATTTGACGTTAAGATAAGATAATTCGGGCATGTGGTTATCGAGATACTTACAGGAATGTTGACAATTTGATGAACGCCATTTTTCTTTTTGAGTTTGTTCAAGCATAAGTCGAAAAATTATGATGAAAAATTTTTTTCGGTATAAGTTTAAAAACTTGCCACATTCATAAGCTTTCATTTAAGGTATAACATTACGATAGATCTCAACTGGTTCCAAATATATTCACAAATAACTACAACGATGTAGGCATAAAATTGATTTTCGCTATTGAAAAATTTCATCTGTTTTTTGGCTTTATCCAGAACCAACAATATGGACGTGACAGATAATTGATTTCATACACTCCTATGCATTCACAGAAGCCTTCACACACACACACAAACGATCTCAAACACAAAGACCCACACACATAAACACACGAAAGCACACGCACTCATATCATTACAGTTTTAAGCAAACAAAACCTAAAGTATTTGCTGAAAATGTGCTACTTCAACTCGAATACATAGCAACAATGCTTTTCAATAGATCGAACCAACCTAAGTGTTTGCTGTTAATTGTGGCGAAGGTTTTGAATACAGTCATCAATAAGCTGAATTAACTCTTCAAGTGAATTAATAGCAGTTGCATAGACTTTTTCTTTAAGACAACCCCATAAAGAGAAATCCAATGGATGTAAGTCTCGAGAACTTGGCAACCATCTTATGGGCCGGCCTCTACAACTCCATCTTTAAACGAGTGCAGATGTGGTTTCAACATGATGGTGGCCCAGCGCACTATGGAGGGAATGTTAGATGCTGACTGGACGCAAACTTATATCAAAGATGGATTGGCAGAGGTGGGCTCATAAGATGGTCGCCAAGTTCTCCAGACTTAAATCTGTTGGATTTCTATTTAATTCAGTCGAAAATCGGGACACCCTGTATATATATAGAACAAAATTATAATTCGACCGAGCATAACGCAGCAAACGTCTCGTATATTATTAAATAAAATTAAATAACAAGAAAGATTACTTTAGAAAAATTTAATACATAATAATAATAAAATTAAATTAATTTGTTTACAATTGACCGTTTTTTTGTTGTTGTTGGTGTTGTTTTGTTATGCTTTTTAAAATAAAATTTAATTTTAACTTATTTTAATTTAACATAGTATAAATAAACATAAATATATATACAATACTTTAGTTTATATACTAGATTTAACCATTAAACCGTCTGTCCGAAAAAATAAACGAAATGATTTTCTAATGGATCTGATAACATCGTATATATTGTGGCGGATGGCTGATTGATTTATGTATTGTGAATTGATCCCTCCAAATGCTGGGTTTTTTATTTCAATAAAAAAATTTAATTAAAATTGGTTAAAATGTTTGAAATTCTTGCAAGCGTTTACGATATATTGAAACTAAACCTGAGAAATACCACTATATTCGTTTTATCTTAACCTCTGGGTGTGTAAAAGTTGAATAAATTATGAAAACAAATGTTTGTGACCATGTGTATTCACACCGAACTAAATTTTCAGGTAAATCAACTGTTATGAACTGCCATCTTTTTCAATTGCAGACCAAATATAAATAGCTTCATAGTGGATTTTCATTTTCTTTTTATACAGAATTAACAAATTTCATCAAATTTTTATAAGTAAATGAGATTTACACGCCGTGAAAACATATAGCCGATTTTCTATATATTCGAATACAATGAAAATTTAAACAAATTTGTACAAAAATTAATATATTTCTTAGTGTGAGGAAAAATATTTCGAATAAATTTTTATCATAAAAATAATTTTACTTTTTTCTTATATTATTTAAATATTTCAGATCACACTATATCGCCTGGTCGATTTCGTTTTCCCTACCAAGTGAACCATACAATTATGAATATGTGTTGATTATTTAAAAATTTAGAAAATGTACCAGATTAAATAAAATATGCTCCATATATGTGACATATACCATTGAATGCCACAACTTCTATTTATTTATCGGACAAATGGTTTATTTAAATATTTAATAATTTAAACAAACAAACTTACATAATTTTTTTAAATTTATTGAAAAAACAGCAGTTTTTTTAATTTTTGTTAAAATTATACTATACTATTTTATTTTTATACAATAAAATTGTAACAGCATATCTGAGAATATAAAGATAACATTGAGTAAAATAAAATATATATATTTACTCTGATCCAAAAAAGCAACTGCGGAATAATAATTCATTTTTAAACTGATGCCATGCACCAAAATCTTAATTAATTTTATTTTAAAATGGTTTTTTGTTTTCGTATAATTTTAAAATTAGTTGTTTTAGACGTTTAGAAGTTTTATAACCAGTGTTTCTGGTACAAATGTTATTTTGAAATAATTTAACTGCTGCGATAATGGGTAATATTTGCTTTTAATTTAGTATTATAGACGATACGATATATATCAGTTCATTGAATTTTAGTATAGATAAATAAAATTAAATTATTAACAATAAGTGGCCAAAAATTATTGCGAGAACATTGATGTGAATAATTTTGTTTTTTTGGATAAACGTGACAAAGAAAATCAGCTTGCGGTGAATGTATTGCGGAAAAGTAACTCATGGATTTTGCATCCGTCCCATCATTATTCAATAAATTTTTAGCAAAAAAATATTATATAATATAATATCAGTTTCAATCATCTTACGCACAGTGCCTATTATCAATTGGCTATATATACAAAGGATTACCTTCAAGGTAAACGTTTTGTTGATAGTACAGTTATTGAATCGATTACAGAAAATTTACGAATTATACCATTACAGATTCGATAATACCGCATAAAAATCGATTTTTAAAAAGTACTTTTTAATGATTTATGTGCTTTTTTCAACAAATGCAGAGATTATATTTTGAAGTTATGAAAAAATTAAATATTTATAAAATAAAATATAATATAAATACATATTATCTTTGTAATATCCAATATACATCGGTCGGGTTAGATGTGTACACCATCACACACACACACATACACACACAGTCCTATATTGGCATTGTCAAACGACACCACACAATATTCTAAACCAAAATATATTGGAACTCAAATATATATTTGAACTTATTGTTATATAGATAATATTGTGATATGGTTTGAATATCTATATATATTTGGCATAGGTTAACATTATCAATATGACGCTAAGCGGGATTAATTGTAATCAATTTTTATATATTTATATTATATTTTTATTAAAATTTTATGGTAATAACACTCTATACCCGTAACATTATAGTGTTTATAGTTTATTTATAATTCATCATATTTTATTGTTAGTCATAGGAAATTTAAAATGCTTTAAATATTTTGAATAATTTTAAATTAAATTTATAATATTATTATTATTTTAGATATAAACATTTCACACCCAATATTATAATTATATGTTAATAATAACAATAATAATTTATTTAAATATTATTTAAACAAACGTAAAAGTCAAAACTATTTTTTGTATATACACAAAATTTTTTGGTGCGTACTCAACATTTGTTATTTATATTATACAGAGGATAATTTAAAAGGTATATACCGCATCCATATAAAATAGCCAAACGAAATTCCCATATAGTGTGGCTTATTCTATTTATGATGAATTCTAATTGTAATTAAATACTGTATGATCAGGGACTGTTTTTTTCGTTTTTTCGTATGAAATTAATAATACCATATTTAAAACTGAAACTAAATTTTACTAAATATATTGCCTATTTGATAATTTTACATTATATTATGATTTCTCTGTTGTCAAGTAATGATGAGAGCCTGTCTGTTTCGTCGACAAATTTTGAATATCCATATTACTCGAGTTTACCAAAAGTCATACACGAGAATTTTACTTGAGTAAAACTTGAGTAAAATTCGAAATAAATTAATTACATTATGAGATAATATATTTATTCTAAACGTATAATTATATTTTGTCATTTGAAAAAATTACTTTTCAAAAATATTTTATTCACACCTTTTACTGTAAAGAAATGTCCAATGACAAAATTCGTTGTGTTCGTTAACTATAGAAACTGAAGTGGGCTGCTGAATAATATGTTTTAAAGTATCGAATAAATTTTTTAATGTTATTATTTGTCCATTTGTTTCATATATATTTACAATTGATGAGTTTCTTATATCCGGATTGATGGACGCACATATTCGGATTGATGAACACATTTTAATTGTGTAATTCAATTTTAGATAAATTGATTTTGGTGTTGGTTGAACATACTTTGTTTAGGATCACCGGAGATAGATGAATCGCAGTTAGACTTAGAACAATAAGAATCCGATAGATTAATCAATTTTATTGTGAAATGTTTTATCATATTTTTTTTATATATTCTGTTGTTAAACAAACCTCGATAAACAATATACGACCTTATATGTTCTTAAACAAATATATTAAATAATTTTAGATAAAGTAAGTTATCTTACTGTTAAAATTTTATAATCTTAAAAGTTTGTTTGTAACTAAATGTATCATTATAAAATTATTTTGAATAATAAATAAAGAATTGAATTGAATTGAAAAATATTCTGTTTAAGAGCATTGTATTCTTCATTCATATTCATTTTGAACTATGCAGATATTTCACCAAAGACACTAAATTCTCATTACTTCCTTGATTGAATAATTATTTTAAGTGATTCAAATATTTCTTTGGAAATTTCAAAATTTGTTCACTTTGTATACGATGATGAAGCCATTCCTTTCAGCAGCAATTTTAAACATTTTCATAACAATTATTATAATTGTAAGTAATAGATAATTTATACAATTAGTATTTATTTTATTTTTTTCTCCAAGTGAAGTTTTATGTCATCTAATAAACCTTTCATTACAGCCAAGTTGGTAAATTACTTCGCATGGGAGTATATAACAATTTACCAATTGTACTATAATTAACGAAAGATAGATGTTTTTAAAATACTATTATTTTTATATGAGTGATTAGCCCATAGTATTAGTATAGTATACAAAAAATTCAAAAAATTTATTTTTAATTGAGTAAAGCTTAGCAAAAAAAATTAGAGCTCATCAGTTGTTTTATTCGACTATTTATTAGTCGACAAGTAAATATACTTGCGTTAAAAACTGCGTTAAATGCGTTGATGTGTACATTAAACTTAAACGAAAAATAGATAAATATTTATTATATGTGCAATCGTTGGCGATACCAATACAAAACTTACTATTTATATTTATAAAGTATTTCTAATATGCGATCATTAATTGTAATATTAATCATTAATATAAATTTAAAAAGTGAATATGAATTTATAATATATTGTACCAAAAAAAATATTATATAAAATCTACATACAATAAAAAATGTAATATAATTAAATAAATAATACCTATACATTTTATTTTGTATATTCTCATATCATTAAAATAAAATAAATATAATTTAATACTTTGTATCGTACATATATTAAAATATTATTAAATAATTTCATATGTCACACAAAATATAAATATTATATATCGCATACACGACTCAACCTCTCTAGGTATCTAGAAAATCAATTTTTAAATTTTTTTTTAATTTATTTAAATATTATAGAGTAATTGTACTCTTAACGTATATATTTATTATTATAATATTACTATAACCCGCATGTTAAAAGGTACTGTACCATATTAATTTTAAATAATTTAAAACATATACCATATTAATATATATATATATATTGTAGATTAAGCAGTGCGTAATAATTTTAATTTCCTGTATTTGTTCATAAATATATGGTATGTGTGTGTATTAACCTTTGTAATTGTGTTTTATAAATAATATGTATATATAGAATTATTATTATAATTTAATATATAATAATAATATTATTACATGTATAAATTGTGCTGATATCGGCGCAATGTGATTGATATGAACTATTATAAAATATTTAAAGAAACATTATTCATATTACATTGTCTGTGCGTTATTCATATTTATATAGTTAGTTAGATAAAAAGATAAAGGAAATACTATTTTATTATTAACACTTTCTTTGTGTTATATACTAAGCGACTAACTACTATTTTTATAATATAAAATAATACTATATTGCAGACAAAAATAGACAATAAACAGAACTTTTTTATACAATGACATAAATATGATAATTAATTATATATTGTAGAATTATTTCATTTATTGTATTATATACACAATACACAATTTTAATGAAGGTTATCTACTAATTTTTATTAATTATATATATTTATATGGGTTCCCATAAAAGGATTTTTTTTTTTAATATTACAATATGTACAATTGTCATAAATAATTTACACTTTTATAATGTACGTACTTAAATTAATTATAGATTAAAAAATACTCTTAAGTGCTGCTATACATTTATTTATATTGTTATTGTTATGCATAAATACATTCAAATTACAAATATCTTTATGTGAATTTTAAATTCCATATAATTGAGTAATTTATATATAAATATATATGCTTATAATAGACTACTATTTTTATATAATTATCACATGATCATTATAAAAGTCTAGCTACATCGATACACTACTGCACGATCGATTAGCATATAAATGCTATATAGACCTAAAGTGTTGGCACAGTCAATAAGTGTTTTAATCAGTAATTTTAGACAATTAAAATGAAAAACTATATTTCGAGAATTATCTATAGAGAATACGACGGCGGTGCGGTGAATACAGAAGCAATTCATAAGGTGTATTTTATGTAATTTGATCACTATACAATTGCCGATTTGTGAGCTGAGCGGCGCTCTATCATGATAAAATTTTTTAGTTGTTAAATGAGGTTGTTTTTTTCCTAATTTTATTCGTTCAAACTGCAGTCTATATAGTAATGCGACAAATATAATAAACTCGGCGACCGATCTTGCTGCCATAACTATTCCTATATATACAAATGTTTGTGCGCAGAATGTTAGGTGCACGTTTATGTGCTCATTTATATCGCATACCATATCCATTCGGGAAAACACAACGATATAAAAACCAAACAGGTATTGCCAAATCCGAAAAGAAATTATAAAATATGTATAACCAAACTGGACCTAATAGCATCATTTTCTAAATTATAGCATCCTATACTCTCCATTTGTGTGCTTTTATTTTAATTTGTGTCATAAAATAATAGTAATAATAGAAATAATAATTGAATAAATACATTTTACTGTATAAATGAGCACTATATAAGATATTTCTGTGTCAGCTATCTTAAGTTTTTTTTTAATATACGGTTGTTTAACAAACGATATCATAAGAATTTTGTTGATCATTCGTTGTGTTTCGTTACCTTTTTTCCAGTGAAAAGACATATTTTTACCAAACTTTATATTTTTCATCTTCAATACCCGCCTTTGGAATCATCATGTATCGCAATTGGTATGTAGACCAATTTATCTTGTATGAGAATGATTTAAGTGCGCCAATGTATTTAATTACTTTTTTAACTACTACTAAGAATATTTTCCAGAAGTTTATCAAACGCAGATGTGACAAAATGTTTAAGTAATACCTGATAAATCCAATATATATTATGAAATTATATTATATCATATTTTTAAATATTCCTATATACAGATTTTAAGATGTTTAAGGACGAGCGTATACGGTATTATAATAGTCTAATTTGGTGTGTGAATATTTAAAATGGAAAAGAATCAATCCATGATAATTCAATTTAAATTACTTAAATAAGTAATTTCAAATTTGAAATTAATTAATTTCCTTAAATATAAAGTCTCATTATGACCTCATTCAAAACGCAATAAAGGATATCACACATATCCTTATTCAAAAATTTATTATACAATAATAAAGTATAGAAAGTTATATATTTAACATTTCCAACAATTTTTACCGATACGCAGTGACACCCAATCCAGATAAAAAATATAAAACATTTGTTTAAAAGTAGCGATACAATAAAAAATTGCAATTGAAGTATTGCAACAAAAGTAACTAGTATTTTTAAGTATCTTATATATTGCTATAAATTATTTTAAGTAGAAATACTTTTAAATACTTTTTTAAGATACTTATATCAGAAGTATCTAAGATATCCCTATCTAGTAGCAATTTTTTGTTTATAAACTGTTGGTTAAATGTATGTTTACTATGCGGTTATAATAATGTTTATTCCATGTTTTGCAAACCTATTTATTGCAAAAAATAATGTTATAGCAAAACATTTACTAAATCATAAATTTTTTTTAAAACCAATTTATTGCAAAATAATGTCAGAAAAATGGTTTTTATAACTGGTGATGTCTTTGTTATATTAAATTAAACTGTAGTATCATTTCTGTAATTTTTTTTTGAAAATTTTGAACTATTACATATTAGATCCACTGCTGAATGTTGTTCAAATTATCACCCTAATATTCCCAATAGAATAATTCTACTTTGGTTTATTTTTGGAATGAAACTAAAAACATTTACATAAAAACTAAAATAACAACGTTTTGTTTACAATGAATTGTGAAAAACACAATTTCAATGTTGCAAATATTTCATTTTATATTATACAACTATTATAAACTTACTTAAATTTATTTTAAATTTAATATTAAATGCTACTCAATAAATCGAAATTTAATTTAACATTTATTTAACTGTTTATTTAAAATTTTTCCAAATATTTTATAATAAATTGTTTTAAAGATAATCTAAACGTATTTTCTTCTAACGTATAGAGAGATAGATTATTTTTCAAACAATAATTATTGCAATGCTACTAGAATATATAGTACCATTTCTTATTTATCGATCTGTTAAAAGGGCTTTCATATTTCATAAACTATATTTGTAAATTCATAAAGTAAAATATGTACGTAGCGTACCCATCACAAAAAGGAAATTTTGTTGAGACACGCAACACTCGCAATTTATGTACTGAAGCAAAAATGCGTAATATATTGTACATTTTATTAATATATGCATAAATTTCTGTTGATTCACTGTATCACTAAAAAATTACTATAAATAAATAAAGACATCAACCAACGTTATATAAATACTGCAAATAAATTATGATACCTGTTTCTTACACAAAATGTATACTAAAATTAATCAATAAGTGAAATTTTATATAAGTAAACATTTTTAATGTGATATGTATATTTCTTGGGAATTTTAATATTAATTCTATAAGAATTTTAAAGATTGAAAAATATTTTCTTATATACTAAAGTGTATGTGTGTGTTTGTGTGTTTCGGAGAGTTTTTATGTCAAATTTTTCGAAAAGAAATTTATTAAAATTATTTAAAATAAATAATAATAAAATAATTGTATGATTCATTTGTACTTTTAATAAATTCTTAATTGATTTTTATTATTTTATATTATTTTTATATATAAATAAATGGGGTTTTTGTGGATTTAATTATAATATATTTAATTATTTCTATTTATAAAACATATCTATATATATTTATCACAATCAAAATCATAATACGATACACGGACGGTGTATAAAAATTCCCATTGTAATAATTTAAATAGTATTTCATTAAAAATCGTAAGGGTGAATCACAACATATAAATGTCATATTTATATTTACGTATATGGTTTTAATGATGACTATACATAATTATATTTAAGTATACAATACGTGCCGTCGTGTGAAACATACACAAATGTAAACTCATCTGTGCCGTTGTTAAATAAAAAAGTAGATCATCTTCATCTTATATATACAGTCATTTTTTTTGGTAGTGCGTTGTTAAATATATGTATTGTATAATAAAGATGAAATAGAAATATATTCTGTTATGATGCCAAATTATTAGCTCCATTATTTATGATTATTATTGCGATTAAACACACACATAGATATAACAATTTTGCAAAAACTATGTTTGTAATAATTTAAAGAAAAGATTAGAGTTGATTAAAAAAAATAATAAAAAAATTAATAAATAATTTTTCAATTTAAATTTTATTTTATTTCATCATATCGTGTTATATTGAATATTGATTACTTTTGGTGCTTGATCTCTCTTGCCACTACCTCTACCTCTGTCTACCACTTTGGTATTATTCAATTATTATTATTATTATTATGAAGAATTAATAAATATGTAAATATTTAATATGCGATGTGACCCCGTACATTGTATTTATAATTATATTTATGATAATTTAATTTAAATTTAATTTATTTTCAAATATTTTTTTTATTATAAAACAAATAATATTTTGTATAATTTAATTATTATTTTATGTGTAATCGTGTCTTTTTTTTTCCATATATTATAATATAGTAAAATAAAAACATTAATAATTTGAGATAAAGAAATATTACAGCAACAATACAAATTTTTATTGGAAATTATTTATTTGTTATATAATAAAGAAATATGTTATAGGAGGATGATGGTAGTATGTATGGTGGTGTATATATTTTGTTTAGAATTAATCGATAGATTGTGTATAAATAAAGTTATCAATCAAACAAAATAAAAATGAGAAAAAAATAATAATTGTATAATTTCCTGAACAATTGTGTGTTCATAAGATTGCAATTTTATATTATTTATTTATAATTATTTTGTATTTTATATTATTTATATTTATAGAGGCGCTGGTATATTTATGCATATATAAAAAGCATGTTTTTACGTATATTTTTATGTATGTTATAAACAATCAATAGTGTTTTTCATTCATATACTTAATCTTTTGTACAGTTTGTATACTAATTTTTAAAATTATGAGAGTATATCATCATCGCAGTGTAATGTTGCCAAAATAACTCAACGATATATTCGCGGATGTTGATTGTATAGAGAAATCAATGTGTATATTCATGTTGAAACTACATTTAATGCAAAATTTATTAAAAGTACCTCGTAAACCTATATACATGCCTAAATGATGATACAAGTTTTTCAGTAATTTCAAGGGCCAAGCGTGAAAAAATTGTTTTCATATTACAATATCACTATATTTTCCTATAACAGCCGTGTTGAAAGTATTATGAAAAAAAAATTGGAATGTTAACTTTTAAGAATTTGCATCTTTTTGAATTACGGGCTATAGTTTTAAATGGATTTCCATTTTTGTGTACAAAATTTTAAATTATAATCAATTTTCAATCTTTCATAGAAGAGATGTTTAAAATCAATTCATGCGCGTTCAAATTTCTTTAAATTTTGTCTGTCATCGATTGGAAAATCGGTGATATCTTTTGAACGCGTGAATCGATTTTAAAAATCTTCTTCTTGGAAATTGATTATAACTTGCAATTCTGTATACAAAAATAGAAATCCATTGAAAATATGGCCCGCAATCTATAAAGATGATAATTAGAAAAAGTCAATTTTCCGGAAAATTTAGTATGGTGAACATCGAAATTTTTTTTCATAATTTAGTCTAATTTCTTTCATCCAAGTTATAAGATAAAAATATAGTGATATTAAAAACAGAAGGCTATTTCTCTGGTTTCGCTACTTTAGGTACTGCAAAATTTATCTTAAATTAACTTTAATTTAAAAGAAAATAATACTGCTAATAATAATTATTTCACTTGATCGTAAACTTGTTTATTTCATTGTTTAAATATAATATATTAATAGAAAATTTGCAAAAAATTCAAATTCGATTTGATTCAATAACTTTCAATAAAATTATATATATAAGGTTGTCAAATATCTCCCTTCCGCCTTTTTGTCTTTTTAATTTCGCGGCTATGTACAAAGCGCTACAGAGCTCGTATCTGGCAACACTGTACATAATTTGAAAGCTCTTGACATAACAAACAAAACGACGCTATGTATGATTAGTTTGGATATTGCGTTCAACAGTTATAGACGTGTAAACATGGAGTTCACTAACGCCGAAATTCGCGCTATTTTAAAGTTTTCCTTCGTTAAAGGCAAATCCGCTAGAGAAACGTTCCGTGAGATTAATGGTGTTTTGGGGGATGGTACTCTATCACTTCGAACCGCGGAGGAATGGTTTCGACGATTCAGAGCCGGTGAAAACGACACCATGGATAAGCCAGCCGGCGGAAGACCTGTGACGACAAATACCGATCAAATCATGGAATACATCGAGTTAGACCGGCATGTGGCATCTCGTGACATCGCCCAGGAGATGGGAGTTAGTCACCACACCATTTTAAACCATCTGCAGAAGGCTGGATACAAAAAAAAGCTTGATGTTTGGGTGCCACATGAATTTACAGTGAAAAATCTAATGGACCGAATTTCCATTTGCGAAATGCTGCTGAAACGGAACGAACTCGACCCATTCTTGAAGCGGATGGTGACTGGCGACGAAAAATGGATCACATACGACAATATCAAGCGAAAACGGTCGTGGTCGCAGGCCGGTGAATCGTCCCAAACAGTGGCCAAGCCGGTATTGACGGCCAGGAAGGTTTTGCTGTGTGTTTGGTGGGATTGGAAGGGAATCATCCACTATGAGCTGCTCCCATATGGCCAGACGCTTAATTCTACCATCTACTGCGAACAACTGGACCGCTTGAAGCAGGCGATCGACCAGAAGCGTCCAGAATTGGCCAAAAGGAAGGGTGTAGTGTTCCACCAGGACAACGCCACACCACACACTTCGTTGATGACTCGTCAGAAGCTACGGGAGCTCGGATGGGAGGTTTTATCGCATCCACCATATAGCCCGGACATAGCGCCAAGTGATTACCACCTGTTCCTGTCCATGGCGAACGCCCTTGGTGGTGTAAAGTTGATCTCAAAAGAGGCTTGTGAAAAGTGGCTGTCCGAGTTCTTCGCAAATAAGGAGGGGGGCTTCTACGAGGGAGGTATTATGAAGTTGCAGTCTAGATGGAAAGAGATTATCGAACAAAACGGCGCATATTTGAACTAAATCCGATTACTGTAACACTTTTTATAAAGCATTGAATAAAGAGCAAAAAGGCGGAAGGGAGATAGTTGACAACCTAATATTAATATAATATTATTATAAAGTCCAAATAATATTTTTAGGTATAAAATTATCATAAATTTCCAATAAAATATTTACTTTGAACATCACATGGACAATTTTCGATGAATTTAATTTTATAAATCCATTGTGGTCGTAAAAATTCTATGACACACTGTGTATAGCAAAAAAATAATCATAATTTATTATATAAAAATAATTTATGATTATTATTTTTAAAATAAATATTCAATATTGCATGTTAAAAATACATAAGTTTTGTAGATGAGGTATATATATATTTTATTGTACCAATATATTGGATGTATACCTATGATTCTGTCAATTTTTACTAAATAGAATACCTATTCTTTGAAGTTTTCCATTTACTTCATTGATTAACGATTTACTGGAATACAAAATTTACACTAGTCATACCCTCCATCGAATTCAACTTATAAGGAGTGGTTTGAACAGAGGATTCCCTCGATGATTATTACTTATATTTATTTTCGATCCGATTGTTACATGCACTTGCATTCAAGCAGCATTTAATAAATCATAAAGAATTCGAAAACTGTTTCGTTACATGTTCAGAATCATAGGTATACACACCCAATATTATTATAGGGAAACAAAATTCTATATAGGATAGGGAAAAAACAAAAACTTAACACCGCCGCTCGCGCTTTTGATATATTCCCTTTATATTTTCTGTTTATAGTATCCAGAAATATGAAGAAATAAATAAAATAACAATGTGTTTATTTTTAAATTTATTTAGAACATCATAAATTCATGTATATATTTTATTTACATTTATGCTATACCAGTGATTATATTGTATTTACTATAACCATATAGATAGGGTGTTGTACTTTGGATAGCTATATAATCGACGTAACGTTGTAACGTCACTCTGTCACACCTGAAATATATCGACGTTATTGCATCCAATTTTGTATTGATTTTTTGATATTAAAACTTTTATTATTTTTAAGTTTTCAACCCAAATCAACCCATTTTTTATCCATTGAGCAATTTGAACCATTATTTCATTATGGACTGTCCTTTCTCACATATAATTCAAATATCAAAAACTTTGAGCTTTGCCAAATTTGCATTTATTTAGTCGATTACTTTGAAATTTTCTGCAAATATATTTCCAGCTATATAGATGCTCTTTCACATGTGGTGCAATTCATAACATATGGTATACTTCATATAATTTGGCCATATCAATTGCTGCTATATGATATAAAATGTTTCTTACGATAGTAGTGATAAGGTATTTTTTTTAATTTCTTCGTTTAAACATTCTAATGATTAGAAATAATAATAATATGCACCCGGTGATTATTATATATATAGATTTTTAGATTTTTGCCAAATATTCGTCGTTTTCCCATGTGCAATTTCAGTACACGCATTTGTCATATAACTATAGAAACTATCACGTTTCGAACAAAGAGTAATGAATCGACATATAGAAATTCTTATTGATTACGTGCGTGAACAGTTTAAAAGAAAACGTTCGTTTTTAATAGATTGTAAACAATCGCGGTACCCGCATCATGCTGATAGGCTTGTTTATATATAGGTCTTTCGGCGATAATCATTTCATATGCGACGTGAATCTCTTTGCAACAAGCCATTTTTTTAGGTTTGGAAACAGGAAAAAATCACTAGGAGCTAAATCTAAACTGTATGGTGAATATGGAACAATTTCGTAGCTTAATTCATTCAATTTTGCTGTTGTTAAACGTAACGTATGTTATCTTAATGAAAAAGATTTACTTTACTAAATGTTGTCGTTTTATTTTAATTTCATCATCCAATGGCGCCAATAATTTACAATAATATTCACTATTTATTGCCGTTCCTCTGGTATGAATATTATACCATGTGCATTCCAAAAAACAGTGCCATATAACCTTTTCTGCTGATTTATCCGTTTTTGCCTTCTTTAGTGAACTTCCCACCTCGCTCGTTATCCATTGTTTCGATTGATTTTTTTTATCGGGTGTGTAGTGATAGATCCATTTCTCATCAATAGTCAATAAATCACAACTCTTTTGGATTATATAGCCAAAAGTTCCTCACAACGTGATTATATCTTATGTGGTAATGTTAACAAACGAGGCGGCATCCATCTTCCATATAGATTTTTAATATTCAATCCCTAATATGTACCATAATATCCTACTAATCTATCATTTGAAATTTTGAACATTTTAGCAAGCTCTCGTAATTTTCATATTTGTCACTGCATCATGTACTATTCTTACCATTTCAATGGCTGTTTTATAAGCTAGACACACAGAAGATTTAACTAATTAGTTTGCTCACAAACTAATTCAGTAACTAAACTGGTGACACACTGGCAAACCATTAGTTTACTATTGTTTTGATATTTATTGTTGTACGAGAGTGAGAAAATTACAAATAGTTTAGTTTGTTTACATATGATTTTTTTTAATATTTAATATATTTATTGTAATTTATAAATCCGATAGTTCATTTTATTTACAATTAAACATTTAGTTAAATATTTTTAATAATAATAATATAAAATTATGGTTCCAAATTCCAAAAAATAAATCGATTACGATGGTTCAAATTTTCATTTTTAATTATTGTAAATTAAATTAAATACTCAGAAACTTTTGTCATTCAATTTAAATCAACTTTATTTATATTATTATTATTTATTATTTTATACTTGTCAATATAGAGTTTCAATTCTTTGTTATTGTTATTATTTGATAAATATAACCTATTTTTTTTATTTGTTTATTTATTTTGGCATTTAATTTTGACATTCGACACGGAATTCCAGTTCGAATTTCCTATATTTGAGAGAAACTAATTAGTTTCACACCAACTACAGACATTTTATTGTAGTTAGGCTAACTAAATCAATACACTACAAACTACTCGAATTTTTTCTCAAATTGGTTATAACTACAATTTTAGTTGGTTACCTCCTCTGTGTGTCTAGCATATTAGCCTTCTTTCTTGCTTATTTACTTTTATGTACTTATTAAATTGCTTGTAAATAATAAACTACTTGATCGATTGGTTTGATAATTTTTGCATAATGCCTTTTAACAGAATGTTGTTTCCAAAATGGTAATTGTAAAAATTTTAAATAATAATAACTAGATGTTGTATGTATAGTTACAGGAAATATATCGAACAACCCTCGTTCATATCATATTTTCTTTAAATCTTCACCTTAAACGTATGTGGGGTCAAGGTCAAATATTATTTATTTTTTATATTTGTACCCCTTTTTCTATATATACATTTTTTTTTTTGCAGAGCAACCCACCTGCTGTATTTTATACGTTTTATAAATGCTTGTACGAAAAATAAGAAAAAAAAAAAACGAAATAGTATAGAAAACTAAAGAAGATTACTATTTTACATGTCTTCGCATTCTTCTTAATAAAATTTAATAGTTATATATAGTTTTAAAAATAATATTTTATATATTGTATGTACACAAATACATATAAATACCATATAATTAAAATGAAAATTACTTGCTCTCCTCTGCTTCTATGATGGTGTACCATTTACATATAGTTTAAGTTTAAAATAATATTTTGCGTGAAGACAATCTATAAATATAGGTTTATCCTTTCTCATATTCTGTATATATGCAGTCTATCTTAAGAAATATATGGTACATAATTTACTTATACTATATATTTAGGTGTACCTAAATTGTTATATGTTTTTTTATTTTATTATAATTCTTTATTGTGTGTGTTTGTTTGCCGTGGTTCTTTTTATTTCAGTTTTTTTTTTGCCTGATGCCCGGTATTATATATTAAATTAATTTAGAATATATATATACATTATAATATAATATGGATTGGAAATGGTGAAGGCGTTTTGCAATGCTAAAAAGAAGATCTACTATTTTATGTATATTCTATGGGTTTGTGTGTGTGTGTGTGTGTGTGTGTGTACATAAACTATACATATAAATATTTAAATTTTTATATTACAAAAAATCTTTTGTACCTACTATATATCCAACATTTAAATTTGTGTGTGTATATATATGTCTGCTGCGATGATGTTTCTTATATACATACACGGACTGACTTTATAATATATATCTTCTATATACAAACGATATCTCTATCTATATCTAATAATATAATATAGTAGTAAATATATAACTATAACTATATATATATATATATATTCTTTTAATTTTAATTCTATAATTGAAGTTCTTGAACTCATGTCTTATGAGATGATACAAGCCATTTTATTTTTTTATTTTTTTCTTATATTATTTTTCTTATATTATTCTTGTAGAGTTTATGTGCAAACAAAAAAAAAAAAAAAACAACGAATAATAACATTTAAATTGCACATAGAGAAAATAACTTCAAAACAAAAATATACATAATTTATTCAATCTATTCTCTAGTATATCTATACTTTAAGTTATAAATATATATATATATATATGGAATAACCGAACAACTCTAACATATAAAATCTTATTGTACACTATATTTTATTTATACCATATTATTATTATTATGTCTACATATACAGTTAAACCTCCTGATAAAGGATACAAAAAAAAAAGGAGTCCTATATTCGAAACCATTTACCAATAAATTTTTTTTATTATATGTATTACTCTTCTATATAATAAAAACAGTTTCATTAAATTTCAAAATAAATTTCATATATAGACGAGTCGTACGTTGTCGTATATGAATTGCCAAACGCGTCGATACGTCAATGACATGATTCTATAAAATAAAAAACTGATTCATTTTCATGTGGTATATAAATTGTCACACATCAATGACAATGGTTCGATAAAATACAGAAGTAATTCTTAATAATAATATATGTGCCTTTTTAAGAGTTTTTTTTTTACCGTCTTGTTTGCTAAATTTTATCTTTCCACACTTACTTTTTCGTTCTCCATGAGCTGTCACGAAGAGCACACACATGAACGCGTTGTTCCTAATGACCTCTATTTAATTTGTGCAAATTTACCAAACTATTTTCTTAAGTTTATAAATATTTGTATTGACTGAAGTTGAATTGTATAAAAAACCCAAAAAAATATATTTGAATTTATTGTTGGAACAATGTTAAAATTAATTAAAAATAATTAAAAAACTGTTTTATCATTGGAGGGAATGCGCCGAACGCGATATTGTATCCAGTATGTGGATACTGTATTTTTGTGATTTTTAAAAGAAATCGTAAAATGGACATCTCAATTTGTGTGCAATTTCATATGTGAAGATATTTGTAGTAAAACGAAAAATTCAAACAGAATGAATTGATTTTCATTGGTAGTAGAACACAAATAAAATTCTATCGAGATTCGGTGTGGTGAGGCAGTAATTCTCAGAATGATTTTACCGAATCGGAACTATGACTGGGTATGATTATGATTGCGAATATATATATATATAGGATCACTTTTGAACAAATAAAGAGACTTACACAGCAAGGCAGTAAAGACTAAAATGACAAACATACCGACTGCTTTTGAAATAAAAAACGATTCAGAACATCAGAATCAATCGAAATCGAAATTTTGAGGTGTGGCAAGACAGTTTATATAACAGCACCATACGAACGCAATTGGAGCCTTAACTATTGACGACACCAACAATGGGATAAATTTTAATACAGTTGGAATTTCGAGTATATAGGTGTAGAGAGTATTTATAATAAATTGAATTGAATAAACCAATAATGCAGTCAGTGGTAACCCAATACATTATCCAATGTGGTTTAACCGTTGGCAGATACATCCTGCTTATACGAGAAGGTAGTAGCAATAATATACTCATGCTCAAACCAAATAAATCTCTAGCTGAACACAATATATACTAGGTGATGTATTTATAAAATTCAGCGGAAGTACATTATCAAGACCAAATGATATGGGTTTAGTTTGGGACGAGAAAAGTTTTCCGTTGGAGATTTTATCAATCAATATTTTAAAGAAGAGTAATAGAATGGAATGTAAAAACTTTCGGTGAATATGCCTATGCTTAACGCACATATCATATAAAAAGTATTAGGAGAAATTAAATAAACAACGCCATATGTGATTTGCGCAGCGAAACTAATTGGTGAATACCAATATATGTGACTTCAGAAGCGGTAGATAGACCCATACAACCAATAAATGATGGAAAAAAATCTTAGGAAAGGAAATATTTACAACAACAATTCATCAATTATTTGTAGACTTCCTCAGCACCCATATATGATTCCATTGAAATACCGCAGTTTTGTTTAACGCAACATAAAAGAGTTCGCTGCTTTAGAAAGTCAAAATTGCGAATGTGTAATATACGGCGATTTGATCTTATTGTAATGTGTAAGTTTATATATGAAAATCTTTTTGATAACATTAAGTATATATAGTCCTATTTGGAAGTTGTTCAATTATACTGATCCTTTTTGGATGTTTAACTGTATTTATTTACATTATATTACATACAGCAATATATTCTAACATAATAATAATAATAATAATAATAATAATAATAATAATAATAATAATAATAATAATAGTAATAATAGTGGGATTAAAATATATATATATATTCACTCTCTGTCTGTGATGGGGGGGTGCGTTGTTTGTTATACAATGTTGTACAGAGTTTTCTTTTGCACATATATATTATAATAGACTTTATTCGGAAATGAAAAGTGTTAAATATTTAATGTAACATTGTAAAGATAGAAAAAAAAAATAATAATAATATTAAAAGTACCTAATAAAATTTTATAGTCGCACAAGAAAAAGGTATATATAGATAATATGATAATATACAATATATAAAACTTATAACATGAACATCATCCCATTCGATGTACAATATAAAAGAAAACATGCACTTTAATATACTAATCTCTATGTATAACTACAATATATAAATAAATCGCATTTAAAAAAAAAGGTGATTCAATTTAAAGTGAACTAGTACTAAAATATATTCGATTACGAATTTTTGCTTAATTTTTGTGCTTTTCCGTGTGCATAGACTTAAAATGTGTCTCTCTGACATTGAATGCAAACAAAAAATGTATATAGGCTCTCTTCTATCTACTGCGGAGGCTCAGAGTAAACGTAAAATTAACAATGAGACACTGTAACTGTAGAAAACCGTTTGCATACAACAAACTGCACCGGTATCATCAAACAGTGAAAAATGTGTTAGACTCATGTCTGTTCTTGCCTTATCATTTTCTATACTTCACCTCGATGGGACAGAGAAGTTGAAAATTTGATGTCTAAATGGTTTGCTTTAAAAGACGAACAATTCTATTGGCGTCGCATCCACAAATTAGAGAGGTGGTCAAAATGTGTAAAAAGCAATGGCCAATATTTTGAATTAAATGTTTTTTCTACTTTCCCATTTAAAATTAGTGTTTAATTTTCACAAAATAACGCTCATTTGATACCGGTACGCCTGATATAACAATTTACCAATTGTGTACTGCCATTAACGAAAGATAGATGTTTTCATAATACTTGTGTGTATGTGCAGACATTGTTAATCTTTGAATAGCGTCCAACACCATATTTTCAAAGATATCCGTTTTTCTTTCCATTCCATAAACGAATAAATGGTCACCCAGCAGAAAAAATCCGAGTATTAAAAGAAATACCGAAAAATTTCCTATGAAAAATAGCGGAATTGAACACCGCTATATTTCATGATTAATAATATTAATATTTCGGCGCTATGCCACTGCGCTACTGAGTGTTGTTTATATTAAGTTTATAACTAAAGTTAAAATGAAATGATTTTTTTTTCAAATCATATATTATTCCAAGTGGAGCTTATATGGCTACTAATAACCATTCATTACAGTCAAGTTGGTAAATAACTCCACATGCGAACAGTATATAACAATTTACCAATTGTACTATAATTAACGAAAGATAAAGATGTTTTCTTAATTCTATTATTTTTATATGCGGTGCGATTAGTCCATAGTGATGTGTCTTTGAGTAACGTCCAACGTCCAATATCATATTTTCAAAGATATTTTTCTTTTTATTCCATAAACAAACATATGGTCATTCGCAGCTGGAAAAATTTTAGTATTAAATTGAATGCCGAAAAAATGGCCAATGAAAATAGCGGGCATTAGAATTATATACTGAAATATTAATAATCAAAATTATTTTACAATAAAAACCGAGCTTTTCTTCCCCACATCATATAGGATTTTCGTAACACAAAATATATAGATTTGGGCTTTACCACTGCAATTACAAAAAAAAAAATTCTTAAATGTACAAATGAAGTTTAATAAATAATAATAATGCGTTAAAAGATTTATTCCCCAAACATCATTTTTTTATATTTTATGAAAATATTTAAATTTTTTTCAAAATAGTATACTAATTCTGTTGGATATTGGTCCCAATCAAAATCCTTCCAAAATGATTGTCAATTTTGCTCTGTATATATAGTATTTACATTCTTAAAATGTGTCCTGTGTGATCCGAGTATTCATATATTCACATAAATTATTTTCATATATTAGTCTCAAACCTATGCATGGGCGGCATATATCTATGAAATTTGATCATGAATAAATTAGAAATAAAATAACAAAATTTTTATGTAATCTTTCCTTATGTACAATTCTGAAAATATAAATTGCAGTTGGTGTAAGTCATAGAGGATGTATCTTTGACTATAGGCAAAACTGTTTATGCATGTTTGATAGTTTTGTTAAAAAAGTATCCGCTGCAATCTATCCTTTCAACTTTTGACGTATATTAAATATATGTTGTTACAATCATAAATATATGTATCACTTTACAAGTTATGGAGTGCACTGTGCAAGTTGGCCGAGGAAATAATTACAAACTATCTGATATGAAAAAAAAATCAATCCTTCGTTCGCAACCCAAACTTCCACAATCCATTATTACTTTTTGTAATGCAGAACCAATTAATGCAACGCATAATATTATTATAACAATATTTAAATAATTATTCATAAATTAAAAGATAAAGTGTATTGTGTAAAACAATTACTGAAAAATATGATTTACTACTCCTAAAAATAAAACAAAGAGAAAAAATCAAATAGGACAATCATTTTGATACAAATAAAATGTTCAAATGGAACAATCATTTCGATGCGGAAGGCGAGTATTATTTATTTTTATAGGGTGCTTTCTCACACATTTCACAACTAATTTTTTTTACAAATATTTTTCAAGTTTAAGACATATATATTATTATAAGAAATACTTTTTATATATAGTACCCGCACCTGATGCCCATCTTGAATTTGTGGGGAAGCCTTTCACGCGATATTGAGTTTATATTCTATATATCTATTAAATGTTTCTAGAGATATCGAATTAGACCACCAATTGGGTCCTTTTTGTCCCTCCCCCTCCCCTCTAGTAAATCGTACTAGTTGGTTATCATAATGAAAATTAAACCACAGCATTTCCTCATTTTCATCATATAATTTTGAAAGTCAACCGAAACATATCCATTTTCCTTGAGCAGATCAAATCCGGTATCCTTCAATGTTCTATACTTGCCAAAGCCGGTCATTGATATACGGAATAGCGTTTGTTCGTCTTCCATGCACTAGTATCTTCCGATATAGGATTGCGATCCGCTTCGCAAATAATTATGTTAACGGAAGACAATTTTTTGTATTTAAACGAAACTTAACACTTTGAAGACAGTATGTGATGAATAGCATATACCTCCAATTCCCGCATATTTTGTTAAAATTATATAAATAAAAAATGATAATTTCGAAAACCAATTATAACATTAATTAAATCGGCTACATTATTAAATATTTATTAACATATATATAAAACTATTTTAATGTATTTTTTCCGTATGATATGCTTGAAAAGAAGTCCCCTTGTGGAGAGGTACTAAACAAAATTTGCAAATATATCGAATTTCTCTCCTCTTGTTGTGTTTGCCTTACATACAAGACATGTCTTACATGAATACTTTTTTTTTACCCGCTATCGACAATTTTCTCTAAAACATGTAGTCGCATATTACCAGATAATCGTCCTGGTGGATCGTAAAAAGAAGCATGCATGGTAGGAGTAGACGTTCCAGGTTGAATAACATCTGCTACATCTTCTTCTACTTCAGAATCATCACTAACCCATTTTTTTTACAACTTGCAGTAAAAATTGTTTTATATTTTACCCTTTCTTTATCGTTTAACTTGTTGCATACTGTGAAGTAAAAATTGTTTTATATTTTACCCTTTCTTTATCGTTTAACTTGTTGTATACTGTGAATGAATTGAACAGGGCACAATATACCTACATCATTGGTTGAAATTTTAAAAAACGTGAAAAAAACGTCATCCGTCTCCAACGGTTGGAAAAAAAACGTGAACCGTCTTCAATGTGTTAAGAGAATCACAATTGTTTATTTGTAGGAATTGGAAAATTATTATAATATTATTTTTAAATGTTTATTTTGAAATTCTATTTTATCATCGATATACGAATTTCGCACACTGTACTCGTATATGCATATTTCAATTATATGCATATATACAGTGAACAAATAATAAACGTTGACGACAATATATACAATATAAGTTGGAGACAGCGTAAGCCGTTAACGTACGACGGCGGACACACACGGGTATATTTATTAATAAAACCGCATATGTGAGGGAGAACTATTTTTTTCTTTTCCTACCATCATATCAATGTGCATAAAACAACTATTGCTGTGTACACATATAAATTTTTAAGTTAAAAATGCACAATACAAAATATAGTATAGAAATAGTACATATTATTATTACTATTATTATTTGTTTGTTTGTTTGTTTGTACACCGTGAGCACACACATTTGTACACATTACAAGAACTTAAAAAAAAAATAAAAATAATAAAAAACTTGAAATATAAAAATAAAATAAAATCTATATAGGAAAACTTGTTTTGGTGATTTCATTTTTAATTACATTATATGCGGTTCTTTTATTAATTTTCTATATAGTAGTCAATATATATTGTACTACAATATATTACTACTAACTACTTTAACTTAACTTAAATAAATTAAGTGTATACCATATATATATTTACTATTTATATTCACAATATAAAGATTTGAACCAAATATACACAATATTGTATACGAGAGTATCAAAATATTTAAATAAAACATTTATATATTTTATTCATATGGAAAAAAAGATCAAAAACTATTGATTATTGGTTAGTTATTGGTTAGTTTTTTTTTTTTCGTTTAATTAATTTTTCCTGTTATATATTCTTCGGAAACATTCCCAAACATTTTGTGGTAAAAGAAAATAATTTATTAATAATAATAATAATAATGTTGTTGTGAGAAAGAACTTATATAATTTATGTATTATCATCATATCATATCATATTTACATATGATGATGTATGATGTATGTTATTGACCTTGCGTTGCCGCCGCGATCTGATCATTCGATCAATTTGTTGGTTTTTTTTTTTATTAAGAAAGTTTTATAATAATTTATTTATTTATAAAATTCATAAAATTTAATATTATTTATTTAACATTTACTTACTTATTCAATTTAATTTCCTTAATTTTAAGCTTTATCACAACTCCTCTTTCCCATACAGGATATATTATATATTTATTTATGGTAAGTTTAACAATTTAATGTTATTAACATTAATACAAATGTCTTAAGTTTCACAACAAAATAAATATATTGTAACACTTTTTCAGAAAATAAAAAAACTAATCACAATTTCTTTTCTCTGTTACATTTTACAATTGCAAATTAGAAATTCACTATTTTTTTTTTTAAATATAAATCATAAAAATAAAGTGTAATTAATAATAATTATAATAATAATGGATACAAAATTATATTTAATATATATTTATGAAAAAAATATGTAACACGACACGACGACATATAAACACTGAAAATATATAGGCTTTGTACTGTGTGTGTGTGTGTGTGTATGATAAAAAACTATTTAAATAAATTAAATATTTATTAAGAACAAAAATATTAAAACACACTACGTTTTGTTAAAACTTTTTATTTGCACACAATTTTTAATTTTTTAACAACTCATAAATAAATTAAAATTTTAAAATTACTAAAAAATTATTTTGCTAATAATTCAACATTCAACACACACACACAATTTCTTTTTTTTTTTTTCTAATTTATTTATTATTTATTTATTTTTGATTTATATAGTTTTATTAAAATATTTTCTTGTTATATATGTCGCTTTGAATGTGCATATAAAATTTATATTTTTTATTGTATAAATTGTTATAGATTGGAATTAAGCGAGTCTCTTTGCACCGTATATGAGAAAACAAACGATAGCCAAAGACTTTTTTATATATCAATATATATTAACAATACATTATTTTCTGTAGACGTTCACAACACGACTGGTTCATTTTAATATATACTTTGTACAGTGAACTCTTATAAAAACTTGCTGGCTGCAACAAAAATATAAAATAATACCATCTATATCTATATCTATACGCAATACATGTATACGTATATCATATGATATAGAGGTGTATGTATATAAACGAGTATATAAAATATATTCGTAATGTATACAATAATCAGTGGCGTTGCGGGGCGGCTCATGGTGTAGCAGAAAATTGCAGACTTTTAATTTTTTCAACACCATCTTTTGTTATTTACTTTTGTAAAATACAATGAGAATCAATGGCGTAACTCATACGACGAATAGAGTCGTCACATAAACGAACTATTTTATTATGTATTGTCTTGAAACGTCGTATGCATTGTGGGACAGATTGTTTTCGATCCTTATTTAATTTTTATTTAAATTTATATATAGAAATTATACTATACAAATATTTTCATAAATTACAATGTTTCTTAAATAAGTTTAAAAATTAATTTAAATTTTTAACCAGCCAAAAAAATTGTAGCAAAATCCATTAATTAATATTTTATAATAACATGAGTAAATTTGATACATATTTCATGCAGACCTTTTTGTGTTTTACATTTGCTACAAATAACGAATTCATATTAATTTTCCTTGCTTATGATTGTTTTTCTTCTAAACAAAATATTAAATTTCATCCATTAATTTTTAATTGGGGTGAATTTCATATTTTTAGTGTCTTAATCCGGTCGGCGTTCATCGCATCTACTCAAAATTTGTTTTTGTGAAGTTTGTTCGCATAACTGAATTAGACGCAATGCATTTTGTCGTATTTCTTATGGTCTGCTCAATGATATATATTCTCTATATCTAAAAATATGGCAATTAAAAGAACCCAAAGTGACAATTAAGGATTTTGCTTCAGTTGGCAAAATTCCATTTATCATAATTCATTTGTTATGCAATGTTTATCGAAACATAATGGTCAATTAATTTAATAAAATTAATGTAAATTTTATACAATTTTTTATAACACCAGCTAAATCAATGCCAACGAAAACTTTCAACGGAACGAAAATTATACAATTTCATAATATTCGTTCAACGATTACTGTTGTTTGACGTAAAAAAAATGCCATCGTTTATATTTGCATGGGTTTTATATCGAACGGCGCGAACATTTTTTTTTTCTCATAGCATTTTTAATATAATACCATCAAAAAGTGGAAAAAGGTCGAAAAAAAATGAAGCTATTTTTTTGTACTTTTTGAGTTTATTACGACTACTTTTCAATAAAATTTTTAATAAACATGATATTTTCTTCATCTTCATCCATCATCTGACGAAGAAATCCGCGCTTTAATACACACGCACATCGACAAACACATTTGAAAATTTCATACGATCTTCGATTTTGTATATGTTTATTACAAATCATTAAAGGGGCAAGAATATTATTAGAATATATTAAAAATACTATCAGTTTTCTTTGTCTTTATAAAAGCCGTAAATTTATGCGATACAATATTTCTATTCTTTCGTAAATTGGATCAATTTCAAAATTTAACAATAAATGCATTAAAACTCTGAAATATCATATTTAGAAAATGCACACATCGGCCATCGATTATAGTTTAGTTTCTTACTTTTGCAACTAAATCTATAGAAATCATTTTATCAACGTATTGTCCACGCACCACCTTTTGTCTTATGAACGTATATAGCATTCGATTATATGTGGAAGTATCAATAATATAATATGCGATTCCGAAGTTGTGTTTTCAGTAAACTTACATTTTAAATTGATATCAAACGGTTAAATTTCTTATCCAACAAAAATTTTGGTGTTATACCCGGCGTTTCGTTTATTATTTCGGGGGCCAACTTGTACGGGAAACATATCCATCGTTATGCTGTATTTTATTACTTAATTAAATAAGCGTTCCAGAACACCATGAACGATTGCCACAATAGCCTCACTGACATTTGGCTATAATATACCATATATTAATATAATAAAAAAACTAACAAAACTTTAAATTGGAAAAGAGATATTATATATTTATGTTTATATACTCTTACTCGCGTTGTCGATTCTGTGTGAGTGTATGAGTGTTTAATATACCTGGATGGCAAAAAAAAAAATACAACAAACACTAAAACCATCAACTCTAAAAAACTAAAACAGGGCGCTGTGTTGTGTTGTTAGTAAAATTTCATTTGTATATATATTCTTGTGTTAGGTATATAGGTATAACGCGAGTGACGAGACTTGATTGCTGTTTATATATTTTGTATATAGTTTTACCTGGTGCAGAAGTATATAGGGTAAAATAACCAGTTTACGGACAAATTTAGTTGAATCATAAGTACCGAAAGATATTTTTTTTTTAAGATAATATTTGTGTTTATTAATTAATTTATTTGAAGACTCATTTAGTGCTGTATACTGTCCAATACAAATATAGTTAAATAACTTAATATAATTAATAGATCAGCCTAAGGAGGAAATCAGAATGAGAATCTCAAAAATCCCCTGTGGAAATATATGTACTGTGTTACAATAGCGTATATAACGGCTCCAACATTTCATGCATTTCGTGTTTAATGAAAAAAATCAATCAATATGATTTGCAAAAATACGTCTTTTATCAAGCCAAATGCAAAGATGCTTAATTAAATTAAAATCAAAATGGTGTGCGGGATGTAAAATAATTATATTTTTATATTTATATCTCATAACTTTATATTTGTCAATGTTTAATTAAGGTTAAACTTTTAATTTTACACCATATATAAAAAGTCGTTAAATAAGATTGAGCAATTCATAAGAATCCGCGAAAACACAATTAATTAAATATAATTTTAAATCGTCCAACATACATTATGGTAAATAATTATGGAATGTTTTATCATACCAAGAAAATCATTAATAAATAAAATAAACAAAATTTAGTCCAAAATGGCTAACCTGAGGAATTTTAGAATCAATACGTCAAAAACATTAGATAATCATCCGTTTAAAATAACCGATACGATTTGGAAAATATGGACACCATTCTATAAGATAAATAAAATTATCATTAAAACCTCAAGCTTTGATAATTCGAGAAATAATATTCCATGTGAGATAATCTGTTAAAAGTTTTGCTAAAGTTATGCAATCAAATTGACACCGATCGACAAATAAGTTCTCGTGCAGTACGGATAAATTTTGCAAGATAATGATATATTCTAAAGTATATTGAAAAAGCAATTCCATTGCAATTCCCTGAGTATAACTATTTTTCCATACACTTTATCGTAGAAGTTATATGTAAATGTGATTAATGTTAGTCAATAGATCAAATAAGGCTTGGACACGTATTACGCATGGAGTGGGAACGTGTGCCGAAAAAACTATTGAAGGAATGGCTATCTGCATTGAACTGGATCCTTAAAATTCGGGATAGGTGAATAAGTAATTGATAAAAAATAAATTTAAGTACTCAAATTGACAATCATCCAAGATTCCAACCCGGTTCACGATCAAAAGTAACACCAAAATAATATTAGCGAGAGCAAATGGTCAAACAATTATTTCACTAAAAGGAAATATAATTTTTTAACGCAATTTGTAATACTTTCCATTTCTTTTATTATTAGCGTTGTGTGTTGATGCCATCAATCCAATTTTTGGTGTCGTACGTCAAAAGTTGTCAAATGTTGTTCGGAAAGTCTCAAATGTTGTTCGGAAAGTCCATGGTGCATCGATCGAAATAGGTGGTCGTCAGATAAGAGATCAGCTTTGGTAACTATACGGATTGTGGTAGAACATCCCATCCAAATATGATTTCTTTTTTAATTGTTCGACTTTTCTTTAATTTTTGGTTCACTTGATTACATCAAAAATCAAATGCATTTTGCAAACCAAATAATTAATAGTTTTATAAAATTTTTTGAAAACAAAACAAATTTATCAGAAACTATATATTAAACAATCAAATATGATATAAAAATTATACAATTTAAATTTATCGCACAATCATTATTGTTCCCTGCATTTTCTGATAAGCATACGCAACAACTGTATGGTTTTGTTAGTACATCGATTGTATGTTAAAAATTATATTACACTATACGCATTTATGCTTACACGAAATTTTGAATATGCACCTACAACATCAAGATACAAATTATGCTGTTTCTTCACATATCAGGCCATCCCAATCTTGGACGATGTATACTATGACAATTTTAAACGTAACATTACAAACGAAGTTTTGTGTGGAATTGATAACTTTTGTGTGCATCAAAAAATGAAAGAAATTTACCGGTAAATTCTGAAACATTACTTTATTACACACATTTTATACCCTAACAGATAATTCCGAAGGAATACTAATACTTTTACCCAATCATCTTCTTATATCAAAAAATAAATATGTTTAACTTTGAACGTGATGTGTGTGTTTTGTATATGCGGCGATGATTACAATTATTATAATATGGTTTTATACAATATTTTTTATTTAGACATTTGCTATATACAACAACTTTGAATCGAAAAATTATAATATATATTCTTAACAGTATTCTACTATTCACCTACACATCATACCATTTATTATTATTATTATTATTATTGTTATTATTGTGATTAAGGTATATGCTATGCATACATTAAGGAAAAACGAAATAAGAGAGATGCAATTTCTTATTTTCTACTCAGCATCATCAGCAATGCTGTTATTTATATTTTATATAGTACATTTACATAATAATATTACAGAATAGATTATACAATATATTTTATTTATTATTACAATACTTCGAATATACGAATATAATAACAGAATATGAATATAGGTATTATATTTTAAGAATATTTATTCAAATTTATATTTTATACGTGAGTTCAATAGGCTTTTATTAAATGCAAATGCAAATGATGAAAGAAAATCTTTGTTTATCTATTATATACAGCTTTCGAGATATGACATTATATTAATTGGGCAATATAAATTAGATATTGTATTTATAGAAATTATATATTGTATAATTATTATAACCGGTCCATTCAATTATAATCAATCAAATATTATTTAAAATTATGGAATTGAAAAGGTTCATATAGAGCTTTTTTTATTGTTTGTCATGTCTCACTCATCTTTTTAAAACGATTTCTTTTCGCTATATAATTTATACCATTAAATCTGTAAATTAAAAGTAATTAATAATAACTACTTTTCAAATTGTGATTCAAAAAATTGCGTTTATTTTGGGCATTCCATAAATTAAAGCATACAAATTTATAGATAATTTTATAACTCTGGTGTTCTTATTATAATTTCTATATGGTCAAAAATTGGATTAAGAATATGCAAAAATATATGCGTATTGGAAAGTGTCTATCAACCGCAAATAGATTGCCACATTTTCTGGTACTACTATATATACTTTGCTGACGGTTGAATCTGGGTCGTTACTTCTTCTCAATACGTTATTCTTATTCAGTGTATGTTTGTGTTAACAAAAACGTGATTTTTGTTTTGTTATTTTCGTTTAATTTTACAAAAAATACTTCTGAAAAGTAATCGAATGTGTTTCATGGTGGATATGCTCAACCAAATATGGTTCCAAACTATTATATACACACATTAATGCCAACTAACAATAAGTATATTTGATGGGATCAAAATGGAATGATATATATCATGTTGTCTATAGAAATAGGGTCAAATCATGTGAATATACGACAAATATTAAGAAAATATTGTTTCGCTGTATTTTTAGACGTCATTCGCAGGCATTTTATAAATTATAGCTTATTATGGGATTGTTTATATTGAAGATAAAACAATTAGTACTATCTTTTACCGAGGTTATATCTTATAGACAATAGATTTCGGGTTAAACATTGAACGGAGTGTTCACATATGAAGTCAAAAGTACTGCAGGACATTGTATGCGTGCTCCTTTATATTGTCTATTATTTACATACCGCGAATCTACCAATAACTAAACAAACGGTAATGAACACATTTTCAATATGAATCCAGATAGGTCATCTAATATACTATAACTAAATATATACTATACTTGGACAAAATGCAACTATAAATGACATTTACAATAAAATGCGTTTCATTGTGCCATCTTATCAATGAACAAGAAATTATTATTATACCAATATGGGACTTATCGGATTCAATTTTATATGGGACACTACCAGTAATTCGAATATCACATCTTTTCCACAACAAAGATATTAATGTAAATCGCAATATGCACCATCACGTTCGTCATAAATTTATAAATCCTGAAAATGTCAACAATACGTGAGTAAATAAAAAACTGTGACCAATTGGGATTTACAACAAAGCAGCCAAAGAGAGTATATGGCAAACAATTTGCATAAAATAACGCTAGTTTGCGTTTTGCGGCATAATGTTTAAATTTAAGTATTCATAACGATGGTACATCAAGGGATGACTATTCATCTGAACATATCGACACTATGTGTATACACAAGTCATATATAATAGATACTGAATATATCCAGGTGATATATTGAATTATTTATATATTATAAGAATGACAACAAAAAAAAACTTCTAATCGTAAACGCAATTGTTTTGGATGTTGTTTTCAGATATATTATTTCATTCATAGATGATTTCTTAAAAGGCTTTAAAGGTCTTTCAAAAATTAAAGCTTCATCACTATTACAAACTAATGTATAATTGCGATGAAATGAAAGAATATTATATATAAAAATTTATTTGTGGAGGATTACGTCTTTATGTCCATTTCGGAAACTAATGTATGTATTATTAGGCATTTTCCAAATGAATCATTAAATTTTTTGGTTTTTTTTGTTTCAACTCATAATTTATTCACGTTTATATGGGGAAATTATTAATATGTCTGGCTGAGAGATACCTATGCGTTTAGATTAAAAATATCTTATTTAAACTAATGCTTAAAACTTGCTAATTATTTATAATAATAAGTGATTCATTTTTTAAAATTTAATTTAAAAATCGCATTTAATCATAATAATTTATGTGTGTGTGTGCGTGTGTATATAAATATGTTTTTAACATAAAATTTATCTTATTTATATTTTAATAATGAATTAACATTATATTGTTTCAAAAGCATAGACAGAAAATTATAATTAATTTACACATCATTTTTAACCAATTATAAATTATTTATTAATAAAGATTTTTCTCGTTTTCATTGGATTTTATCACATTTTTATAAAATAATATATGTTTTATAATTGAAAGGAAAAAATTACAACGTCATAGATCGTTTTTTATTTTGTGTAATATAATACCACATTAAAAACAATCATATTCGCATGAAAACAAAACAACAAACAATATATTTTTAATAATAAGAATAAATAAACACATCATATCTTAAAAATAAATAAATAGATAAATAAATATAAATAATTTTCAAGGATATGCTTTTATTATATCATCTTTAAAAAGAAAAATATTACATGAAAAAATATGTGAAGAATAATTTTTTTTTTATAATTAAAAGATTTACGAAAAAAAAATAATAACAAATGCATACGAGGAGGAAAGGCGGCGACTGTCCGCAGAGTCTATCCAACTTTTTATACCAATTTAAATTTTATAATTAAAAACAAAAAAAAGAGTTACATCTGTAGTGTGTACAATAGAAAAAAAAAGTTAGTTAATCAAATCATTATAGGTTAGGTATAAAAAATAAAAATTTCACGATTTTTTTATCCTGCAATTTTCTTGCGTGCGTGTGATTACATACAGCCTTTAATTCTAAATTTATTATATGTAGAAAAATAAATAATTTATGTGTTTATATTGTTAATTTATAATTTTTATAATGATATATCCGAAGGTCGTTATAAGAAAAGGTATATATAACCGTGTGTCCGAAAAATGAACGTAATGAATTTCTAAGATATATGAATTTGGTAACGTCACCCATCTCAATTGGGTGGGTATTGATTGATTTATATATTGTGAATCGAATCATAACAAATTTGTCAACGACTTTATGACATTTTTTTCAGAGTATAAATAGTCAAAATGTAGCACATATTACGTAAGAGAAAATGTATGTATATGGAACAATTAACCATTCTAAAATTGGTACAAAATGCTACCTAAAAAATCTTTAAAAAAAATTTTATTTGCTTATATGTAAAAACACAAATTTTTGAGTAGAATCGACCCGATTCAATACATTTCAGTTTATCATGAATAAATGTCATCGAAAAATAATCGAAATGCTTTTCTCTTAATCCCCATCCCAGTAAAATAATTAATATTTTTAATCGATATTTCTTTTTTTAGTATAGAATTTCATTGTAAACTTAAAATACTTTAAAATATTTTAGTTTAAATTCGATTAAAATAAAAATAATTAAAATTAAAATTATTTTTCGTATTTTATAAGAACGCTGGGTGTGTTGATACCATGTTGATACCAGGACTGTGTTACACTATTTTATAATTTAATGGTCTATTAATCTAAAATTTTTGACATTTTATTACCTCTGCCAAAATTACATGTAGAATTTCTCATTTATCGAATTCGTGTGAATATGCGATTTTCATCTTTTAAACGCTTTAATCACATTTTTGATTTACTTTTCCAGTTTGTCCAATGGAAACTCTGTGATTTAGGTTTTCTTTCTTCATAATAAAACTATAACATTACGAGTATAATTATTATATTGTCATCAGTTATCATTTATCATATATTTATTTGTTTTTAATAATTGCTCGTAGAAGTGGATCCATTGAATTGAAGCTGAAATTACATTATCCTCTATATATATATGTATTAAGTGTACAAATTGAAAACCTCAATTGTTAATGTTCCAGTCATTGTAAATATTAAACTTATTAAATTATAGTATTGACAAATAGTGTATACTTTTTCTAAAAACACTTAATACTTATATTGCTACTAGTGGATCTGAATTACGAAAAAGGCTTTGCATTAACATATAAAACATTCAACATCTTTAAATCGGAAATTTGTTACACGTAGTATCGAAAATTAGTTATACCATGCAAACGTATTATCAGTCACTATACCGATTTTGGAAAATTATATCTGTTTTCGATCTGATTGATTATTCATGAATTATTTGAGACTTTTTATCACAATATAGCTTTACTATAATATGTTCAAATTATGTGTTTGGAATTTAGTTAAATACTTGAAATGATTCTCTACGACATAACTACAATATATGAGTAATTTAATAGTTGTTACTTTAACATTTTAAACACACACACTTATGATATCGATGTTATATGTCGCATATCTTTGTGAATATCGTTGGCGTGAAAATGTTAATTTGTATTTATATTTACAATAGACGGTTCTTATAACATAGTAACATACAATATATAGAAGAATCGTCGTCTTGAGTCCTATAATCTACATTCTAACAGAAAAATATAACCAAAATTACCTTTTTACCATATATTTTGGATTGTAAAAATATTATATATTAATAATTGCTTGTTTTATTTTTGCGGACAGAGTGTGTGTATATATGATTAATTTATGTTATTCATCAATTATGACTGCGGTTAATTATTTTTTTTGATTTATTTAATTGGAATCTTTTTCTTTTTCATATGTTATTGGTTCTTTTATTATTTTTTGCTGATAAATGGATAATTAAAACATCACTATAAATATCAGTAAATTAACGCATCATTATATATTTAAATTGTAATATGTTTGTGTAATGTAACACTCATTGTCAGTACGATGCAGTCTGCATTGGGTATATATATGGTATATAGCGTTCATGCTAATCAATCGTATGAAATACTGAATTAAATTATCGAAATTTATTTGTGAAATTTTTCAATTTACCATTTTAGATACTACTTTTTCAGATATCTTTGAAAATATGATGATGGTTTGACGCGTTATACTTAAAAGATTTGCCAATGTCAGCACACACCATTATTTATGTGCTAATCACTTCATCGAAAAACTTAATGACATTAAGGAAACAGCTATCTGCAGACCAATTGGTGAACTGTTATACATACACACACTCTCATGTTGAGTAATTTACTTATTATACTTAACTGTGATAAAATGTTTGATATTTGTAGATGCCATAAACTCTCCAACTGCAGAGTATATAGCATGACTTGCGTATAATCTAAATATATAGTTTAAAGTGTAGAGTGTTAATGGAAAAATTAATGAATTTCACAAATATAAATTAATCCCTATAATTATAATAAAGTGTAATAACTGACTGTAAAATATATACGAATATATATGAATATTCATATAAGGTATAACAAATTACATTTTTAAATGGATGAAGATGAAAGCAAAAATTATATACAAATTATGACTTTTTATATTATGGTATGGCTATGGGTTGATATTAAAGTATACCTAATTGCGTTGCTTTTTTAATGAAAACATGTAACACACGAAATAACTTTATTAAATAATGTGTATTATTCATTTTGTTCGATGACATCAATCTTTTAGATAGCATCGCATAATTTTTACGTTTATAAAACTAATGTGTGAGTATCTGCAAAAAACTGACCTAATTACGCGTTTTGACACAATGCGTTATGTTAAGTGAATTTCTGAATTTTTTTTAAAATTTTTTGTGATAGCACAATGAATTATTGATCAACCCAATATATGAATAACATTTTTTGTTCATTTACATTTTTTATTACTCGTATATCTTTATTAGTTTATTATATGTCTATGCGTATATGTGTAAGAATATCTATAAATTCTTAGTTAAAGATGTTATACAATATACAAAGCGGAGTTTGTAAATACAATATATAAAATATAAAGTTTGGTTAATCATTATCCAAAAATTCCAATTAAACAACGCGAATGTATATGAAAAAAAATTCGATATATCTGTTTATTTATTTTTTACACTCGACTCAATTCAATTAATTTCACTAAAATATTTTTAAAATATATAATTACATATTTCCAGAATATTTATTATATAGAAACTTAGCAAACTTGTATGGATTTTTATATAATTTTCTTCTGGGTCATATGTACTTTTTTTATCCACCTTTTGCCTATCCTATGTATTTCACTTTCCCAAAAACTTCGTTTGTAATGTCCACCACAATATTCCTCTTCTTTCATTTCATACATCCCCATGTTTATATCTTACTATAAATTTTTATCATGTTGTTTATATTTTCAAAACACTTGGATAAGATCCTCGTATGACAAATTGTTTGGCAGTCGGTGTGTCATCATAAGATGTTCGATATACATATTTATAGTCTAATTCGCAATATTTATGGCATACGACATGATAGGACTTTCAGTTCAAATGGTTAGAATTTATCATAAAATAATAAAATTAGAAAGTAAATATCAACTAAAGTAAAGTTCTATTCAGAGCTATTAAATGTTGGCAATATTAAGTATTTCGATGTTAATTAACGGCTGTTAGATAATGTTCACATATATACACAAATCTATTGAAATTTATCATCAAATGTTTAAGTTCAATATTATAAGAAAATCTAATAAATGATAATCTGTAGCAATTGGATATATTCAAAAGTAAGTTCCGTTTTTATTTTGATTAAAATTACATGTTTATTTAACATAAGCATATAAAATTGGTACATTATTGAAAGTATGCTCCATTACATTAGAAGTTACAACCTTCATTCATCTCAATTTACAGAGTACCCAATGTCTGAAGAAGCCTTTTTAAAGCGATCCATTCGTCAAACCATATTTTAGATAATTTCATAAAATTTGAATTGTGCGTCTTATGAAAGACTGTATCGACCGGGATATATATATATAGTAATTGGAAAGTACAATGTCTGACGAATATGGTGGGTGGGATAGAACTTCCTAGTTCTGTCTTTGTTTAAATAGTTTTTAACGACATTTAAACAGTATATGAGGTTTGACATTTTCATGTTTGTTGTATCTATTCACCCATTACGGTCGTTTTTTAATCACTGCTTTCTTTAATCGTATTAAGTGTCGTCACGGTAAACATCGCCCCAATGATAGTTTCAGAATCCATTCATAGTACACAAATTCCAAATTCCTGTGATTGACCATGATTCATCAAATCCATCATCTCCACTCACAATTTTTAAGCCGACGATTTTTTTTAAATGAAAACAAAATAATATAATGCTTTTCCAGCTGATGTCGTTTATTTTGGTATAACACTTTCCATTTTCATGCAAATAAAAAAAAATGTTATCTTACAATCAAATGCTATTTATATACTACGTTTTGAAGTTTATAAAGAGAGTTTTTTTAAGAGCAAGATTCTACACACACATCAGAAGACTACGCCATCGATAATAAAAACAGAACCTACTTTTACATATTCCATAATATTAGTAATATTTGGTGCATATATAAAGATTAACCTAGGCAAGACTGCAATCGTATTGTCCATAAATTGTTAGAAGAGCTTATGTTGTACTTGTTGTTAAAATTTTTCATATATTATAGAAAAAATTATTCTTTTTATTAATTATTCCAATGTGCGGGAATCTTAATTTTATTAATATACTATGCGAGCTATAACAATTTTAATTATCAATTAGTATTTTAAGATATAATTATTATTTATGGGTGCGAATTAACTTTTGTTACCTTTTTAAAAAAAACAATTTTTCATTGTACATTTGCATAGTTATAGTTAAAGTTAGCTTTTTTAGTAGAGCCATATTTATATTGTGATAGTGATTGAATTTTTATTGAATACATCAATAACCGAAATAAAAACAAAAAAAGAAAAAAAATTAAATATACATATTTTGAACAGAAACCATAACCAAAAAAAAAAAAATTATAATAAAAAAAAAGTTATGTTATGCTTGGTGGCGTAACCAACTTGTTGTTTATATATACTCTGCAAAAGTATATCGCTGTTAGTTAAAAACCCATATATATATAAATACATTATATCCACATTTTTAATATATGTACTTTTACGTTACATCGTTATGTGGTGTATACGCGACTACGTACCTATGCAATATCTCTATATATATATATCTAACCATATAGCGAGATATCTATCATCATATAATATTATAAATGATATGTGTGTGTCTTCTTTTTCAAAATTCAACATTGTTTTCAACTTTGAATTGTATAATACTGCCATTGACCCACGTTATATAGCAAAAAAAAAAATATGTAAAAAAAAAGGAGAATAAATAAATAAATACGTGTAAATAAATAAATAAATAAATAAATAAATAAATAAAAATAAAAAAATTAAATTGCCTTGACTTTAAAAAATTATCTAAGTTCATGGGTTTGGCTCTCTCGCTTTATTTAACTATACATTTTTTTTTCTTCTTTCATTTCATAAAATTCACATAATAATATATGTATTTATTTTTTTCCATTATATCTCGTGGTGATGCATATATGATTTTTGTAATATACATAATATTAAATAAGATATATTTATGCACATAAACACACATACACACACACACACGTATTGCATACATATATATTATTTATTTATATAAAAAAATGATATAACTTCATTATTATTAATAATATTGAATATTAATTAATTTTAAATATATGTACAATTATAAAATCAAAAAACTCTAAATGTCGAAAAATGTCTATGTTTCTGAATCATCACAGTATAAATTTACAAAATAACGTTTAGCAATAGGATGTATTGAATAATTATCCTCTTTCATATAGAAAGCACTAAAGTTATATTATAGTTCTCGGCGTATAATTACACCAGCGTGAGTGTATACTAATTGATTTTCTTTGGAAAATTACCAATCTCCCTAGTCGTCGTCATTTTCTCGATGATATGATGTGTCTGGAGATTTCTTTCATCAAATTTTATGGTCAGCGTTAAGGTATAATTGTACACCCATCCCAGAGTAAAGACAATTCAAAATATTTTTTGTTCTATATAGCACCATATGCGATGAAACTGTTAACGCAGCAAGAGTGTGACCCTATATGTTAACTGTCTTTGAGCAATCCCGTCATATACACTATTGGATTTTAAGAGGTTAAAATTTGCAGTGGCACAAGAAGTGCAGTTCAACATAAATTGTTATTATATGGTATAGAAATAAAATCCATTGTGTGGACCAACCGTTGTCACTATAATTATGGCATAGATTTGAGCCTGTAAAACACCACCTTGCCATGTTCCAATAATTTTCCTTGATCCGTCGCATTGAAAATCGTCGGAAAACACCGCCAACGTTCTCTAGTTTATTGTACAGATTAGGCATCCAAACATTTATCAAATATAATCGATCCCTACTTTTATTTCATACATTGCGATTCTCAGATAATCGGATAATCGATTGTAATTATTTTATTTTTAATCGATTACTAAATTAAATGGGTTCGCTACGAATAAAGAATAAGTAACAGCGGACAATCTGGCGGCTGTGTATATGAGAATTACTATGGGGTGTTGTGTGAAAGCAGCATCCGATTAAAACTTAGTTAATGATTCTGTGATTACACATTTACACAGTACGCATTATAACTGCTTTCGGAAGAGGTGATACACCCCAGTAAATGCCTTACGAATTTACAGAATGATTAAGTAGATTGAACGTATGGTTAACTACCAACTTCGGAAAAACAACCAGTTATGAATGCTACAACACGGCCTCGGATCGGACAGGATAAACGGCAACGACTCAAGCAACACAAATTTAAGGACAATGATTTAAAACTTGCATCTTGGAATGTTAGAAAAGGCAAGATGGGTAGATGCAGTAAACTGTGATATAAAGATCCTTAAAATTCGGGATTGGAAGACATTGACTGCGGATTGGTCAGGTTGGAGAAGGCTAAGACCGCACCTGAGTTATAACGCCAAGGAGTAAGTAGTAAGTTAGTAAGTAAGATTCTCAGATAATCGGATAATCGATTGTAATTATTTTAATTTTAATCGATTACTAAATTAAAAATTAACCGTTTATAAATTAAGGTTAAAAAAGTGATTGCATAAATTTCTGATAATTTTTATTTTTAAATTTTAACATGTTTATAAATATAAATTAAGTTAAAAAAAAAGAAAGTTAAAGAAATTATGATAAAACCGCACATATTTTCTGGAACTGATCCAAAAAAAAACATTGAAAAAAGCAACATATTCGAATGATCTGGCGTTAATCGACTTCAAAACTTATTTGCAATCGTAATCAGTGTGTGAGAATAAACGCTGTTGATATGCCCTGCACTATTGTTAAATATATTCGTTCCATTGCAGATAGATGTGCGTATTTATTTTCGATTACTTTCCAGCTGACAATCGGATCCGGATTATGAATTCTCATTAAATTATGTTTTATAACATTTGCGATGCAGTGTCCTTGAAATAATCTGGAATGGTCCTTGACCCATCGGGATCATTTGAATTATTTTTCATTGGCGTGGTACCACATGAATGACACTTGTAATGAGGTGATCAATATGAAATATACTCTAAAGGTTGTGACACTTTTTCGAAACATCAAGATCATTCATATTCTCAACTAATTCATTTTCATATGATTGTGGAGGATTTTATATACATTTATCACTTACCTACTTACTCATAATTTGGTAATGTGGATATGCGTTAATCCAGACACCAATAAAAAATAAGTGATTAAGAAGTATATAAAAAAAATTTTGGTAAATAGTATACAATTTTTAATACGCACTAACATATGAAAAAGAATTAAACAGGGAATTAATGTTTCAAAGGATAAAGACAGGACCTTTCAAGTTCCTTTTAAAAATAATTTTTTTTATTGTACCTAATATGAAATAAAAAAATATAGAAATGTACAGAAATACTATTTTAAGGATTAAGGACATTTTAAGGACCTTATAAGAATAATCATTTATAATATTTTATTTAGTTGTCCTGTACCCCATACTATGTTTTCACCGTACTTTTGCGAATTGCAAATATTTACTATTGCATTTCTAATATATTAAAAACTTTTAAATTTTAAACTCAAAATTGAAGGTGTTATAAAAAATGTAAAAACACAATAGATTTATTAAATGCACCGACTCGCCTCGCATTCTATGACGGCGCTACGAAATATTTCCAAAAAACAAATTAAAATTTTTTTAATTCATTAAATTTATTTTTATTTCAATTCAATTTTTGTAGTAAATACAATATAATAATAATAATAATTTGTTACTTATTGTATATTTAAAAACTAACAATAAAAGTATAATCGCTTTGAAATCGATTACATTTCTATAAATATTTATTATTAAACAAATAAAAGATAATTTTAATTTTTTGTAAGATTTTATATGCACATTAAATTACATTATTATAGAAAATTTAAGTATATATTAGTGTAACAATTAAAATTTCTAAATCATTAATATTTTCAATATTATTCAATTAATTTCAAACGGTAATTAAAGGATCGTAAACAATTTAGTGCCGATCGGTAGTGACGGTTCATTTTAGAATAGATATAAAAACTGGAGACTAACAGAAAAATGCCTGTGCGTGTAATATAACGTGAGTTACACATCATATTGCAAATTGGTACCTTGGTACATACGTTGGAATAGAACAATCTTAATGCGACTACATAACTAACTGTATTACGGACTACCAATTCTACAAAATATATATATATTATATTATAGTTGTATAAATATGAAAATTAAAAGTAACATTTGAAAATTATAATTTTTTTATTTATTGCTATAGCGAAATAAACGAGTAAAATTTGTTTATTTAAAAGTATTATACGACGTCAATCTTTCTAACATTTTATGTGCGGTGACATACATATTCTATGGGTTTTGATTAAAATTCATAAAAAATAATAAATCTCAATCTATGTTAAACTTTAACACGTTAATTCTTAAAAGTATACATTTTCATTATATGCTTATAATAAATAATATTTAAATGTGGTTATAATAATAATTTTGCTAATGTTTTAAATACTAATAAAATATAATAAATAGATTATAAAAGATTTTGTGACAAAAATTAAATAATCCATTTTACGTTATCATAATAATAAATTAGTAAAAGTACACTTTAACGTACTCAATTTAATTTTAATTTTATAAATGCTAATAAATATGAAAGATATTTGTAAATTTATAATTGTGAAACAAAGTATAAAATTGGTTAAAAAAAAAAAAAAATTGTAAAAAATTTAAAAACCAACTGATGCAACTCAATCGCTTCAAATCACTATAGGGACTGAAAATATAATCGCTTGTATACAGTTTCTATATGTAAATAAATATATTCTATGTATAATTCTAATTTTTGAAGTATGTACATGTAATTTTATCGCATCTACTATATCTTTCTTTCAATGTGTTAACATAAAAAATAATTGTACTAATAAAAGCACAAAGTTATAAAATAAAATGAATTATACGTAGGAGTATTTTATTACTGCAATGTTTATTTGTTTTTTTTTTTTTTGTGATCTAATATAGTATACTTCTTGCAGAGAAAGTGCTAATTCATAAATTGTTCGAACGGATATTTATAGTCTGATACCACTATTTTAATGTGAAATTACCATTTTCAGAAAACTGACAACTGTTTTGTTTCAAAAGTCAAAACAAAAAATTGCACACAAGAATTCTCCGATTAAATTTAGTCTATGATATAATTTTTAACATATGGAATAAAACAAATATAGAAACACATCAGGGCCTCTTCTGAAATGTTTTAACCGGTCAACTTAATAATAGTGTTACAAAAAGTTTCATCGTAAACAACAATACAACAATTTATTGGTTAACCCAATTTTTTATGACTATTTAGAAAGAATTGTACAAATGGTTATTTGAAAAACTTAAGTAGTTTTAACCGTTTAAAGTGAATACCAAGAAAAAGATTTTCCAAAAATTTATTTACAATATACTTGCACTAAGTGTCCACCACTGGTGCCGCACACTATATACAGTGAGACATTGAAGAATAGAAAAACGTGCTTCGTTTAGATAAATAATTTATATGAAAAAAATCATAATAGGGTCAAAAATGAACAGATTTCATATGTCGTAATTGATTATATATACGAAACAGAGAAGTATGATTTAGACTAAGAAAATCCTTGCCAAAATTTTACGAATAAAATTATTATACAAATACCTATTATTATTATGTCATTAATTGTTTTGGTAATTTGAATTCTTATTAATTATGTTTATTCTGATGATTTTATTTATAGTGCGTCAGTGTGCTTAATTAATATTATTTATTATTAATAGCTTAAAATATTTTATTTTCTAAAAATTAATGTAAAATCATTTTTTTTGTTTTTCTTTTCTTCAATTTTAATTTAAAAATAATCTCTTATATTTCTTTATCAAAAGCGAATTAAAATAACACAAAATATAATTGAATTTAAAAATAAATATAAATATAGATATATTATTATACTTTTTAATTAAAACGGTCACTTATACATACGCAAAAAATATCTTCTAAAATTTTTCCGATACTGGGAGTAATTCAACCGAAAGAAACACAATAATATAAAAACAGATAATTAATAATTATTTCGAATTTATTGTGAAATAATTTTTCCATTTTATCATCACACTTGAGAAGAAACGAAGAAAAAAGAAAAAAAAGAATAAAAGAAGTATTTTGTTAAATTTGTGTGAGTGTGCATTATTTATGATATGAGTTTAAACAGTGCATTTAACGTTTTAAGTAAATAGTCTATTATTTATTTGTCAAAATAAGGTAAAAGATAACTAAGGATCAACGGTTCCCCACCATACTGCGTCCAAAAACATCTGCTTTGCTCCTTTAACAATTGGATTGTAAGAGTTTCCCCATATGTTAATAAAGAAACTCGAACTTGTCACCGATTCCAAATTGTAACCACTTCACGTCGCTGAACCAACACGAATACGACAAATTCGATTATTATTATTCAATGACAATCTTTCTCTTTGAATATAATTATTGTATAATTATTAATTTTATATTTTATTAAATTACGATTTAGATAAATATATAAATTCTGTTTCTGTATGTGTTGAGCTGAGAAGTTAATATTATATTAATACATTGGTGGTCATTTTAAAATTAAAAATCGGTTCATATTTATCACCCTTGAATAAATTATCATTAAATAATAATTTTATTACCATTTGGACCAAACACAATACATTTATTATTAAAATAATAATTATTGTTATTATAATTAAGACTATTATTATTATTATTATTATTATTATTATTATTATTATTATTATTATTATTATTATTATTATTATTATTAATATTATCTTTAATATTGAAATAAAAAAAATACATAATAATAATGAGAAATTTTCTTTTACTATTTTTTTGAAAGACATTTATATTTATTTATTTATTGTTATAGTTTCCCTTTCAATTTATGAATTACTCCTATAATTTTTATATGATATTAAAAGTATAGAAAATATTTATGTATAAGATGTAAATTTTATATTTAATAATTATCTCAAAAATTAAAACATAAATTTATTTATTTCTTATTTTTTTTCATTTTTTATTTGTTTGTTCTTATAGACGCGAGCACGGATTCGCTTTTTTTTACGAACGAATTTTTGGCGTTTAGATGTAATTCGTGAATTTGATAATTTTTTCCTTTTACCATTTTTCGTTTTGTTTGATCCGGTTGGTGTATAATCAGAATCTGAACTGGAACAAGTATCAACGTCAGTTGTTGTAGACGTATTACTACTACAGTTTTGTGTTTGTGAAACTTTTGATTTTTTATTACGCTTTGAATTGGACTTTGAATTCGACTTTGAATTAGATTTTGAATTGGACTTTGAATTGGACTTTGAATTGGACTTTGAATTGGAATTTGAATCCGTATCGCTGCTTGAAGATGATGATGTATATGATGAACTACTATCACCCGTTTCTGATGATGAACTTCTTAAATTATTTAAAATTGATTCACGCTTCATTTGGGTACGTATATTTTTTTTTGAACATGCTATTTTTCTTTTTAATTCCCTTAAATTATTTAAAAAACGTCTTCGTTTATGATTTAATGGTTCATCATCACTAAAATCATTAAATGTATCTACATTAACCGTTCTACTTGTACCCGCCACTGGTTCATTTGCGGTAACATTTGAATTTTGATTTTTTTGTATGGCTGATTTTTTTTTTACATCTTCATTGCGATGACGCGACTTTTTATTTGGTTTAGTTTCAGCAACAAATACTACATCACTATCTGTTGCTGAATTTAATGATACAGTTTCGGGTGTTCGTAAATGTGGCGGTTTAAGTGTATTAACTATAACACAATCATCGTCTTCGCTATTAATGAAATTTGTATTACCAGTATTAATAGCAATATCATTATCAATATTATTATTATTATTATTATTATTATTATTATTATTATTATTATTATTATTATTGTTATTATTATTATTATTATTATTATTATTATTATTATTATTATAATTGTTATTATTATTATTATTATTGTTATTATTATTATTATTACTGTTATTATTATTATTGCTGTTATTATTATTATTGCTGTTATTATTATCAATGTTATTATCACTGTTATTACTATCAGTGGCGGTAATAGTATTAATATTGATAGTAATTTCATCATCACTTGATAAAACCAAATAATCATGACCAGTTGAAGGGCGGCCATTTTGTTCTGGAGTGATTAGACGTATATCATTAAATATTTGTTCAACTAATTGTGGAACTAATGGAAGTATATCAGAATGAACCGAAGTTGTTGTTGATGGTGATGATGATATTGTTATTGTTGCTGTAGCTGCCGCTGTTGACGTTCTAATTGGTCTTCGTGTTGGTGTTGCTGGTGGTGGTGGTGGTAGAGGTAGTGGTGCTGCTGCCGCTGCTGTAGATGTTGCTGTTGTTGTTATTGTTGTTGATGTTGTTGTTGCTGATGCTGTTAAACGTGGTGCTCTTGTTCTATGACGAAATGCGTCTGGTGGTCGTCTTAGTTCTATTCGAATTGAATTTGGTTGCATATTTGATATATGTGTATTAAGATCTTCAAAATATGGATTATATTGGGCAGATCTATCATAACCAAACATATCATATGGTGATATCGCAAAATTATAGAATTCATGTATAAAATGTTCTGTATATGGTACATAAAGTTCAAGCAATTGATCCCGAAATGCAGGTGCTATAATGTTATGAACAATTAACATTCCACATATGGCTTCGAAAACAGGAGTATAATTAGCTGAATTTATACCCAATAAAGCACACAATTCCCTATGTAACCATGGCATCAATCGATGTATTTGGGCTGGATTACTTCTATAATAAAAAATATAAATAAATAAAAAGAAATATAATTGCAATATAAAATATTCAGACACACGCCAAGTCATCAGTCTGCGTAATTCCTTATCATCAAATGTATTCGCTTTTTAATTTCATAAACTACTAAATGATAATTCAGTTGAGTAATTTATAGTATGAAAATATTGAAAATGTTTGTTTTTTGTCTCGATACTGGGGTACAAACTCCCAATCTCCGGATTGAATGGCATGCACTTTAACCACTGCACCACTAAACCACTTAAATATGTAAGATAATATAGGATGACTAATGGTCATTCGGCTCCGAATCGGTTCGCCTTCCGCACACTATAACCTAAAAGAGTTATAATGCCCAATCCGACAGTATATAAAATTCAATTCGTTTAATAGACAGACAACTAAAATATAGATATAATTTTCATTAATTCTAATATTTTTATAAGTTTATTAGTGTGTGTGTTGGTGTGTGTTTATACATATATAACATATTATACACATCAACGATATTATTTTTTTTTATTCTATGAACGAACAAATATTAACTCTGCTAAAAAATTTCAGTTTATATTAAAATAACTACCAAAAAATTTCTCATATGTAAATTGTACGAGAATTCAACCTGGTCGATATGCTACTTACTGCGTCGCATAATGTTTTAGGACTACTAAAATGTATATATGAAATAAAAATATAATAATAATAAATATAATGTATACAAAATACATACGCATAAAATTCAGCGCTAGATTCACGAAAACGACCAGTTACATCATGTAAAGGTGCAGCATATATACGCGCTGAATACACATATTGTCTCCATTCAATTCCATATCCACGTCCTGGCGCTGTATCTCTTGTTTGGCGTTGTGTTAGACGAGGTAATGACTCATTTAAAAAAGTTCCATTAAAGATTTCGACAAAGCGGGCTGAACTAACGCTATTAATAATAGTAAAAAAAATTTCAATCACATTATGTTTATATCTATTTATAATAATATTGTGTAACATTGCTTACGATAGTCCTGGTGGTATTAATGCATGAGTTATTATTTGTATGTCATCTGATTCAATTTGAGGCACTAGATATTCTTCATATTTACTCATTGACTTTACACCATATATAATAGATATTAATCTTTGTTTACATAATGGACATTCAGATTTAATCTGTAAAAAAAATGAATACAATATTGTTAGTTAGTTAGTTAGTACCTATAAATTATTAAATTTATTAAAATTAATTATGTATTAGTAACTGGTTATTCCTATTGTATTGTCATAAATTGTAATTATCGAGACGACAAATTACTTATTGATTTTTTCATGAAATTACTTTTCGAACTAAATTACCAAATTACGAAGAAAATTGATATAGCAAAATGTAAAATACATTTTATTTATTTGTATTTTTTTAAGAACCAACATTAAGTAAATTTTAAAAACCCAATAAGTTCACAACTTAGCAAATCGTTCAAGGTCAATTCGCCATATTTCTTTTTCATTGTAATATTCCTAATAAAATTAAACTTTCCAGATGTTCGTCTTTATTTTTTTATTGAAGTGTTTGCAGTTTGGCTTCATGTGTTTTATTTAGTCTTTTGATAATCATGTCAATAGTTAAAATGAAATAAAAATGTATGGCTATGGTCAGTGCCGAGTTAAATATAAGCTGAGATGCTGATCTTAAGTATGTAGCAGCGGTTTTCGGTTTCTATTGATATTGACCAATTAAGTATTCAGGGTTTTTTTTTCTATTAAACTCGGCAATGCTATGAATCTACATAAACGTTTAATAATTTCACGTGTCACATCACTACAAAATTAACAAGGTACGAAAACAAGTGCGTGCTAAAAACAATTTTAAATCTGTTGCTAATATCTATAATCTGTAAAATATTTATATATTATTACCCTTGACCATGCTAATAAACATGGATAGCAAAATTCGTGTACACACTTCATTGCGAATGCATGCTGAGTAATTGTGTCCAAACATATTGAGCATGGTGGTGGTGGTGATTTTGATCTTAGCAATGGATCATCTGGATCTGGACTAAAACTCCGCGAAGTCCGGATATCAACATTAAGAAGTCGTTGAGGCGACTTTTCACATTCTTCTAAATTTTCTGGTGTCGGTGGATATTCATCAAACGAGTCCGACTGCATCTTGGAAATCTTTATTTTATTTTATTTTTTTAATATAATTTTTAATTTTATAAGTTAAAAAAAAAAAAAAAACAATTTACTCTTATTAAAACGAAAATTTAAATAGAAAATTACCACGATTTTAGTCTATTCTATTTGATTTTTGTTAAACACTCACTAATATTATTATATGCAAATTACAACATTATTATTCACTAAACAAAAACATCTAACCAGTAACCACCATTTTGAAATAGGAAAGTTCTTTAATTAAAAAAAAATCATTATTGCAAAATATGCTGCTAAATGTAAAACATAAATATCAAATATGTTGCTTTTCTTATTATAACAAACTATAATATTATTTACTTTTTAAATTGTAATAACTATAAATTCAACTTACAACAATATTTAATAAATTTTATATATTTATTATTATTTATTATTTTATATTTTAATTATATTTTCTTTTCACATATATTATTAGCTAGCTAATATGATGTGTTACGTATGTGCTATAATAATATGTGTTGTTGTTATTGTTTTATTTTAATGTTTTGTGTTGCTTGACTTTATAGTGTCTGATTCAAGGAATAAGAAATGAAGTAAGAAACATAAATAAAATTACCTATAGAATGGAAACACTGCGTAAATTACGTAATTTACACCATACTGATAATTAGGTTCCCAAAAATAGCCTTATTATATTACAAATACAATTCGTATTTATTAGTTAATCACAAATATTGTTATTTCATGTAAATTACATATATTTTCCAATATGTTACGACATGTACTTTAAGGCTTTAGATAAAGTGTTTCAACATCTATATTATATTTATACTTTCTTCCTCTTTGACTTGGACTATAGTTCGCGTAAGTCTCTCGTTCGTTATTGCAGTTTAATTGACGTATTTTCAGAAATGCCAAATGGACGGGGCCATGTTCCGTAAAAATCCTTTATGATTGAGTTTCCTGATGCACATTATAACCAAAAAATGTTTGTGTAAATGTCAAAATTTGTTTAATAATTTCTAATTTTTGTTATGACGCTGAAAATTACTATACACATTGTAATTTATTTTTAAATAGTTATAGAAAATAAGCTTGAAATTTATTAAAACTTATATTTAATTATTATTATACAATTAATTATTATCACTAAAAAATATATTTTAGTACAATATTCATTGCTTGTACTAAAAAAAGCACAAAAACTCAATCCATTATATTTATTCTTCATTTCATTTTAGTAAAAAATTCCATAATCAAAATTTATTTTGTTTTGACATTTTAGTTTTTTTTCCTTTTCTTTTTGTTTGTGTATGCATTTGTGCAAAAATAAAAATAAAAATTCATTTTTTATCAAAATTTTTTTATAATCACATGATTCGTTTGGTCAAAAAGTTTTGTAATGGTAGTGATTGAATTGTGATTGTGATCGCGATCCCATTATAATTTATCAGAAAAAAAAAACTCTTCATCAATTATTATTATTAATTTGAAATTAATAAAATGTAAGTATTTCTAAATTCTAAGAAATTTGCATTCACAATTATAATGGTTATTAAAATTTAACAAAAAATTTTTCTTATCCCAAAACATCTGTCATTTGCATTGAATTTTCAATTTATTTGTGTGTGTGTGTATGTGTTTGTGATTTTTTTTTTTTTCTTTAGAAGTAATGTGATTGCAGACAGAATTCGAAAAGGAATTCAAAATATATTGCAGAAGGAATTATAATTTTTGTTTTGTCAATCAAAAGTAGTTAAATAATACTAATAATTAATAAATTTGTAATTTTTATAAATATTAAATTTTATTATTAATAAGTAAGTGCAAATAAGAAACGCCATTGGGCTGCAGTGCATTTTTTCAAATAATATATATATTATTCCTTATTCCTTTGCCAAAATACGAATTTATTTCAAGGTTATTTTTAGGTTGTTTTCATTTCCATAATTTTAATGAATTACAATTATTAGATTTGATATTTCTTTTTCTTAAATTATTCTTATTTCTAAGTTAAACAAGACATTTTTTTTTATCAACATCATGTGACTGATTATAAGAACAGCTGACTGAAAAAAAATTTAAAAAGCATCACTTTAAAATTAGCATTTAATTGTAAATTTTATGGTCTATGGCTATGGTGCCCTACCGAGGATTTTTATACAAAAATGAAAATATTTCATAAGTTTATGAAATACATAAAATCTAAATTATTGATTTTTTCCCATTTAGTAAATAATTGGATTGTGTTATAGTTGTGCACATTTAAATACATATGGATATGGAATTGTAATAGTTTTTTATTTATTTAATTTATCTTATGTAAAATAGAAATGTGGTATAATATAATTATAATTAATTGATTTATAATTAATTTCTTTTATCCACTTTTTTGTAATCATATTTCATTTCTATTTTTCATTATATAAAAATCATTAATTCATTTTTTAATATTTAAAATTTATCACATTAAATTAAAATATTAAACAGATGCATTTTTTTGTTTTGTTTTCTTTTAATTATAGAATAAAGAGCAACGTAAATATTGATTCTTAAAAATGTCTGAATATTGGTTAATATCAGCTCCGGGTGATAAAACATGCCAACAAACATACGAACATATGAATAATATTACAAGCAAAAGTAATAATCTTTGTGTCAACTATAAATTTCATATACCAGATTTAAAGGTAAGCGGTGGTGGTAATAACAAATAATTACATTTGCTGTGCATGGGTCTTGGGTTTCTCACCCATCAATGTCGTGGTAATCATCGCATAAGTATGAAAGAAAACACAGTCATTACGTAATATTCATAATTAAAATTGAAAAAATTAAATAAACATTAAACATTGTTTAAATTTTGTAATTGATAGAAATTACATGTTCGATTGCTTATAAGTAGTGGGATAGTGTGAGGCGATTTGTTACTATCACCATCATAATACACATAATATGTAAAATTGTAATAAAAAGGAATAATAATAGTCGCTAATCGCATAACACGATTCCAGTCAAAGTCTATCCTCCATATGGGCTATTCGAATTACATTCATTCATATAGATACGTGATATGTTACATTTTTCTATTATATTTATTTAGTAATGTTAATAATTATTATTATGAATAATGGTAATTTTAACTGAACAAACTATAAAATTTATCTAACAATTATTTATTAGAAACCTTCACTATATTGAGATATTCATTTACATGAAAATTAATGGAGATGAGATCAATAGATCGAAAGAATATTCTAAAATTTGATTATTATGTAATGAATTCTATTACTTAAAATTCTACGGTATCGATTTTCAATAAAAAAAAAAAAAATAGGGCAAAAAAGAAAACCATGTCATAATAATAATTATTTAGTTTTAGTTCTACATTTTCAATAATAGATTTTTACCTCGTTATTATTTATCAATTGGTAATAAAAATAAACAAAAATGACTAAATTAATCTATTATTAATTACTTATTTCTGATTACTCTGCTTATATACAGAGGGTGTCTCAATTTGCGATACCAATATGAAACCGATAGGTTCTCTGGTTATCAGTTTGATCAAAAATATAATATAACATTTTGACCGGTTCGACTTCGATTGTAACCAAATTTTCAATCAAATCGTGTTTTGCACTAGTCTGCGTTCAAAATATCAATATCTAATTAACCAATGTTAAAATGTTGATACACTATTAGCATTAGCATACCGAGACTTTTAATTTAACCTTATGATATGGTAATTCAGACAGTTATAGGGGATGTTGGCAAATTGTTAAGTTTTTCTTTTGAAAGTTTGTTCAAGCATTCAATCGTAACAATTGGCTTGAATCTCAACTGGTTCTAGTTATATTCATAAATAACATAAACGTTGTAGACATAAAATTTATTTTAACGTTGGATAAATTTTATCTGTTTTTTGCTTCAGCTAGATTAAATGTGAAAGATAACAAACTGGATTCGATACACACATACTTATTGATACAGAAATCGAATCAGCCAAAATATTATATGATATTTTGGAGTCAAAATAACCCAGAGAACTTAAAGTTTTCGTATGGCTGTCGAAAATTGGGATACCCTGTGTATAATATAATTTTATGATGAACAAATTATAATTGAAATGTTATAGGTGCGGTGTGAAAATAAATTTTGAATTAGATTTTTATTAAATTTATATTTATAATTAAGTATATGTACACCCAATCGCATTTTTTATTGTTACTCTTGTATGACTTATGCTGACACGTTTTGTTTTGACGTCATTCTTTTAAATTTCTCATAATTTCACGCACATCATTTGTGCGTAACACCCATTACACACCTTATACTCTTACATACGTATTCTACAAATCATTTTATCATTTTTCTCACACTTCATAATTTTTAATGGTTAATATTTATATTTCATAGTGTAGGATCCGATTAAAAAATTGTAATGTGTGTTTTTTTTTCACAATGACTTTTAATGATCTACAAAACAAAATTTTGTTAAAATACTCTCGCTTTCGCTTTTAACTTTTAATGTTAATTTTAAGTTTTATAGATTTGTCGAAGTTGATGACACTATCTCAACTCCTTTTGGGTACTGCCATCGGTGCCAATAGATGCTCGAGTTTTGTTTTAATCAATTATCTTAAAAAAATAAATTTAAATGATAAGTACCAAATAATGGTTGAAATAGGTGACACTACCTGCAATCCTTCTGGGTACTCCCATCGAACTCAAATATTCCCAATAGATTCTTGAGCATCCCTTTTTTTTTTTTTTTTTTTTTTATTTATTTCTTGAAGCATTTAATGATGATTTCTAATGTTTTCTGTGTGAATGTATGTGAATCGTCCCCACTCTTTTCGATGCCTTCCATAGAAAATAATTAATTAGCTGGCACTTTTTACATAGTATCCAAATATGTTCAACAGAATTTTCTCCGTATTTTTTATTAGATTTTCTTTTATTTTTGAGCTTAATCCGTTTGATTTGAATTCCACGAAATAATGTTCAAAATTAAATTACCATATGTTCTTAGACAATATTTATAAATTGACTTGAATTTTTCATAAATATATCTATCCACCAACCAACCAGCCAGGATACTATAAGAGAATAAAATATATTATTTTTATCCATATCAGGTTGGTACACTTGATCAATTAGTTGGTCTGTCCGATGACTTAGGCAAATTGGATGCTTTTGTGGAAGCTATAACACGTAAAGTAGCAACTTATTTGGGTGAAGTGCTTGAAGATCAACGCGATAAATTACAAGAAAATTTGCTTGCCAATAATAGTGAGTATATGAAAAACAAATTTTTTAAAATAATTATAAAACAAATTAAATTATAAATTATTTTTATGTTTATTTAAAATTTTTTGTCTGTAACAAAAACTTAATAATAATATTTTTTATTTATTTCTGGAATGAAATTATTTCTATATAATTTTTAATTATTTTTTTTTTTTTTAATTAATAACTAACTAATTTTTATCTCAAAATATGTATGAAAAAATTTACAATTTATTGAAATTAAATTCCTCCACTCCGCCCCCCCTCAAACCCGCCCTTAATGTTTGTGTTTTATAATTATGTTATTGTTTTGTAATACCTAAATAATATTAAAAATTAATTTCGGTATGTGCGAATTAAAATTTGCATTCTAGCGAATGAGGCAATTTAATAAAAAATTCTCTAATTTTGCAATAGAATTAAAATCAATTTTAATAAATTCGTTTTTTTTTTTTTTTATATTGCACATTATATTGGCTTTCGCAAAATTACAACCCCCTCCAGGCCCCAAAATTATTTCACTTTTCTATATAAATATATTTTTTCTTTAATCGAATTATGATGGTCAAGGACAAGTGGATTAAGTTTCTTAAATAAAAAAATACAATAAATATTGATTTAAAAAAAAAAAAAAAAAGAAAGTGTTTAAAAGTATGAAGACACCGTTTTTTTAACGACTTGGTGAATAATATAATAATATTCAATGTGATTAGCTTGAATAATTTTCAATTTATCTTAATTTTATCTGCATTTTTATCTTATTTATGTGCAGAGACCGATCGTATTTTAATGCTAACTTTTTTTTTTGCGGTATTATATTGCTGCAGTACTTATTTAATATGGTCTGCCCCCACACGATCAGTGATCTACATTTTTACATTTATTGTGAAATGGGTCAACATAGAAATTGTGTGTGTTAAATAAGTACTAGAGTATTTTACGGTGCAGGCGCGAGCTTCTGAAAATTAAGCATACAATAAGCGCATACATTATTTTGATATTAAGAATTTTAAATTATTTTAGTCAACTAGAAAATATTTTTAATTTTAATTATTTTTTTTTTTTTTTAATTATACATTAAAATAATTAAATATAGATAAAAAAAAAATAAAAAAAAAAAAAAATGTAAGAAAGAAAAAACTACGGTATTATTTTTTATTTTTTTATTTTCTTAATTTAATTATTTTATTTTTTATTATTCTTTATTTATTTCTTTATTTAATTAATTAATTAATTAGTTAATTATGTTTTTTTATTTATTTATTTATTTTATTTTTATTTTAAAAATTAATTTTTTTTTTTCACTTTGCTAATTCATTTGTCTTTGACTTTTTATATCGGCTTTTCGTTCATTCAATAAAAAACAAACAAAATCAAAACAATTTGACTAATGTTTTAATGTTTTTATTTATAATATTTTATAAATTTTATTTTATTTATTTATATTTATTATTATTATTTTTTTAATTGTGTTGTTTATTTTATTTTTAAGTTTTTTTAATTTATTTTTAATACTTTACAAAAAAAAGAAACAAAATTATCATCAATTTTTCAATTGTATTTGTTGTTGTTTTCCATATATATTGTGCGTATTTTATATTTATATATTATTCTATTCTATATTAATCTAAATATTATGTGTTGTGTTGTGGGTGTTTGCGTACGTTAATTTTTTTACATATATACAATATATTTAATGTGATTAATTTGTATATTTTATTACATTTATTTAGTGAATCGCATATAATTACCGATTAATATTAATAATGTTCTATAGAGAGCTAGGTTGTAATAGTTTAATAAATAAATTTTGTATTGTCATCAGAAGAGTGAGATAAATGATGCATGTCATGTAAAAAAAAAAGGCTTAATGTATGCAACTCAGCAACAAATAAATGGGAATAATAATTATTATTCGGTATAATATTTCAAATTGATGGTATTTCCTAAAATTGTTGTATTATTAATTCATTTGGGTAATCCATTCCTGTTCACTGTGAGATAATTTTGATTTTAAAACCTTCGCCGAATTAATCTTTGATTAGGCTGTTGCTTGACTATAGAAACATTAGAAAAATTAGAGAAAGTTATGATTTTTTCATGCATTGCTTTTGGGTTTAAAAGTTGTTTGTATTATCGTAAGATAAATATATACTTTATTGGAGCCACTTTGTTCCTTCACAATTCAATTTCCGAAATTGCTGGTTCGATTTTGATGAAAATTTTGTGTTTAAGTATTTATTTTATCTTTTGACATATTACCTATTAAAAAGTAAATGCTTCTTTTAACCTCTCTTATACAAATTATTACCCATTATTGAGATGTAAAATGAAAACAAATACGTTTTTATAACAGTTTTTCTATCTGATATTTTTAAATTTTAGCTTTGGGGATTTTTTTGAGAATTTTTTTTTCGGAGTTTCTTAAGTTATAAAATTTCGTAAAAGATTGTAAATTTATTGGAATTGACATTTTTTTTAAAATAATTGACACACATTGTGTTAATTAAAAAAATAGATAATACATTAAAGGAGATTTCTCTGCAGATTTACTAAGCTAACGGTATTGCAAAAATTCTTCATTTTTACAGGGGGCCGGTGGTTAGGGATATTGGATAGACATTTGTGGGCGATACTAGAGAAGAAAGGAAGAGTGGATAGAGTGAGGCGAAATGGGTTTGAAACAAAATAAGAGTATGTGGGAAAAATTATACCGTGTGAAAAACCTATAATTTAAAGAACACAATAGTTTTGTGAACGAATTTGGTTTTACAAATTATTTGCAAGCTAATTGTGTTGAAACAATTTTGATGAACAAAAATAAAATGTTGTACCCATTGGTGGTAGCAAATTTTCACGAATGTGAAAAATTCCATCAAAATTAATACTCGCGGTAGTTGGGCAGACCAAATTAAAAAGCTATAGCTGATCTGTTCATTTGGAATGAATTTAGGTATTGTTTGCACCAGTATACTACAAATCGATTTTATTTTTTATTTATTCTTCACATATTTCATGTCAATAAATCTAATTATTTTAAGGGCGCGTAAACATTGAATTGATGAATGATGTTAAAATGTGTGAATCTTTTTTTTCCATTATGATTCAGTGGTGCAGTAGTTAATGCACATGTTATCCAATTCGAAGAGCTCGATTCCCTGATATTGATAAGAATAAATTTTCAGTATTTTTCATATTCATAAAAAATTACTTAACTGAATTTTTGTTTATGAAATCAGAAAAGTGGATATACAATATTTGAAAATATTTGAACTATTCAAAAATTTACTATATCTCTGTAAACACATTCACACACACACACACACACACACGCAACACTTAGGAATATTCACCCATAAATTAATAATTGAATAAATAAAGAATCTATATAAAAACATAATTACTCGATCAATTGGTAAATTGATAAGCACTCACATGACAAAATTGACTGTAATATTTGGTAGATGACTTTTGTGGACAATATTATATATAACTGGGTTGACTTGACGTATGTTCAGGCAATATCGAATCTACATAGTTCACTCGGGACTCGGGACTAATAGATCTGCGAGTATATAAATACTGAACTCGCTGTACTCTTTTGTACCTATAAAATTATGAGTTTATTAAATAATATATATAGTTTTGCTGTATTTGAGTAAATTATCGCACTAAATTTAATAGACTTTTATGTGTGATGGTTTCTGTGTAGCCAAAAAAAAAAGATCACTTGTTTTATGTGGTAAATTATACACGTTCTGCTCACATATAATATGTTATTGACTATATTGACTTTGTTTGATACAAATATATCTTATTACTTACTTACTTATTTTATTTTATATAAAATTTTTACCAAAAAATTTATAAATTTTAATTAATAAAAAATAATAATTTATAATTCAGTGGCGTGATGTCAAAATAGAAAATGTTTCTTAACTTTGCATATGACATATGATCAAGATATTCTTCTTGGAAGGCATATAATAAATAATTTATGGAAACATAAAACTGATTGTGCTCAGCAAAAACTAAATTTGTTACATCTGTACTGAAAATATAATTAATTTAGCCAACATTTTGTAAATGAAATTTTCGCAAAATCGTTAATTAGCATTAATCCGAACGCTACTTTTGAAAATATTTAGTTTTTATGTATGTATTACGGCACGAAAAAATATAAATATCATTTCACTAAAATTCGGATAGCTGGTTTGACTTCTTAATAACAAAAAATTATCACCTTAATATTTTGGAAGTCTTTGGATAGTAATTTGATCAATAAAACTCGCCATATATCTTCAAAATAATTTATAGTATGAGTACATTTAAATAGATTTCTGAAAATTTAACATGCAATGCGGAGTGAATGACTTCCTGGAATTTAATAAATTGGTCATTTCTTAACCGAGTTAATGAAATTTTACATGTATGTTCAAGTTGCGATTATACAATATATGAACAGCTACTATGAAAATTCTGGAAAAGCGTGGATCATTTTTTTTTAACATCAGCTACCTGAAATATTCAAATTGGGGCGAACAGTTCCTATATAAAATTCTGTAATATTGCAACATATGAAATTTCATTAAAATTCGTTTAAGTAATGATCAAATAACCAAAATTGAACTATAAAACTCTGTGGTGTGAAAAGTGGTATAGATTTTATAGAAATCTATTTAAAGGTATACGGATATACAAAATTATTTTGAAGATAAGTGGCGATATTGGCGTACCTGAAAAAAATACCCAAAATTTATTGAATTAATTTTAAAATTATTAAAAAGTAGGGTACTTTGGTCCAACTACAATACCAATCCCAGGACTTTTAAAATATCAAGGTGATAATTTTTTAATTGGTTTTTTTTTTATTAAGAAATCTACTGGAAGATGCCAAAAGGTTTTAAAATAAGAAAGTGTATGCGATGATTTTAGTATGCGTTAGCTTTCGTTGGGATTACCGCACGGTTGGTGTATTTCTAATTTTTTTTTATACTGTAAAAGTGGATTGACTTTTTTGAATTTCAAAAATCTCTGTTAAAAAAATGTTGAAAATTGATTATATTTTCAGTTTTATATCACAAAATTTTGAAATTTATTATTAATTTGGTGTAAAATTTAAATAGTTTAAAAATTATAAAAGATTATTTTCCGTAAATTATATTTATTAAATTATCGTTCAAGAATATTCTGTAATCAGTTTTATGCTATCGATCCCTGCGGTGACACACGCCCCTGCGATAGTTTATATTTCCAAAGAAATATATGATATGGAAATAGGTTTTATATAAAATTTGAAATTTTTTAATTTTAACACTTATTTTTAATGCAAAAATTCGCAGTTTATCTTTAATACTTTTAAGACTATATATTTTTTTTTCTTAATTATATATTTTTCTATTTTTTTTTTATATAATTTAAATTATTTTTCTTTAAAATTAAAACTATATCCATAAAATTAATTGTTATTCTTATTAATATGGTTGCATTTGTGTACTGTTTTGAATGTATGTTTTTGTTTTTATTTATTTATTTATAAAAATCGCTTTTAAACCAAAAATTTATAATTATAAAAATTGCCTTTGTGTGTATACCAACGTAGAAAAAATGTCGTTATAGTTAATGACAACAAAAATTATTTAAAAATAATATTTTCTTTTGATCGTAAAAAAAATATATTCGAGGAAAATACAAAATTATTATTACACAAATAAACTCTTATAATTTCCACACACACACACACACACACAACGAACAATTGCCAAACAAATTCAAAAGAAATAAAAATTGTTCTCACACTAGTTTTTTTTTTACAAAAATTTTTATTTTGTTGCCTTAAAATAATATAATTAATTAAAAAAAAAAAAATAACAAACATTATTTGCTTTTGCAAAGCTTTTAATTCATCGATTTTTGTATTTTTTTATTTAATTTTTTAATTTCTATTTTATTTTTTATATTTTTGTTGATTTTTTACTTTAAATTATAATTTTTGTTAAGTTGTTTTATTATTTTTTTTTTAATTTTCCGAATATATAATTTTTAATAGTTTTTTTTTTATGTATGTGTGAAATATTGAAAAACACACACATTTATCATTATTTTTTATTTATTTATAAAAGAAAACAATTTGGGTAGAGAACAAATTAAATGTGTTTTTTTTAGTTTAGTAAAAATTTAATAAACATAAAAAAACAAATATAAAATTAATTTAACATAACAAAAAAAACCAAAAATAAATATAATAAAAAAAAAAAAAAAAAGGTTCCGGACCCGGACCACCACCACCACCACCGCCGCCGCATCCATCAACATTTTATGATGATTCACCTTCTTCGGAAATACCAGACCAACCACCATCACATTCATTAGCAAATAATAATCATTATAATTATAATATTAGTAATAATAATAATAATAATAATAGAGAACAATACTCGCCGTGCCAAGGCAGTTTAACAAATTCAACAGGATCTGAACGTGAATCTGATTTAATATGTAATTGTGATGGTAGTTATAGTCCAAATAATTATGTACATCATGACAATAATACATTTGATTGGTGGACATATAAAAATCGTGGTTCAAATAAAAGCAGGTAGAGAACATGTTTGATTTTTTTGAAAAAAATTCATTATTTTATTATTATTTTTTTTTTTTTTTTATTTTGTTTACGCGACGTCGTGAATCGATACTAAATGTTTCAAAAATGCACCGTATATATTTATAATATATAGAACCCGTAGCTACTAATTTATTTATGTAGTGTGAACCTAATTTAACAAAATGTTAAATTTTCATGACATTCCCTTCGGTGCCAAAATACCAAAATTAAATTTTTATTTTAAAATATGCTACTCATAAATAATTCACAGAAGCAGAGACGCTATAAGTGATAATGAACGTCCTGGTCGAACATCTGAAGTAATTGACAGAAAAAAAACAGCTTGATTTCGTGAAGATTTCTAAGTGAAATCTTCAGTGAATTCGAATATCGAAAACAATAATTCATCGAAATTTAACTCAAGTACTACAAAGGGTGGACAATTCAAATTTTGTTCAACATCAATTAAATGCGATGCAATCAAAAATTTCACCGAATTGAAAACATTATAAATACATTGTTAAACATGCTCGAAGTGAAGAAAAATTCGTAAAAACTATTGTAACCAGTGGTGACGAAATATAATGTGTTTTAAACCAGAAACTAAACATTGAAAATGCTAAATGATGATCACCAGATAGAAAAAAAATACATTTTTTAACCGACGCACTTACTGTGTCACTTAATGCATTGTATTTTGGTTGTTTACACTGCTGAAGGAATTGTCATGAAACTTTAACGGTTTTCACTACATAAATCAATTGGTAGCTAACAAATGGACCTCAATATATAGCAAATTATAAAGCTATTCTCATTATTTTTGCGGACACAATGGTGTTTATGTACTTTAAATCTCAGATAATTTCATCAGTTGTTTTCAAAAAAAAAATATCATTATTTATCAGTTCAAGAACAGCGCACTCAATTCAAAAGAATTTATAAACAGCAGAGCTAGGGTAGTTAAACAAATAATCTGTGTTTTGTGATCGCTGTTTACGCTAAACAATATTCCATTTCATGGTTACATTTTTAGAATATAAATGCATGTCTTAAACGTGAAGTGAACTAAGTTTACACTTAAATTTTATTAGAATATTCTTTGGGTGTTTTTTTTTTTTTTTGAATACAAAGAAAGAGGTAAATAAATATTAAATTCAGTTATACAATGTGAGAAGATACGGTTAATGGTCTACACATTTGTAGAAATACTCTGTTTTCCATACGGTGGTGTATAAAGAAAATCAGTGCGATTATGTTCTGTAGCAAAAACTAAAAAAATAACTAAAATTATTTGCATTTTAGTGACACATACTAATTTTCATATATATTTAGTTCTATACACGTTTACATGATAGAAAGGAATGTGTCGAAATTTACACTATCGGACAGTGTCTGTCATTTAATTCGCAATGATTCCACTCACAGCAATGTGTGCAACGACAACCACCGTATTCGATAATTTAAACGTTAAATTTTATGTGCTACAAAAACAAGAGAAATCATTTAAAATTACATCTTTTCCCATTAAAATTGTACAAAAAAAATAATTATTTTCATTTAACCTTTAAAATTTACCATACTATGGGATATTTTTTTTTTTTCAAACATCTCTAAAATATCTTCAAAATTAATTATTTTAAATAAATTTCATCACTTATATCTTGAAGTTTCACTCTATACTCGGAACTATATTTTCAAGATTTAAATGTTTTATAATAATGTTTACCTTCTGACAGTCGCCAGATGGGTTGATGGTCACATATCTATTGGTATATTTGAAGAACATTTATATTGAAATTTGCGACAATTTATCACTTTTCCAGAAGAAGGCTATCGCTCACTTCAATTAAATAAATAATAAAACATTTCAAATGAAAATCAAATAATAATCGTTTCCGTAACGAATTTTTAAATTTATTTTATTATTTTTATTTTACATATTTATTTATTTATTTATTTATTTATTTAATTTTTGAAACGCACAATTAATTAATTGTATAGAATTTAAAGAAAAAAATCACAAATAAATAAATTATACAAATATTATATATATGTAAAAACTTAACATATATTCTCTCATTCATATGCAAATATATATTAAAAATAAAACCAATTAGGAGTTCATCTAGTCAATTTAATATTGGAAATAGTAATGCGTATCGTTCATCACCGGTAAGCAGTTGTTGTGGTAGTAGTCAGGGAAGATCTAGTCCAGAAGTTGATTTAGATGGTGAACCAATTGGAATACCACCACATTTACCTTTGAGTCCAGGTTAGATCTGTTGATCATCAGTCAATTAAATAAAAAAAAAATAAATACAAAATTTTATGTATATATGTATGCGTACACAGACACAGGTTACTCGGAAAGTTTCGGAAAAAAATTCTAAATATATAAAATTGTATATAATATGGCTTTAATTTGACGTCCAGTTCAAACTTTTGCTGGTCTCAAAAATTGCCCACAAGCACACATTTTATGCATAGCTAAATTGAATATTTTTATTCATATTTCAATAGGCGATGTTGTTTTGTGCGCGTATGAATTTGGGGACGATTATGTGTGTTGTTTTTTTAATTTTTCCATAATTTCAGTATTCACAGTTTGATCCAATAAATTGTTAAAACCTATTTTGAACGAAAGTGATGATGTGACATATGAAACAAATATTTTTTATTTTTTTTTTTTTATAAGAATTTGATATTGACCATGAAATACGCCAAGTTAACCCCTCAACGCAGCCCCATACATATGTGTTTATCTGACAAAAATTACGCGCAGTCAAGTTGATAAATTGTGTGAGTATTTGTCAATTCATCAATTTACTTGTAATTATGTTTTTGTTTTATTTAAAAAACCCTTTTATTTATTCAATTTGTGCTTATTTATGCGTAGTTGATGAGTCCATTGAATGGTCAATGACTCTTTTATATAAATCTTTAAGAACTGACTCACATAAACTTAAGTAAAATATTATTAACGAGTCCATCTTCGTTAACAACTCTATTATGCAGTGACTAATTACACTATTAATTGAATGGGTAAATAATAATTTGGATATATTTACCGATTCTTAAGCCAAATATTTGGGAAAATTTTTTGTTTATTCAAATATATTACATTTGTTGTGCATTTGGTAAAATATTAGTATACACTATTTGCCACTTTAGAAATTTCTACCAATAGGCGACGACAAACACATACAAATATACCAAATATAATTGTCTCATGTGATTAGGAACAATTATTTGTATACGAATATAATCATAATTCAATATTTATTTAGTTCATTTTACCATAATAATTACCTTCAATAAAAAATTTAAACTCTTATGTGGACATATTTATTATATGGGTCGATGGTATATATATGTGGTGTTAAAGTTTTAATGAATATCGATCTCATTTTATGTATTGAATGTCAGTAAATATTATTTTATTTATCTATTTTAATAATAGTATTAAAGGTTCAGTTAATATAATAGTAATTAAACCTAAAATTTTGAATAATAAATAAATAAATAATGTTCTTACACAATAATGGATCTAGCAAATGTACATAGTTTAGGAAAATAGAATGATAATTAGAAACAAATTATGAACTTGTCTCACTTTAAAAGTGTAATAATTATAAATTTCTACCATAATATTATAAATAATTGCTCAAACAATTAAGCAACGCACATGGAATTCCATCCGGTCCTCAATAATCATTTGTATGCATCGAATTTAAAGTGATTCAATGAGGGCCCAGTGGTTAGAACGAATATATGTCATCCTATCTGGATGTTACGAGTTTAATTTCGGTAGATAGTCGACATAAGAAAAATTGTTTAGTATTTTTCATATACTGCGAAACTTATTCCATTTTAATTACCATTATTTTGTTTATGAATTGTAAAAGTAATGTCTTTGAAAATCTGATGTTTGACTTTATTTATTAAGATATTGAAGAAATACGCACACATACACACACGGTTATGCGAACAATCCACTCATAAGAATTATTGAAATGAAGAAATCATCTATATCGAAACACGTAATTGCAGACAAATTGGTGAATTCTTATTATATACGCACAACTTGACTGACTACGCATTTATTATTTTATTAGTTATGCTGTACAACATAAAGGTGTACACGTGAGGATGACTTGGCGTATGCCTGAGAGTAATCACATATAGTCCAGTCGGTGATGACACTAAAAAAAACAGTCGTTTGATTTAATATCCGATAAATAAATTTAAATTAAATGTGTCGGAATTTATAATTTTATTATTTCCACCATTTAACACAAACTTGTCTTAAAACATTTTTTATGTACTATCAAACAACTTTCACTTTTCAATTAATGGTAAATTGTTGTTTTATTATTTAATTAAATGGTGGTTCATCACAAATAGCTAAATTCAATTGAATCGTTCATATCCATTGTTTCTACTGTGTGTCTACGAGTACAGTGCATTCCTTTGATCGGGTGATCGGCAACATATATTTAAGTCGGCTCAAGCTATTAATTGTTTTTTTTTTTTTGCCTAAAAAGTAAAACTAATATGTTTCGGTACAATTGCGTACATTATTTTATTTTGGTTATAGGACTAACGCAGTTTCGAAGTTATGAAGTATTTGAAAAGGGTGGTGCAACAGGAAAAAAATAAGCAAATTATTTAATACTAAAATTTTTAATTTTAACATGCTCATGTCGTCAGTACAGATAGAGTATAGTATTTAATCCCCAAAAAACTTTCAGAGTAGCCTATAAATATGTGTTTATATATATATATTATTTAATTTGTTGCGAAAATATTATTTTTAATTAATTTTTTTTATTAATTTTTCTTTTATTTTAATAATTTATATATTTTTTAGTTGTTATTTATATTTATTGTTATATTATTTCTTCTTCATTATGAACATTTATAATTTACCGAAAAATTATTATTATTTATTTATTTATTTATTTAATTATATTTTTTATTTATTTATTTAATTATATTTTTTATTTATTTAATTATATTTTTTATTATTTTTAAGATATTTATTTATTATTTTTAATATATTTATTTTTATTTTTATGCTGTTTAAAATTAAATCAAATAAAAAATGTCTTTGTGAAGCAGCTGTGGCTCAAAATATTTTATTTATTTATTTATTTTAATTATTTAATTATTTGCCAACAAAATTGTTTATTTTAATTATTATTTATTTAATTTTTATTGTACATATTATTGTTGTCACAAAATCTACTGTTTTTGTATGTATGTGTGTGTGTGCGTGTGTGTGTGTGTGTGTTTAGAAAAAGAAATAATAAATTTAAAAACTGAGATTTTGTCTAAATTATTAAAAAATCAAAAAAATGTCTTTATGAACATAAAATTAATTAATATTTTAAAATTAAAATGCGAGTATCCTTAAAAAATTTCACACATTTTGTGTTCATCGTTGAGGTTGTTGTTGTTGTTGTTGTTGTTGTTGTTGTTGTTGTTGTTGTTGTTATTGTTTTCTTTTTATTATATTTAAAAAAAAAATTAAAAAATTTATAAAAATATATCACACACCAAAATTTTACACACAGGTAAATTTAAAAAAAATTTAGTTAGAGACCTTTTGTGTTTAAGAGATTGTTTTTATTTTTTATTTACATTAGAATATAGATGAAAAGTTTAAAAATTATCTATAATTTATAGATAATTTTTAAAAGCTTTGTAAAAAGAAAAATTAGTCGAATTAGTTTTTTAGTGCAATATTTAATGAAATTTTGTGTTTTGCTTTTATTTATTTATTTATTTAAATTAATTAGTTAATAGTTTTTTTTTTGTAATATAAATGTAAAAGCTTTTATAAAATTTATATTTTTAACATAAAATTAATAACTTAAAATTTATTCAATATATTTCAAATATATATTCATTAATTTTTTTTTTTTTTTTATTTGTATAATTAAAATTTTCTAATTTTCTTTTATTTTCAATATAATTAATTTATAGCCGATCTTCCATCGTACATTACTCGTTTTCAATGGGATATGGCAAAGTATCCAATTAAACAATCATTACGTAACATTGCCGATATTATATCAAAACAAGTTGGACAAATTGATGCCGATTTAAAAACGAAAGCATCTGCCTATAATAATTTAAAGGGTAATTTACAAAATTTGGAAAAGAAGCAAACGTAAGTATTTGTTGTGTGTATGTGTTTTGATATTAAAATAATAATAATAATAATAATAATATACATTTTTAATTATTATTTATTATTAAAATTAATGAACAAAACATAAAATAAAATAGTGGCAGTTTGTTAACTCGTAATTTGGCTGATTTAGTCAAGAAAGATCATTTTATTCTTGATTCAGAATATTTAACAACTTTACTGGTAATTGTGCCAAAGTAAGTAATATTTAAATAAATACTTATAAATAAAAACATTTATTAAGTAATGCGAATTATTTTAATGGAATATTTTATTTCTCCATACACTTTAGGGCAAATGCCAGTGATTGGACTACCAATTATGAAAAATTAACTGATATGATTGTACCACGTTCAACAACATTAATCACTCAAGATAGTGATTTTGCATTGTTTAATGTAACACTGTTCAAAAAGGTATAATATATTTATTAAGTGGTAATACAAAATTTCTCGACTAAATATGATGAAGTATGTGTTTTCAATAGAATCTGTGAAACCAAGAATTCAATAACTCATAATTAAAGTATGATTCCGGAAAGTCTACGAAATATGGTCGATCTATAGCTGGAATAGCTTCGCATCATTTTATAAAATAAAATGTTTTCAAGCTAAGAATTTGATTTGGAAACAGATTATCGTCAGACGACACCAAATTTGGTGAATATGTTATATGCTGGATGTTGTAGCAATTAATTCATACTTTAATTCGTTGAATTTTGTCATCGTAAAAATACATGTATTATCTTGATTTTTTTCTGCTTTTATCACGAATTTGTGCATCCAACTGATCCAAACAGGTTTCAATAATATACAGAGTTATTTGTTTTTTTTCTTCAGAAGATAACTGGTCAACAAAACACTCAAAATACTGTAGCCATAGCATTTACTTCTAATTATTTTTACCTTCTTTGCTGCACTTCCAACAGGTTCAATCCATTATTTTGACTGTTTCCTTCGCTCATTCGAGTTTAGGCATCAAAATATTCACAATTGAATTGCTGGTATGATGAGTAAAACCAATTTTTTATTCATCAATGTACATTTTCTTGATTTAATGTTTATGAATAAAAATTAAAAGTGAATCAAGTCTTATTTCAAGTTATCATCATTGCAGTAAAAATTTTAACATTAAAAGATTTTTGCAATTCAGCTTTCGATATGATTTGTGATGTGGTTCATTACATTTGGATCATTGTCGTTTGCAATTAATGTTATTGTAGGCAGATAATACATTTTTCATAGTTCAAATTATTTAAATATTGATTTGATTTGTTAAGTGCTAATCTTTTTTAATACATCAATTCGAATGGGATGGAAGTGACACCAACTCCTTCCGAGAAAAATTTACATTTGTACATGTGCTACATGTTTAAAATGCTATTGCGATTCAATTTATTTGGTATAATGACATCCATCCTTGCAATCAATTATGAATGCTGAACATTAGAGTATTCTTCTATTAAATCCGAAAAAAAGCGTATAGTTGTCCTGTAGAATTGTAAGACTTACTTTTTAAAATAATAACTGTGTTATATTTAATTAATTTTTTTTTAGGTGGTTGAAGAATTTAAATTGCATGCCCGTGAAAAGAAATTCGTTGTACGTGATTTTACATATAATGAAGAAGAATTGGCAGCCGGTAAAAATGAAATAACTAAACTTGTTACGGACAAGAAAAAACAATTTGTATGTTATTATTATATTAATATATATCTGAGGGGAGTAGGGGGGGCCAAATAATTGAAACAATAAATCAATTTTGTTTTCATTTTTTTTTGTTTAGGGACCACTTGTTAGATGGTTAAAAGTTAATTTTAGTGAAACATATTGTGCATGGGTACATGTTAAAGCGTTACGCGTTTTTGTTGAATCCGTTTTAAGGTACTACTACAATATTTGGATTAATTTTTTATTTTAAATAATAAAAATAATTTTATATTCTTTTTCTTACGCTTTTAGATATGGTTTACCAGTCAATTTTCAAGCAATACTTATTCATCCAAATAAAAAAAGTCAAAAACGTCTTAGAGATGTTTTAAATCAATTGTATAGTCATTTGGATGGATCGGCTGCAGCACCACCATCAAGTAATGCTGATGTATGTGTAACCAATTAATTTAATTTATTATTATTATTATTTATTTGCGTATAATTTCGGTTCTCTCATACATATCGGTAATATATTGTAATATTTTGTCGGGATGTGTTGTAAAGCGATTACATATTGACATTTAAATAGGAAATCAATTTTTGTTTTTATGCTGGATTGTAAAATTAGATTTACTTGCAAATTAAGTAATGATCACACGATGTTCGATGTAGAAAATGAGTTTTTCAAAATAAATATCTATTTGTACATTTATAAAACTATACATAAATATTCAATCGATATTATTGTATGAAAGGTTAACATATAAAGTTCATAGACATTTCGTTGTGTTCTATGTCATAAAATATTTATCTTTCGTGTACTATTATTTATTTTATTACTATAATAAAATACGTGTAATTATATAAAAACGTGCCTGTCGTGTTAAATATTTATAGCTATATAAAGTATTTAATTATGTTGGTGTAGCATATTAAGTACAAGTTTACTCATTTATAATTCTTGATAACTTTATTTGAATTATAATTTATCTATTTCCCATATTTTATATGTATTTTCCATGACAACATAATAATAACAATTAAAGTACCATTTATCCGATTATATGAAAAATTTTGTATTTACGTATTTAATGATAAATTTCAAAGTAGGTGCCATATGTTACCACCTCCATTATTTTCAGAAATGGGGAGCTTCCATGTAACCCAAATATTACAAACACATTACTTCAGTATCATTTATACGATTTTCTAGTTTAATTCTTATAGTTTGTACATGCATATCGCATATGTCCGGTATTCATATAAAAAGTATCATTTCTATAATGTTGGCAAATTTTAACGGAATTTTATAACTGACTTAAAGCTATTTGTGTGAAGATGATAGTTTGAATCGTATATTTTTTCTGATAAATCCCAATAACACAACAGCAACCTAATTTTAATATAAATAAAAACCTATTTCTTTTGATTTTCAGTAAAGTTGACACGCTGTCTACATAACAAACGTGTGTTCAAACTCTTCATTTACTGAGTTTACTAATAAAATTGAACACAATAAACCAATCTTTTTCGACACCATCTGATAAAACCTAGTAAGAGATAAAGAATTTTGCTCAAAATAGAAGAAGATAATTTTTATTGTTATTCTATGTTCCCAAACTGTATACCAGAAATTAATGATAATGACATAAGATTTTATTATGATGGAAATAGAAATGGCAAAGGTTTCCAATTGCCAGTTGTCCTGTTTTTAACAATTAATTTCCTATATGTATTTCTTTATAATTGTTAGTATTTTCAAATTCTGGAATATATGTGTGGAAATTACTACCATTTTAACTTTATTTGCTATATTTTGACGGTATGATAAAAACCAATTTTTATTCCAGAACTTTTAAGATTTCTTTATCTATTTGAATAAATAAAAATTATTAAAGTATAAATTAGTTGTTAAACAGCGTTTATTTTATGAGTTTATTTTTTCTTTCTGGCTATAAAGCTATGCTTATTAATATGAAAAATTTAATAAAACCAAACCTATAGCGGCACCATAATTCAAGGGAGGGAGTGTCACAAATTTATTATTGCAAACAAAAACCGTCTATATATAAAACTTGTTGTTATATAAATTTTTCTGTGTGTACAAATTTAATTTTTAATTTTACAGACTGTCGAAATTCCGGGACTTGGATTTGGTCAATCCGAATATTTTCCATATGTATGTTATAAGTTAAACATTGATATGGTTGAAACAAAAATAAACTAATAGAAAACTACAACAACAGCAACATCAACAACAACAACAACAACAACAACAACAACAATAATAATAATAAAAAAATGTATAATAAATTCTATTTGAACCAATCAAAAACAAACAATAAGCTTAAAAATTTGCTAAATTTAAAAATAGAAAACAAATAAATACAAATATAAAAATAAATAGATAAATAGCAAATTTGTATTATTTAGTAGCGTTTATATATAAAAAAAAAAAATTGTTAAATGAAAAACTTTCAATTTCTCAATTAAGTTTAAAACAAAAATTAATTAATTAATTAAATTTTCAAATTATTAAGTAGTTTATTATTATATTTTTTTTTTTTGTTTTCGATTCATTTTCATTTTAAATTTATTGCTTGTACATTTTTAATAAAATAATAATGTTAAATTAAACAAACGAAAGAAATCAGTATTTGCGGTGTAAAAATATATATATATATATGTGTGTGTTAAAAATTAATTAATTAATTTTTAAATAGAAAAGATTAACAGAAACAGAAAAAAAAAAAAAATGTTATGTAAATTTTTTCGTACGTCCTTCATAAATAATAATAATAATAATATATTTATGTGAAATTAAATTCTTCTGTTAAAACTGTGTTGTATTAAAGCTGTGTGGTGTGATTGATTAAAGATAAGGTAAAAAAATTATGATGAAAAAATACATATTTATGTAAATAATAATATTGAATTTGGAAATTGTATTACATTTTTGATTACATTTAAGACTATGTTTTTTTTTTTTTTACTGGGTATGATAAGCGCATTGATACGTGTATTTCATTATATAAATATGTATATTAAATTGATCAAAGGTGTGATTTAAAACGACATAATATCATTTGTTGATACGACAATCTGATCTGGTTAATGATTGCCATATTGTAGGGAACCGCAGGTGTTTAAATAGAATTTTGTTAAATTTTAACACATGGTTTTAATTAGCAAAATTTATTTATATATTTTGATAATTAAATGCATGTGAAAGGCAACATGCAAATATCATTTGATTCTGACATTTTAACCAATTAGATATTGTATCTACACATGCTATCATATCGTGTTAAATAATATCCATCGCTAGACGTACTCTGAAACATATAACATTTGTATGACATAGTCATGGGTCATCATATGCACATCAAACGCGTCGATTAGGCATCGACTGATGTTTGATGTTTCCACTTAAAATACATATTATTAACACATCTTAATACGCCTATGAATGTGCTGTGCTGGTCGTCATACCCAGTCCGGAAACATAGTCTTTATTTTGTAAAATTTGTCTTAATTATTTTTTTTCTTTATTTTTTAATGCTCATTATTTTATTTGATTAATTATATATTTTTAAAAGAGTGTATCTGTCACTTTACAAATTTTTTTATTAATTGTTGTATAAATGAAAGTATAAAATTGAAAAAATATTCAAATTTATTTTAGAGATAATTTCAATTATAGAAGAGAAATGTTATTTAAATTCGTTTTCGTTATTGTTTTAAATTATAATAAAAATAATAATAATATTATTAAATAATAATAATAATAATAGTAATGATAATAATAATAATAATAATAATTTTCAAATATTGTACAATAATATCAAAATTTTAATAAAAATTCAAATTAATTATTAATTTATTGTATAAAAATAAAAATGATATTAACAATGACAAAAAAATACGAAAAATTAATGAATTTTATCAATATAATAATAATAATAATAATTGTTAAATTAAAAATTGCCTGTTAAGTGTTATATGTTTCCACTGTGTTTGACCTGTACATTTTCATACTTGTATTATTGGTCAAAAATTACGAAGTAATACGCCTATATAGATTCATGCTTATATGTTAGATAGGTTTCCACCATCTAAAACACCTATTCTTAACCAATAATACGCGTATGACAATGCGTTGATGTCATAACCAGTGGCAACATAGTGCCCGTAAACAAATTATATTTATGAAATCAAATAATTATGACGATGACCTAATAAAATTAATTATTTGTGCTCAAATTATGTTGAAAAACGTCGGTAACAGTTTATTTCATTTTTATTTATTTTATTAAGATCATTGTCATCGTCGCCGCAACGTTATTATTGTTATATTATTATCAACATTATTATTAGAAAAATTAAAAGAAGGATTATTAATGGATAAAAATCCATTATGTATATTATTAACTAAAAAAATATTAAGGAAAATATAATTGTATGTAAAAAAAAATATGTATAAAACAAACAAAAAGTCAACAGAAAAAACTATAAACTGTAAATTAATAAACATTCCACATTTCCCCATTATTATTATAACAAAAAATATATATAATGTTTAGAAATTTTTTCGGAAAATTTTGTTTCCAAAAATTGTGCAGTAAATGAAAATATTATAATTGAGAAATAATTTTTATTGTTTGAATGTTTATAATTGTTTTAGTTGATGATGAAGCAGAAAAGAAAGTTTGTTTGCTGGATGTGAAAGACAAATGCAACGGTGCTGATTTTCAATTAACACTTGATCATGTGGGGATCAAGGGGATGTCCTTTTCTAATAATGTTAAAAGTAATTCGATATAATTATTTACTACTTTTTGATTAAAATCAATTAAATTTTACTCATATCTTTAAATTAATTTGGGACTAGATCCTCTAAATAGTTTTCTGGGAAAGGACTATCTAAACAGCAATGTTTCAGATCAGTTTCCAGTTAATCGATTATGTCGAAATTTTGTACTATGAATTTGTAAAGTTTTATGTAAACATAGTTCATATTTCAGTTGGGGAAAATTGATGTCCTCGGACAGTTTTTCTTATCAGTTCTCTGGAACGTGATAATTTCATCTGTTCACAATTGAATTCGAAGTACATAACTAGTGATTATTTGGAAGAAGCAACAATAAAGTAAAGCATAATCAAACTGCAGAAATGTTATAGAATCATCTTTAGCATTGGAATGTGTTCAAAGGCAACACAGTATGTAATGGATTTTCTTCAGGTATGATTTTTATTCAATATTATAGAAATTGTTACTTATTTATAAATAACACTAATATAAGTTATTGTGCGTGAAAGATTCGTAATTAGCCGACTAATACAAAAATACATACAATTCAGTAAACAAAATTATATTTATTATAAAATAAAATATCACTCAATAATAAATGCCCAATGTTTTATGAAATGGTATGCATTCTAATTGAGAAGCAAAACGACGTCGATAATCCCATAAATAATGATCTATTATAATTGAATTAATGTGATCTTTTGAAATCTCTAGTTTTTCTTCAGCAATTTTTTTATGTAATAATTCTTTTACTTTTTCAACAATAAAAATCGATGCACCACGAATTTCTATTTCTTGTTCACAACCACTTTCAAGAATTGTATCTACAAAAATAAAAATGTATATAAAACGAATAATTTAAGAATGTCTCACACATTAATATTAATAATACCTTTATTTAATAATTCCAATAATTCATCATTATACTGTAATGCTTTAAAATCAATTAAAACTTGTGGCACACGATAATCGGCAAACATTGTTATTATTTGAATGTCATAGAATGAACCTAAATCTTTGCCGCGATAGCATGACCATATGTCTCCGATAAGTATTTGTGCTCTTTTATAAAATGTTACTTGTTCGCCAGCATATTCTGCTTCATCACGAAAACATGGAAATTCATTAATTATTATTTGTAATAATTTTTCAGCTGATTTATTTGCTAATTTTATACAATTTTCAAATTTTCCATCAAACTTATTAATTAAGACATCACCAACTTGATGTAAACATTTTAAGCGCTCATCAATTAGTGGGATTTCTGTTACATCATCATCGGATTTAAATATTTCCAATAATTCTTGTTTAGTAATTTTCGCATATACATATGGATTTACAATGTCAATTATTTTATTTTGTCGTGCCCGATTAATAGCAGCACATAGTGCAAAATAACCTGTACAATTATTTACTTTCCATTTGGTTGTATCACTACCTTTGGTCCAAAAACAAAAATTTAATGTATCAATTAAAAATAACCAATTAATTGCATCGGAATCCGTTGACTTTGGATGATGTTCATGTTGTGAAAAATTTTCGACACATATTTCATTAGTTTGAATGCCATTTAACACCTGATAGATGAATAAATTAAAATATAAATATGTAAACAAATCATATAAAAATGTCTCACGTGAGACTATAATATTGAACAAACACGTATATATATATATATATAGTAACGTTACGTACCTTTGATGCAAGACTATCAATTCCATCTTGATTTATTGTTATATATTTTGCATGTTTTACAATAAATTCACCAGATTCTTTAGGATTTAATTTCATTTTATTAAAACTAATAAATTTTAAGTCTGTTTTGTAAAATTCTATGAATGACTTTTTATCTTTAAGTCTTCCGAGATAAGGATTAGCGAATATGTAGTTGTGCAGCAACTTTACACATCTATTGGCGCCATTCACCATATTTTTATTTTTTTCGTAATGTCAAACAAAAAATAAACAAAATAATGTGTTGGTGAATGGAACAGAATGGAATGGAATGTAGATGTTCATATACAAACCATATTACAGTACGGAAATTACTTTTAATGACATGTTAATAAAATCTATACAGACTACAATTTAGCCGTTTGAAGTTATCTAGCATTTGTTAACATAAAAACATGGATTTTATTCCAAAAATATTATCGAAAAAATATGGCTGGAAATATGCTTAAAAGATAGGCCGTCATCGTGCGAACAAGAATCCGTTGAGATTTTTCGAAAATTCAGTCTCTAAGTTGGTCAAAAATGAAAAAGAAAAAAAATTAAAAAAAAAATTTGCCTCCTGGTAATTCTGCTCGACTGTTACTTGGTCTTAAAAATGCCTGGTATTTTAGTGAAAATTTTTATGGATTTCTTAAAAACGCTATAACTCAGCCATTTGAAGTGGTAGACGGGTGGGGTAGGTATCAAACGAAAGGTAATTACATAACCTAACTTTTGGTAACATAAAAACATGGATCTTTTTTCCAGAAATATTTCCATAAAATGGCTGAAAATAGGCTCAAACGATCGGGAGTGATCGTGCGAACAAGAATCCGTTGAGATTTTTCGAAAATTCCACCTCTAAGTGGGTCAAAAATGAAAAACAAAAAATGAAAATTCCGGAAAATTCCGTGAAAATTCATGGCTGGAAATAGGCTTAAACGATCGGGGCTGGTCGTGCGAACAAGAATCCGTTGAGATTTTTCGAAAATTCCGCCTCTAAGTGGGTCAAAAGTGAAAAAGAAAAAAATTTAAAAAAAAATTTGCCTCCTGTTAATTCTGCGCGACTGTTACTTCGTCTTAAAAATGCCTGGTATTTTAGTGGAAATTTTTATACATTTCTTAAAAACGCTATAACTCAGCCGTTTGAAGTGGTAGGCGGGTGGGATAGGTATCAAACGAAAGGTAATTACATAACCTAACTTTTGGTAACATAAAAACATGGATCTTTTTTCCAGAAATATTTCCATAAAATGGCTGAAAATAGGCTCAAACGATCGGGAGTGATCGTGCGAACAAGAATCCGTTGAGATTTTTCGAAAATTCCACCTCTAAGTGGGTCAAAAATGAAAAACAAAAAATGAAAATTTCGGAAAATTCCGTGAAAATTTATGGCTGGAAATAGGCTCAAACGATCGGGGCTGGTCGTGCGAACAAGAATCCGTTGAGATTTTTCGAAAATTCCGGCTCTAAGTGGGTCAAAAGTGAAAAAGAAAAAAATTTAAAAAAAAATTTGCCTCCTGTTAATTCTGCGCGACTGTTAATTCGTCTTAAAAATGTCTGGTATTTTAGTGGAAATTTTTATGGATTTCTTAAAAACGCTATAACTCAGCCGTTTGAAGTGGTAGGCGGGTGGGGTAGATGTCAAACGATAGGTAATTACATAACCTAACTTTTGGTAACATAAAACATGGATTTTTGTTCCAAAAAATTTTCCAAAAATATTTCCATAAAATGGCTGAAAATAGGCTCAAACGATCGGGAGTGATCGTGCGAACAAGAATCCGTTGAGATTTTTCGAAAATTCCACCTCTAAGTGGGTCATAAATGAAAAACAAAAAATTAAAATTCCGGAAAATTCCGTGAAAATTTATGGCTGGAAATAGGCTCAAACGATCGGGGCTGGTCGTGCGATCGGGGCTGGTCGTGGATTTTTTTTCCAAAAAATTTTCCAAAAATATTTCCATAAAATGGCTGAAAATAGGCTCAAACGATCGGGAGTGATCGTGCGAACAAGAATCCGTTGAGATTTTTAAAAAATTCCACCTCTAAGTGGGTCAAAAATGAAAAACAAAAAATGAAAATTCCGGAAAATTCCGTGAAAATTTATGGCTGGAAATAGGCTTAAACGATCGGGGCTGGTCGTGCGAACAAGAATCCGTTGAGATTTTTCGAAAATTCCGCCTCTAAGTGGGTCAAAAGTGAAAAAGAAAAAAATTTAAAAAAAAATTTGCCTCCTGTTAATTCTGCGCGACTGTTACTTCGTCTTAAAAATGCCTGGTATTTTAGTGGAAATTTTTATACATTTCTTAAAAACGCTATAACTCAGCCGTTTGAAGTGGTAGGCGGGTGGGATAGGTATCAAACGAAAGGTAATTACATAACCTAACTTTTGGTAACATAAAAACATGGATCTTTTTTCCAGAAATATTTCCATAAAATGGCTGAAAATAGGCTCAAACGATCGGGAGTGATCGTGCGAACAAGAATCCGTTGAGATTTTTCGAAAATTCCACCTCTAAGTGGGTCAAAAATGAAAAACAAAAAATGAAAATTTCGGAAAATTCCGTGAAAATTTATGGCTGGAAATAGGCTCAAACGATCGGGGCTGGTCGTGCGAACAAGAATCCGTTGAGATTTTTCGAAAATTCCGGCTCTAAGTGGGTCAAAAGTGAAAAAGAAAAAAATTTAAAAAAAAATTTGCCTCCTGTTAATTCTGCGCGACTGTTACTTCGTCTTAAAAATGTCTGGTATTTTAGTGGAAATTTTTATGGATTTCTTAAAAACGCTATAACTCAGCCGTTTGAAGTGGTAGGCGGGTGGGGTAGATGTCAAACGATAGGTAATTACATAACCTAACTTTTGGTAACATAAAACATGGATTTTTTTTCCAAAAAAATTTCCAAAAATATTTCCATAAAATGGCTGAAAATAGGCTCAAACGATCGGGAGTGATCGTGCGAACAAGAATCCGTTGAGATTTTTCGAAAATTCCACCTCTAAGTGGGTCATAAATGAAAAACAAAAAATGAAAATTCCGGAAAATTCCGTGAAAATTTATGGCTGGAAATAGGCTCAAACGATCGGGGCTGGTCGTGCGATCGGGGCTGGTCGTGGATTTTTTTTCCAAAAAATTTTCCAAAAATATTTCCATAAAATGGCTGAAAATAGGCTCAAACGATCGGGAGTGATCGTGCGAACAAGAATCCGTTGAGATTTTTAAAAAATTCCACCTCTAAGTGGGTCAAAAATGAAAAACAAAAAATGAAAATTCCGGAAAATTCCGTGAAAATTTATGGCTGAAAATAGGCTCAAACGATCGGGGTTGGTCGTGCGAACAAGAATCCGTTGAGATTTTTCGAAAATTCCGCCTCTAAGTGGGTCAAAAGTGAAAAAGAAAAAAATTTAAAAAAAAATTTGCCTCCTGTTAATTCTGCGCGACTGTTACTTCGTCTTAAAAATGCCTGGTATTTTAGTGGAAATTTTTATGGATTTCTTAAAAACGCTATAACTCAGCCGTTTGAAGTGGTAGGCGGGTGGGGTAGATGTCAAACGATAGGTAATTACATAACCTAACTTTTGGTAACATAAAAACATGGATCGTTTTTCCAGAAATATTTCCATAAAATGGCTGAAAATAGGCTCAAACGATCGGGAGTGATCGTGCGAACAAGAATCCGTTGAGATTTTTCGAAAATTCCACCTCTAAGTGGGTCAAAAATGAAAAACAAAAAATGAAAATTCCGGAAAATTCCGTGAAAATTCATGGCTGGAAATAGGCTCAAACTATCGGGGCTGGTCGTGCGAACAAGAATCCGTTGAGATTTTTCGAAAATTCCGCCTCTAAGTGGGTCAAAAGTGAAAAAGAAAAAAATTAAAAAAAAAATTTGCCTCCTGTTAATTCTGCGCGACTGTTACTTCGTCTTAAAAATGCCTGGTATTTTAGTGGAAATTTTTATGCATTTCTTAAAAACGCTATAACTCAGCCGTTTGAAGTGGTAGGCGGGTGGGATAGGTATCAAACGAAAGGTAATTACATAACCTAACTTTTGGTAACATAAAAACATGGATCTTTTTTCCAGAAATATTTCCATAAAATGGCTGAAAATAGGCTCAAACGATCGGGAGTGATCGTGCGAACAAGAATCCGTTGAGATTTTTCGAAAATTCCACCTCTAAGTGGGTCAAAAATGAAAAACAAAAAATGAAAATTTCGGAAAATTCCGTGAAAATTTATGGCTGGAAATAGGCTCAAACGATCGGGGCTGGTCGTGCGAACAAGAATCCGTTGAGATTTTTCGAAAATTCCGGCTCTAAGTGGGTCAAAAGTGAAAAAGAAAAAAATTTAAAAAAAAATTTGCCTCCTGTTAATTCTGCGCGACTGTTACTTCGTCTTAAAAATGTCTGGTATTTTAGTGGAAATTTTTATGGATTTCTTAAAAACGCTATAACTCAGCCGTTTGAAGTGGTAGGCGGGTGGGGTAGATGTCAAACGATAGGTAATTACATAACCTAACTTTTGGTAACATAAAACATGGATTTTTGTTCCAAAAAATTTTCCAAAAATATTTCCATAAAATGGCTGAAAATAGGCTCAAACGATCGGGAGTGATCGTGCGAACAAGAATCCGTTGAGATTTTTCGAAAATTCCACCTCTAAGTGGGTCATAAATGAAAAACAAAAAATTAAAATTCCGGAAAATTCCGTGAAAATTTATGGCTGGAAATAGGCTCAAACGATCGGGGCTGGTCGTGCGATCGGGGCTGGTCGTGGATTTTTTTTCCAAAAAATTTTCCAAAAATATTTCCATAAAATGGCTGAAAATAGGCTCAAACGATCGGGAGTGATCGTGCGAACAAGAATCCGTTGAGATTTTTAAAAAATTCCACCTCTAAGTGGGTCAAAAATGAAAAACAAAAAATGAAAATTCCGGAAAATTCCGTGAAAATTTATGGCTGGAAATAGGCTCAAACGATCGGGGCTGGTCGTGCGAACAAGAATCCGTTGAGATTTTTCGAAAATTCCGCCTCTAAGTGGGTCAAAAGTGAAAAAGAAAAAAATTAAAAAAAAAATTTGCCTCCTGTTAATTCTGCGCGACTGTTACTTCGTCTTAAAAATGCCTGGTATTTTAGTGGAAATTTTTATGGATTTCTTAAAAACGCTATAACTCAGCCGTTTGAAGTGGTAGGCGGGTGGGGTAGGTGTCAAACGATAGGTAATTACATAACCTAACTTTTGGTAACATAAAAACATGGACATTTCACCATGTTTTTTGTTTATTAAAAATCACTATAGCTCAACCATTGGAAGTGGTGGGCGGGTGGGATAGGTATCAAATGATAGGTAATTAAATTACCTAACTTTTGGTATCATAAAAACCGGCATTTTTCACCATGCATATGAAACCGTTATATGAAAATTCTGGGAAAACCTGTAAATAGATTCGGGTCTTCTAGTGGTAAAAACTGTTTCTAATCTTCTATCTAAGACATCTAGAAATTTTCAGGAAAATCCGGCAAATTTTAATTTTGATCGGAAAATTCCGGGAAAACTGTAATAGTTAGGAAAAATGTTCAGTACCACTTCCACAGTACATTTACCATCTAAATCCATTTATGGCTATAAGACATCTGTTAGTCATCAACTTTAGGCTGGAGAAAAAACCATTAGACTTAGAGAGTTGTGGTGGGGATTAAAAGACGTGACATATAGTCTACTATCCGTGATAAATAGTGCAATGGTAAATTCCATTGGATAAGCCGGAAAACTCCCATTTGAAAACATGCAAAAATCGACATTTTTCGTTGTTACTGGAAAATCCGTATTTCCCATTGGAAAATTCCAAATGAGTTTCAAAACCTAGATTGAACTTTTCTTTACATTTCTGCATCATTACATTTTGGAAAATTGAGTTGTTGCCAATTCCCCAGGTATCTTAAGATTGGTCTGCAAACGATTTTCCGAACTTTAGGCACCCCTAGTTGGAAAACCCTTATAGATAGAAAGTCACCCCCATAATATAATTTGTAGCCCTTGACGAGGACTATCACTGGTGAGAAGCTCGTCGCGAAATAGTGAGTATTTCCGGAGTTATAGGGGTCCAAAAGTGGCCAATTTGGTACATTTGAAGAGCCATAGCTCCGCCCCCTTAGGGAAATCGGGAAAAGTGGTTGACAGAAAGCGTTTTTTTTTCGAGCTCTACAATCCCTGAAAATATGAATGTCCTCCGGGCAAAAAATTTTTTTCGGCAGTGGATTATAACCCACACTTTTGCAGGTCAAAAAAGGTAAAAAAAAAATAGGGCTGAAAATAGGCTCAAACGATCGGGAGTGATCGTGCGAACAAGAATCCGTTGAGATTTTTCGAAAATTCCACCTCTAAGTGGGTCAAAAATGAAAAACAAAGAATGAAAATTCCGGAAAATTCCGTGAAAATTTATGGCTGGAAATAGGCTCAAACGATCGGGGCTGGTCGTGCGAACAAGAATCCGTTGAGATTTTTCGAAAATTCCGCCTCTAAGTGCGTCAAAAGTGAAAAAGAAAAAAATTTAAAAAAAAATTTGCCTCCTGTTAATTCTGCGCGACTGTTACTTCGTCTTAAAAATGCCTGGTATTTTAGTGGAAATTTTTATGGATTTCTTAAAAACGCTATAACTCAGCCGTTTGAAGTGGTAGGCGGGTGGGGTAGATGTCAAACGATAGGTAATTACATAACCTAACTTATGGTAATATAAAAACATGGATTTTTTTTCCAAAAAATTTTCCAAAAATATTTCCATAAAATGGCTGAAAATAGGCTCAAACGATCGGGAGTGATCGTGCGAACAAGAATCCGTTGAGATTTTTCGAAAATTCCACCTCTAAGTGGGTCATAAATGAAAAACAAAAAATGAAAATTCCGGAAAATTCCGTGAAAATTTATGGCTGGAAATAGGCTCAAACGATCGGGGCTGGTCGTGCGAACAAGAATCCGTTGAGATTTTTCGAAAATTCCGCCTCTAAGTGGGTCAAAAGTGAAAAAGAAAAAAATTTAAAAAAAAATTTGCCTCCTGTTAATTCTGCGCGACTGTTACTTCGTCTTAAAAATGCCTGGTATTTTAGTGGAAATTTTTATGGATTTCTTAAAAACGCTATAACTCAGCCGTTTGAAGTGGTAGGCGGGTGGGGTAGATGTCAAACGATAGGTAATTACATAACCTAACTTTTGGTAACATAAAAACATGGATTTTTTTTCCAAAAAATTTTCCAAAAATATTTCCATAAAATGGCTGAAAATAGGCTCAAACGATCGGGAGTGATCGTGCGAACAAGAATCCGTTGAGATTTTTCGAAAATTCCACCTCTAAGTGGGTCATAAATGAAAAACAAAAAATGAAAATTCCGGAAAATTCCGTGAAAATTTATGGCTGGAAATAGGCTCAAACGATCGGGGCTGGTCGTGCGAACAAGAATCCGTTGAGATTTTTCGAAAATTCCGCCTCTAAGTGGGTCAAAAGTGAAAAAGAAAAAAATTTAAAAAAAAATTTGCCTCCTGTTAATTCTGCGCGACTGTTACTTCGTCTTAAAAATGCCTGGTATTTTAGTGGAAATTTTTATGGATTTCTTAAAAACACTATAACTCAGCCGTTTGAAGTGGTAGGCGGGTGGAATAGGTATCAAACGAAAGGTAATTACATAACCTAACTTTTGGAAACATAAAAACATAGATTTTTTTTCCAAAATATTATCGAAAAAATATGGCTGGAAATATGCTTAAAAGATAGGCCGTCATCGTGCGAACAAGAATCCGTTGAGATTTTTCGAAAATTCCGTCTCTAAGTGGGTCAAAATTGAAAAACAAAAACAATTAAAAAAAAATTTGCCTGCTGGATATTATGATTTCCTGATCTTGAAAATGTCATGCAATTCTGAATTCCAATTGATCAAAAACTGCAAAAAGAAATTCACTTAATATATCAGCCTGGTGATTATGCGGTCCTGATACAATCTCATTAAAATTTTGTGACATACTACATATATGCAAGGTGACGATAGAGCATATGAGCTTATGGTTAGGTAACATTTTATACTTAATTGTTCAAAAGAATAAGACAACCGTTACATATACAATTGTATTAAAATTATTTTATTTGAAAATACACAATTACAATATTTAAATATAAAGGTATATAATATTCTTTGTTATTAATTTTATTATTTATATTTTCATTATTTATTATTAATATTAAATATATTTACACAATTATAATAAAATTTAAAACTTTGGAATATTATAATAAATTCAATTCAATTAATAATAGTTAGGCTAAATAATAATAATACAAAGGATAAAATAATAATAATAATAATAATAATAATAATAATTAATTAGGATACATTTTATTTATATATAAATAATTATTAATTATTAAATTTTAAATAATTATATATATTTATAGAATATATTTATTATTACAATTTTTTCTCAATCAATATACAAATTCAATTAAATTTCACACATAATTAAAATTATATTGATTTTATTTTTTTTAAGAAATGATGGCACTTTTAAATTTTTGAATAAAAAATATTGTAAAGAACAAAAAAAAAAAAAAAACCAATTTTAAATGTGATTTTTTTAAAGTTCGCTGATAAATTTAAAAATTTTAATGTATGCATTCTTCATTCTTTTTTTATTTGTTTAATTTATTATGGAATAGCCATGGGAAGGAGTAATTGATTTTATTTATTTTTTAAATTTTCAAAGAAAGCAATATTATTTTTTAATTTTCCTGGCACTAAAACAGGACTTGATGGTCGTTCCGGGCTACTACTACCCTTTGGCAAATCACTTTGATTTTCTTCACTGTACGTATGATTATTTTGTTCCGATGCAACGGTTATTGCAGATTCATTAATTGATGTTTCTTCAATTGTCGAACTTCTAGATATGCAAAAAAATTAAATTATTAATTAGAATTAAAAAAGCAAAATTTTCTGCTATTTTATTTTTTTTTTACATACTTTAATTCTTCCATAAATTTTGTTGATAAATTTCTTGCCGTAATGCTGTGACCAACAGCAACTGGATGATACGTTAGCGCATATTGTGGTGTAAATGAATCAGGTGAAGGTTGTTTTTGTGATCCATCTACACAATCTACACTTTCTCTGGATGATTGCCATGACAACGACTAAAATATATTAAAAAAATATTTAATTTAATTTTATTTATAATCTTAAAAATTATTAACAAATGATTAGAAAAAAAAAAAAAAACAGAAAAAACAATTAATTATACTTTAATCGCTGGTAACAATTAAAATAAATACCTGACGTAATCTTATCTGAAGCATGTAATAAAATTAATGAAAAATAAATTAGATTTTTTATTTTTTATATTAAATTTGATTGGAGTGCAACTCAAATTTGTAAAAAAAATGTGTGAAGGATTAAAATTATATTACATAATTTTGTAATATTTTTTTATGGATTTTTAACTGTGTTTCGAAAACCAAAGAGAGCTATGCGTATTTTAAATTTAAATTTGATGCCTTATCGAAGTAAAATAGTTATCTGCTTTTAGTGAATAATCTGTGGGCGAAAGAATTTTTCAGTACACATTTTAATTTAATCTAACATTCAAAAGTTTATAATACAGTATTCCAATCCATATTCGGAAAACACACAGTGAAACTCCTTTTCTACAATAGATATTTATTCGACTTTGCGCAGTGAATGTTAAAAGTTTTGTCCTACGATTGTAGGATTTTGGATTCCAAATAGTATATATAAATATAATAAAACATTTTCATTAGTTGTTCCTCAATGAAATGGTATGAAAGAGTGTCGTACATTAATTTTACCATTACTGAGTTTATTTCACGATGGCAATTTAAAAATTATAAAAAATAAGAATATATTCTCTGTGACACATAAAAGTGTAATTCCGTTGCTTGTATGAATACTATATTATTCCATAAATCAACCGACAAAATATATTAATTATAGTTAACATAAAAAAAATATTAAATAAACTGATAAATTTGGAATTTATTGAACATAAATGATTTAATTGCTATATAATAAAATTCCAGTTCAAATAAATTTTAATTCTTTGTTTAAGATTAAAAAAATTTATTAATTGTGTGTTATCAGATAAAAAAAACAAATAGAAAAAAATAGTGCAACAATGTTTTTATAATTAAATGTCAATGTTGGCTATTACCCTCATTGTAAATATACTCAACCATAGACTGCTTTCATATGTTAATGAAATTATCTGAAGAATACAAGCGCTTGGATTCTGCGTCGATCGATCTACACATCAAATATTTAGTACACGACAGATTTTAGAAAAGTGATAATATTGATATAATAATTAATATAGAACGGTTTTAACGTATCAAAGTGAACGCAGGCAATACAAAATATATCGCTGCAACTAATGTAATAAGAAATTCTAGATCAAACTGTGCCTATGGGAGAATGTAATTTTGAGATTGTTAATAGTGTTGTATAGTTGGGAACGTTGGTAAATGTGGAAAATTATATTGAAGAAGAAATTCGTCGAAGGGTAGAAATTGAAAATAGGTGTTATACTACAGACTTTATCTATTATTATAAAAACTTCCAAAATTCCAATAAAAAATATACATTACAATGAGAGCTAAAGTGCATAAGACTGTAATACGTTCAATATTAACATATGGATCGGAAGCATGGTGCATGATACATAACTATACGTAAAATTAATTCGGAGTTTTTTAAATGATGAAAACTCAGTGGCATATTCGATGCCGTATAAGAACAAAATTGTTGGAGGTGAAGATATAACTTCGAAATAAACCAAAAATTGTTATAACCATAGAAATCAATAAACTCAGATGGCTTGGTCACTTATCATCACATGATAGAGGACGAACTTGTAACAAAACAAAAAACTGTAGGTAATTTCAAAAATTATGGTAGATGGAGATCCAGCAAACTTAAGGCTACATGACAAGATGTATTAAACGATGATTCAAAGTTCCTTAAAATTCGGGATAGGAAGACGTTAGCTAAAAATTGGTCCGGTTAGAAAACCATGTTGGAAAAGGCTAAAAGTGACTATAGTACAAAAAACCATAGTTGACTTAGCTATAAGTGTGGCACCTTAAATTATTAATGATTAACAAAATAATCTCTATTATACACCTATACACAAAAATACGTGCGTCTAAAACGTTTTGCGCTTATCTTATCACGACACGTAACATTATTAATTTTTTATTCTTTCTCTGTAATATGTTAAATGTATTCGTATGTAACACCACTATACAACACAAACAATTATTACACAAAAAAAATACTTGAGTTTGAGTTTGTTTTAATTAAGTTTACAAAGTTATATATAATAAAATAATATTATTAGATTAATTAACTTTTATAATTACGTGCGTATATTACAAAATATTATCCACATAGATTTAGAGGTATATATTTCCGGTTTTACAAAGTGTGTTGGAAGAGGAGATCGGTTAGATTTCAGTCTTTTATAGATTAAATTTACTTTTTTTTTCAATTATAAATTAATAAAATAACAAAAAGTTATAAAAAACATAATTTTTACTAACCTTCGGTCGATTAATACGATTTGGTACATTTTCTGTTAACTGATTAGTACTAGTAGAAAATGTTTGAGCTAATGCTTTTACAGATGGAAGTGTTGGGATTACATCTTCTTCAATTACCATTTTATCAGAAGTTGCCGTTCCATTACTACTATAATTATTTATCTGAAATAAAAAATTGTTTGCATATAAAATGAATAAAATGATTTTAAATAATTTCTATTTCCATGTAAAACAATCCTTTGTTGCAAGCGTATGTGTTAACATTTAAGCTGAAGGATATTTTCACAAGAATTCAAATGTACCAGGGGAATAGATTTGCATAAGTTAAAAACCAAAATATTATATTGTATTAAAATATATAAAAATCGTCATAGCATATTTATCGTCTATTTTTAAATATAGTGTTAAACCGAAGAGTTTTTTGTCTTATCTAACGAAACCGGCCTTACCGTATATAACATTACAGAGGTGTGTCTCGTGAAAGAATTTATAATAATAATATATCATTAAACCGACTATTTTTAGATATTCTTCAAGACATTAATAATTTAGTAAATAATTTAAGGGCAAAAAATGAGAAAGTGCAACGGAAAACCCAAATTTTCGAGGAAAATCGACTTTTATAATTTTCTTATATTATATAATAACCTCTATTACATATAGTAAAGTATCTTCAATGCTATATTTCTATGTACATTAAATAGTGAATAAGTGAATATTGAATTTTTCTTTGTCCAATCGACTCGTCTGCCCAACAATACTCAAATAGAGTTATTAATCGAACAGTATTCTGCAAATCTGCATTTTGTATAGAAAGCGATCTTCTACTAGTTTGGAGTGAGTTTTGTAAGGATAGCTTGTAGAACGTTCCTTGATAAAATTGATAGTCTGTAGCGGGGCATTTATAGGAAATAGTTTTTAGAACGGCGGCACTCCGTCATTTAACGTAATCAATATCAAAATTTTAAAACTATAAATATAATTTTAGATTCTTATCATTTATAAATTTTACAATGAATATCCAAAATATTGATATTTTCACACACTCTATCACACAAAGAAATGTTTTACAATGAAAAATTATATGTTAATAAATAAATGAATGGGTTAACAATAGTAAATTTAATAAATCAAATATTTAAGGAATTAATAATTAATAAAATTAAAAAAAAAATCGAATCTTTAGAAAAAAGCTTAAAAATTACGCAATTACTTTTATTATTTGTAATCAAATAAGCGCAAAAAATTACTTTTAAGTATATAATGCGAATTAAGTTATATTATTTACAATGTGAAAAGGATGTGAAAATAATGTGAAAATGTATATTATTAATTTTTTTTTATATTATAATAAAAAAATTAATTAGTTTTCATTTATAATAAATAAAAATTAATTAATTTACACACTCACTTCAATAGTACCACTATTATTATTATTATTATCATTATCATTATCATTAACATAATTATTATCATCGTTTTCATGTATAAAATTTGTTTCTTGTTCTGTTGTCATTTTAGCAAAAAATTTTTGAAAACTATTTAATTTTTGAAAATCTAAACTTTCCGCCGTCGATTGTCCTACTACTACTACGGGTGATGTTGTTTTTAATTGTTGTTGTTGCTGTTGTTCGGTATTATTATTTGATTTTAATGATTGTTTTGTTTGTGTTAATGTAGTATAATGTTGTTGTGCTTGATATGATGTGGCACTTGTTAATTGTTCTTTAAATACAGCAGAAGTAGCACTATCACCACCACCACCACCAACACCACCACTAACACTACTATCAATGGAAATTTCTTCTTTTTGTTGTTGATGTTCTTTTACCTGACTACTATTACTACTACGATATAAATTTGTTTCACGTTTATTTAAATCATAAACTCTTGTTGTATCTGAATCTTCACTTAATGTAATACTACTATCAATATTTTGTTGTTGTTGTTGTTGTTGCTGCTGTAGCAATTGTTCACTGCTTGTTATCGATAGACTTGTATCAGCTGATGATAAATTTGTTATTTCTTCATTACAATTTTCTATTGTTTGTTGATTATTACCAATTGTTTTCGTTGTTATTTTTGATGTAGATGATGATGATGAACTACTACTGCTACTACTACTACTACTACTACTACTAGTAATTTGTTTTTGTAGTTCATAAGTTGTACTTATGTGTTGTGTTTTAATTGATGATGATATTTGATGTTGTGATGATTGTTGTAATGATGATGTAGTTGTGGATGATGAAGATGATAATAATGATGATAAATTTTGTAAATTTTTAATGTTAGATGATTGATTTTCTACAATAACTATTGATTCATCATCTACTATATGTTTTTCTGATAACTAATTTATTACATGTATTTTTATGTATATAGCGGGCGTGAAGCAAACACAAATAACAAATATGTTAGAATAAATAAGAAAGAAGAAAAAAAAAAAAATTGTGGTTAGTTAATTAATTTTATAATTTAAAGAATAAGCTTAAAACAATAATTATATTCTATTCACAATTAAATCTAACGATATACTAAAAATATGTGGTATAAAATATGATAAAAATAATAATATATTTCATTTCAAAATGACGTGCGATTAGAGACACAAACAATACACCACCACACCACACCACACACAGCACGTAACAAGATAAATTCGATAAAAAAAATATTATTTTATTTTTATTGTAATTATATATTATTTTGTGGTGGTGATAACAATAATATTATAAACTAGTAACGAATATACAATTAAGATTTCAATGGATTATTTTTTCATTATTATTACATGATACAACGTGTTAAAGTCTACTATGCTCTGCACTCATATGTACTATATTTATATATATATATTAAATCATCCAAATCGATATTTCTTCTTCTTACATTCGCATGGATAAACGCTTCCCGTTTGAATTTCGTCGAATTTGTGACGTGAATATATGATATTTTAGATTATACCAAAATACATTTTGGTATATTCCAAATAAAAATTGCGATATCGCAATGTTAAATACCAGAAATATCTTTGCGTGCTATTACTAGGACATCCATGAAATATCGAGAGATGCAGTAAAATTTGGTGACAGCATGTCTGGTTGGGGATGTTTACTGAAGCCAAATGTATTTTCAATCGAAGACCTGTTTTCCCGGATTTTGTAGATACGGTTATAATCGAAAAATATCGTTGTTGAAGCAAGAGGTGAAGCCTATACAGAAAAATCCATATTATTTAGCTGTCGCATATCTTGCATACAATAAATAATTGTAACTGCAGACAGTGCTCCGAATTAATTTTATATATGAGATGTTTTTGTTAAGTTACTATACAATGATTTAGTTTTATATTACATTTCTTTATCATATAATATTTTTTTTAAGATAAATAATAAAATCATATGTTTTGTGTGTGTAAAAGCTATAAGGTTTCCATTATTATAATTCTTATTATATAATTTTTAAATATACACACACACACACACACTGGAGATTTCTCTGTTTATTATAATTATAATTTTCACATATTTCATATCTATACATATGTTCCATAATTTAGAATGCACGCAACTGGTGGTGGTGGTGCGATACGTTGTTATAAATTAATAAACTTTATCTAATCAACACCTGCTGGCATTTCCATTTGTTATATAAAATGGATTAATTAGTAATACACCGCGCATTTATGGTTATACATATAATTAATAATTAATAACAATAGTTATAAAAAAAAAAACGTTCAAGGCAAATGTTATATGGAATGGTATGGTATGGAATGGTGATATATATTGAATTTGCATTTGAATATAAATTAAATGAACCGAAATCGCTAACACCATCGTACATCGGTAAAATTCCTAATTGAATTGTACAATGTCTTCATATTAATTGAATGTGGTGTGGATTTTATTGGATGTATTACATTTTAAATTGATTAATAATAAAATTTTTTGTATTATTTCACGACACCATCCCATCCATCCCATCCATCTATTGTTAAATAACTTATAACTAATATTATTTTTATTAGGTATTACATGAACATTTCAGATGATATAATTAAAACATTATTAGAAATGAAATCATCCGACAAAATATTAGGTAAATATAAAATGAAAAACGAAACATATTAATAATAATAATAAAAAACAAAAAAATAAAGACCATTTTTGATAAGAGGTCGTGCGATGTTAGTAAATCAAACATTATTAAACAATAATTATTTACAAAACAATAAATAAATGAATTAAAAAAAAAAAAAAAATAACAAAATTTTAAGTCTATTTTTTTTTTTATAATTATTATTTAATTATACATTATTTTTTATTATACAAAATATATACAATTCTTTGAAATTAATTATTATCATTATTATTATTATTACTATATTTATATACAGTTTTAATAAAACTATAATTAGAATTAAGTAGGTTGTGTGTGTGTGTAATAAAATGTAACTAATCTTAATTTTTTTCATTAATTAATTGTTGTGTAAATGATGTGCGAACGGACGCATTATTGTGTATAAAGTATAAAAAGTTATTGCAATTATGCAGAATACTGTTACCAATAATATATTAGTTACTTGTATCTGATACTATAAGAAGTATCTAAACTATTTAAATACTTGAAATAACACAAATAAATACGATCACATCCTCGATCATATCGAAGAAAGCAAGCAAAACTGTGTCTGCAAAAATATCTGATTTGCAAATCAAAAAAAAGTTTATAGAATGTGAAATTTTAATATTCAGTTTAATTTCCGTGCTTGCGATCGTATCCGAGGATGTGGTGGCCCATATTTAAAATATCCTTTTTTAAAGTATTTAAAATAGTTTTTGAAAACATTTCTGCTTTTATGTGTTTATTATTTTATTTTATAATTTAAAATTTTTATATTTTTTCTTTCTTTTGTGGCTTATTTAAGTAAAAGTGTAAAAAAAAAAAGTTATGTAAATGTGTAATTTCTTTTCGTATGATTTTAAAGTATGTAATTTTTGTTTGTGTAACAATTTTTGTGCATTTTTTTTTTTTGATTCCGAATAAGCAATGATGAGCGCGATTCCCTTCATATATATATGTATTGATTTCGTTTTGTTATCTAGTTGTGATATACCCTAAAGGTTAGAATTGCGGATTTTTAAATGAGCATTTAAGTATTTAATTTAATCATAGATGGGCGCTCCTATAACTAGAGCACACTTACAATCGCAATAAAACCTAAAGGTTAGAATTGCGGATTTTTAAATGAGCATTTAAGTATTTAATTTAATCATAGATGGGCGCTCCTATAACTAGAGCACACTTACAATCGCAATAAAATTTAAATTTAATATATGTTAAATGGCATTGAAGATATGAACATACAGGACTTCGTTCACCAAATTAAATTGTCAAGGCGTTCTTAAACAATAAATTCGAATGAAAAACTCAAATGATCTTTCATTTTGATTGTCTATGCAAACAAAAATATTTAGATTATAAAATTCCAACAATTATCTAATAATATTTTCTTTTGTAGTAGAATCCTATAATCTCTGAAAAATCACCAAAAAATTGTTTAATTTAGTCTTTTATATAGAGATGATATTAGTGTGCGTTGTGACTTTGTGATGACATACGACAATGCTATGAATGAAACAACAAATGATCCCTATTCATATCATAAGCAATTGATTTTGAATTATATTTTTATATAAAGTCGGAACACAAATAATTATGTTTCACTTTGTACAGACAGACAGACAAGTGACAACTTCATTTATGATTTTGGAAAAATTGTAATATTGTGTCGATTTAAAAGATGGACACATGAAAATAGGTGAAATTGTTAAGCTATTTGAAATATAAGTAAAAATAATATAAAGAATTAGTAAATCGAATAATTTGTCTCGAATCTCATATAAATTTCTCTTTTTTCATTTATATATACGTTTTTTTCAATGTTTATAATGTGATGCTAAAATCTGCGGGATACGATGGTTGAGGATGTGCAATTAGTATAATATGACCATGGCAATTGTTGAATGTAAATGATTTGGTGCGGTGTGTCATTGTGAAATAGCATTGTTAACTTTTTCTGAATAGTATGTACATTAAGTGCATTTAAATGCAGACTTCATAGAAGACATCTTTTATTTTAGCGATGATCATAATACTTATTATTAACCATTTATAAAACGGATATGTAAAAACAATAACGACCGCATTTGGCAGAAAAAAATAAAGTAATTTTGTTCATGAAAATGTGTCAGCTGACATATTATCATGAATTATATAGACACAAATTGCTATCGGATTCAGATTTTAACAATTGCGATCATTCTCTGCTTTTAATAATAAAAAATTAACAGATTTTTAATAATTAATAATAATTGTGGTATCAGCAAATAGAGAAGTTTTATGATTAAGAAATAAAAAATGATTTTTTGTTTCATTTTTCAATTACTCAACAATCACTCCACGTCTCGTAAGTATAATTTTAATAATTTATTAACGAAATAATTAAAGAATTGTTTAAGTTATGATTTTTTATATAAATCAGTCGTCACATTTTTTTTTTATAGTTTATTATCGATCCTCACAACCATCATCATTATTATCATTATTACTATTACTACTATCTTGAGATTCATCAAAAATTGGATTTAATACAAAATTTCGAGTTGTATATGGTGAACGAAAGCTATATCGTCGTATATCTCTATGTAACATATTTTCTTCTAATCGATTTAAAACCATAGCGGGCAATTGTAATTCAGCGGTACTTAATGATTTTTTTTTTGATAAATTATTAAGAGAATCTTTTTTATTGTGTTCATCATCCGATAGATAATTGGGCATAAATTTTTGTGATGGTTTCGGTATTCTTAATGAATTAAATCGATTAGGTTTTGATTTAAAAATATCTCTTTGATATACATTTTCAATATTATGTTTGAATTCACGATTATTATGATTTGTTTGTTGTTGTTTAGCTTGACTACAATTATTACTTATGACTACAACATTATTATTATTATCTTTATGAATATTATTATTATTTTCTGAGTTATCTAATAATATTTTAAAATCACTCACATTTTCATCATATGTCACCTCACTGCCTCCCGATGCTAAAGATTGTGCATAAAGTTCGGACAATTTTTTTCGTGTCCCAGAAGCTTTTTTAGCATCATTTATATAATAATCACGTCCGTATCTGTGAAAACAACAATAACAAAAACAAGAAAAATAAAATTTATTAACTAATTATAATTTGGTGTAAACAAATAACATAGTAAATTAAATTTAACCTTGTAAAATCTGATTTCGATGATGCAAGAATTGTTTTCATATGTTTTCCCGATTGATCTGCTTGCTGCATATTATTATCTTTTTCGAATTTAGCTGTTAAACCGGCAATATCAATTGATCGTGTACTTGACGACGCACTTAAACGTTTTTGTAGGGCTTCCGGTGAATATGGATTATTGGGTAAATCGACAGCATGTAACCATTTTTGATGTTCTCTTTCAGCAATTGATCCTGCATTTTTGTTAACCGGATTATCGATCATGAAATAATAAAATAGATGATTTAATAATAAAATTTATACTATTCAAAAATGATTACAAACGTAAATTTAAATCTTTTTGTTATAATTATCTTACCTGGTATATCATGTTCACACATTTCATCGATCTGCCTTTCTCTTACGGTAACATCTTCATATTCAATAGAATTTGTAGAATGTTTTTCTTTAGTTATTTCATTAATATTATAGCTATTAATTTGGTTAGTATCATTTTGATTAGTAGAATTAGTATTTTGGTTAGTAGTAGCTTGATTATTAATAGTATTGTCGGTAGTGTTAGACGATTGTAAATTATCGTTATCGTTTAATTTGAAAGGATCATTTGCAATGCTATTATCAGATGGTGAACGTAAAATTGTAGCAACATTTATTAAATTACCAATAGCACCATCATCTGGAATAGTTTCAGATATTTTAACGGCTGTAGGAGGAGCTTTTTTTGGTAATAAATCTTGAAGTATAGGACTTTTATAACGTCCATGGTTAGTCGTTGTTATTATTATATTATTTGAATTTTTATTATTAGATGTTTTTTGATTTTCAACAATTTGATGTTTAACAACATTTTCATCATCATCCATTTTATTGGATTCCTTATTATGATCAAATTGTTTATTTATCGTAGATTTTTCAACAATATCAAATTTTGGAATTTCTAAAGAATCTTGTGTAAATAATTGTTTATGTTTATTAAGTTCTATTTCGTTATTTTCATCATCCATATTGGACGACAATGATGATTTGTCTAATTTAACTTTAGATATAACTACCGATGGAATTGGTGATTTTCTATTATCTAAATCGACAATGTTTTTTAAATCTGCATCATCACTATGAATTACAACAAAATCTTCAATAAGGCTATTATCGGATTCCGATTGCGATGGTGTACAAATACCAGAATAAGTAGATTCATTTTCTTTTAAATTTGGAAAAGTTATTTCTATTTCTGAAATGCATACATTTGTGTCATGTGGCGATATTGCATCGGTTAACGTAATATTTGATGTTCGTGAAGTAATTGATTCCGATGTCGCTGATTTCACTATAGTTTCAGCAATGCTTGCATTTACTGCGAAAGGACTTATCGGAGTTTCAATTTTAACGTCATTTGCAGGTAAGAAACCAATGCTGGAATTTACTCCAGTAGCATTTGAAGGTGTTTCAGTAATTACTTCACTTGCTGATAAGAAATCAACGCCTGCATTTATCGGTGTTTCTGTAATCACTTCTCTTGCAGGTAAGTAACCAATGCTGGAATTTACTGCAGAAGCATTTGAAGGTGTTTCAGTAATTACTTCACTTGCTGGTAAGAAACCAACACCTGCATTTATCGGTGTTTCAGTTATCACTTCACTTGCAGGTAAGAAACCAACGCCTGCATTTATCGGTGTTTCTGTAATCACTTCACTTGCAGGTAAGAAACCAATGCTGGAATTTACTGCAGAAGCATTTGAAGGTGTTTCAGTAATTACTTCACTTGCTGGTAAGAAACCAACACCTGCATTTATCGGTGTTTCCGTAATCACTTCACTAGCTGGTAAGTATCCAATGCCTGCATTTATCGGTGTTTCTGTAATCACTTCACTTGCAGGTAAGAAACCAATGCTGGAATTTACTGCAGAAGCATTTGAAGGTGTTTCAGTAATTACTTCACTTGCTGGTAAGAAACCAACACCTGCATTTATCGGTGTTTCCGTAATCACTTCACTAGCTGGTAAGTATCCAATGCCTGCATTTATCTGTGTTTCTGTAATCACTTCACTTGCCGGTAAGAAACCAATGCTGGAATTTACTGCAGAAGCATTTGAAGGTGTTTCAGTAATTACTTCACTTGCTGGTAAGAAACCAACACCGGCATTTATCGGTGTTTCAGTTATCACTTCACTTGCGGGTAAGAAACCAATGCTGGAATTTACTGCAGAAGCATTTGAAGGTGTTTCAGTAATTACTTCACTTGCTGATAAGAAACCAACACCTGTATTTATCGGTGTTTCCGTAATCACTTCATTTGCTGGTAAGAAACCAACACCAGCATTTATCGGTGTTTCAGTTATCAATTCACTTACGGGTAAGAAACCAACACCTGCATTTATCGGTGTTTCCGTAATCACTTCACTTGCTGGTAAGAAATCAACGCCTGCAATTATCGGTGTTTCTGTAATCACTTCATTTGCAGGTAAGAAACCAATGCTGGAATTTACTGCAGAAGCATTTGAAGGTGTTTCAGTAATTACTTCACTTGCTGGTAAGAAACCAACACCTGAATTTATCGGTGTTTCAGTTATCACTTCACTTGCGGGTAAGAAACCAACGCCTGTATTTATCGGTGTTTCTGTAATCACTTCACTTGCAGGTAAGAAACCAATGCTGGAATTTACTGCAGAAGCATTTGAAGGTGTTTCAGTAATTACTTCACTTGCTGGCAAGAAACCAACACCTGCATTTATCGGTGTTTCCGTAATCACTTCACTAGCTGGTAAGTATCCAATGCCTGCATTTATCGGTGTTTCTGTAATCACTTCACTTGCCGGTAAGAAACCAATGCTGGAATTTACTGCAGAAGCATTTGAAGGTGTTTCAGTAATTACTTCACTTGCTGGTAAGAAACCAACACCGGCATTTATCGGTGTTTCAGTTATCACTTCACTTGCGGGTAAGAAACCAATGCTGGAATTTACTGCAGAAGCATTTGAAGGTGTTTCAGTAATTACTTCACTTGCTGGTAAGAAACCAACACCTGTATTTATCGGTGTTTCCGTAATCACTTCATTTGCTGGTAAGAAACCAACACCAGCATTTATCGGTGTTTCAGTTATCAATTCACTTACGGGTAAGAAACCAACACCTGAATTTATCGGTGTTTCCGTAATCACTTCACTTGCTGGTAAGAAATCAACGCCTGCAATTATCGGTGTTTCCGTAATCACTTCATTTGCAGGTAAGAAACCAAGGCTGGAATTTACTGCAGAAGCATTTGAAGGTGTTTCAGTAATTACTTCACTTGCTGGCAAGAAACCAACACCTGCATTTATCGGTGTTTCCGTAATCACTTCAATAGCTGGTAAGTATCCAATGCCTGCATTTATCGGTGTTTCTGTAATCACTTCACTTGCCGGTAAGAATCCAACGCCTGCATTTATCGGTGTTTCTGTAATTACTTCACTTGCAGGTAAGTAACCAATGCTGGAATTTACTGCAGAAGCATTTGAAGGTGTTTCAGTAATTACTTCACTTGCTGGTAAGAAACCAACGCCTGCATTTATCGGTGTTTCCGTAATCACATCACTTGCGGGTAAGAAACCAATGCCTGCATTTATCGGTGTTTCCGTAATCACTTCACTTGCAGGTAAGAAACCAATGCTGGAATTTACTGCAGAAGCATTTGAAGGTGTTTCAGTAATTACTTCACTTGCAGGTAAGAAACCAACACCAGCATTTATCGGTGTTTCCGTAATCACTTCACTAGCTGGTAAGTATCCAATGCCTGAATTTATCGGTGTTTCAGTTATCACTTCACTTGCAGGTAAGAAACCAACGCCTGCATTTATCGGTGTTTCTGTAATTACTTCACTTGCAGGTAAGTAACCAATGCTGGAATTTACTGCAGAATCATTTGAAGGTGTTTCAGTAATTACTTCACTTGCTGGTAAGAAACCAACACCTGCATTTATCGGTGTTTCCGTAATCACTTCACTTGCAGGTAAATATCCAATGCCTGCATTTATCGGTGTTTCTGTAATCACTTCACTTGCCGGTAAGAATCCAACGCCTGCATTTATCGGTGTTTCAGTGATCACTTCACTTGCAGGTAAGAAACCAACGCCTGCATTTATCGATGTTTCAGTGATCACTTCACTTGCAGGTAAGAAACCAACGCCTGCATTTATCGGTGCATCCGTAATCACTTCATTTGTAGCCAAGGAACCAACACCTGAATTAGTCGGTGTTTCCGTAATCACTTCACTTTCAGATAAGAAACCAACCCCTGCATTTATCGGTGTTTCCGTAACCACTTCACTTGCAGGTAAGAAGCCAATACTTGATATCGGTGTTTCCTTTATATGTACACCTGGTAAAATTTCTATTCCAGATACGTATGCTACTTTGTTACTGGTATGATCTTCCATTATTATTTCACTTCTAGATAAAACAGTTTTATTTACCGTAGACGATATGGTTTCACAACGTGAAACAGTTGATTTTACTGTTGAACCTGTTTTTATTTGGCATTCTGACAGAAATGCTACATTTGATTTTACTGGAATTGGAATTTCAATTTCTGGCGTTGACAATGCGTTTGGTTTTTTGTCCGTGTCCAATAAAGTGCTTACATTTTCATCTACCATGGATTCTACACTATTGATTGTTCGATTAACTTGGATAATTGGAACAGTTTTACTACTATCAACAGTTGGAATTGTATGGGATAATTCAGGTTCTTTATCTACAGGAGTTTCTGAAATAAAAATATCTGAATTTACTAAAATGTGTTTATCAAATGGAAAGTTTATTGGAAATGTTGTATTTTGGATTTGTACGGATTGTATTTTATTTTGTGAATTATTTATAGAACTTTCAATGGTAGATAGGAATTTACATTGAGAATGAACATTGTTTTCGGCAGAAATATTTTGTGAATTACTATGACCAAATTTTGAAACAGATATATGCATAGGTGAATCGGCATATGAATGGTTATCGAATTCAATTTGTTTTTGTATGTCGTCATCTAAGTCATTTAAAACTGATTCTAAAAGATTTGTAGATTTATGAGATGATGATGCAAAACATTTATTTTTAGCTTGAAATTCTGTACTTTTGTTAATGTCTGTTATCGAATTACATTCATTAAGTTCATCATCAAAATCCAATCGAAGAGATTTGAATAGTTTGACAGATTTATTTGTCACGGGTTTTTCACACACATTTGAGACGCTGTAACTTAAATCATGCATAACTGATTCTAAATAATTAACAGCACTTCCAATTACGGTCATATTATTAATTTTATCTGAATATTTCATTGTATCATTATCTTTATCAATATTTCGGTTTAAACTGTTGCCAACATTCTGTGACGCAGCAGTTATGTTAGCATTGTCTGGTGTGAAACAATCTGTTTCGCTGTCACTCATTTCCAAAGATACTTCAATAGACGGCAGTGTATCTATGGTACATGAAATTTCTGTTGAAATATCAATTTCTGTTGAAATATCAATTTCAGTAGATATATCAATTTCTTCAACATTCGTTGTAAGACTGTGTATGGAATCGTCATCACATGATACCCAATCATCGCTAACATCGTTTAATTCCGGAAATGTTGGTTGATTTGATTTAATATTTTTAAATATTTGTGATGTACTTCTTTCTTGAGCCTCCTCCAATGCATCAGTATTTTTTGATATTTCTGATAAAACATTAATTTCATCTACATCTGTTATATTATTCTCTGCAAAATCTTCATCACAAGATACCCAGTCTAAACTAATTTCACCCATCTCTGGATGAACATCGGGTTGCTGAGTTGTTTTAAAATGTTTATATGTGTGTAATGGAATTGTATTTTCATCGAAAATGTCTCTTGCAAACACATTACAATCACTTGTTATACCAATGTCATTTATAAGAATATCATTATTGTAATAACTTGTTTCAGAATCATTAACTGTCAATGGGATATCATTTACTGGAAGTGTCATAGGTGATATTTCTAACGGTATGTCAAATTGGTTTACATCCATTGGTGTAATACGATGTATAATATCGTCTGCATTTGATCCATCATGAATTGTGTCAATATTTTTTAATATTTTCGATTGTTTAATTTTTTGATTTTCCGTTTCGTCTATCGATCGATAAGAATTATCAGTTATAATATTATTTAAAATATCATTTTCACTTGACACAGAATTTGTTTCCGAAACATTAACTTCCAATGAAGAATTATTATCAACTTGACATATTTCCTCATTTGGTGATATTTGAGACGAAATTTTAATTTCATCAACAATCATACTAAAATTGTGGACAGAATCTTCTTCATATGATTGCCAATCGTTACTAACATTATTTAATTCTAGCGAACAATTTTCTTCAGAATCACCTAAATCCATTGCGGCAATTCCAATTGACTGTATTATTTCAATTTTATCTGATATTTCAGACAGAATATCAACATTTGTTATAACACTATGCACTGAATCTTCGTCATATGATGACCAATCAATACTAGCATTATTAATTTTTGGTGGTACATCGATTCGCGGATGCGTTTTTGATATATCTGAATTAACATATTGTTCATGCGAATTAGAATGCGGGGTAATTGTATTTGCGATATCATTATCATTTGCATCTAAATTACTTAAATTCATTGATGCATCAATATTATCTGGTTTTTCGAACGGAACCGTGAAAGCATTTGTTATATTTACAGAATTTTCGTCATCATATGACAACCACTCTTTGCTAGCATTGATTAATTCTGTGGGAGCTTCTACTCGACGAAGTCTTTTAATATTTTCATGTCTGGCACATAATATTTCTGAAGTATTACCTGCAGAAATTTCATCTTCATCAATTGTAATACTTTGTGTAGCATCATCATCCTCCTCGTATGATATCCAATTTAATTCCGGCAGTGCATCAACTCGTTGAAGTACTCTATTTTTTAATATATTTGAAGGTTTATTTATTTCAGTAGAAACATCATCAATACGATCACTATTTAAACAATCATTCGAATCAATTAGTGCATCATTTAACATTTCACTTTCAGTTAGCAGAAAATTTGCTGTAAAATCAGAACTTTCCAATGAAGTTTCAATTGACTGAAGCATATCGGTAGCAATATTATTAGATATTTCTGGACGATTATAAACATCAACAACATTTCGTTGTATATTACTCGATGGTATACCATCTTCTTCATATGCCATCCAACCTATATTAACATTATTTATATTTGGAGAAATATCCATTTGTTGAATTTTTAATGAATTTTTAGACATTATAAGTTGAAGAGTTGTTATTTGTGAAGACGTGTTAACATTATTTTCAGATTGTGATAATGTATTAGTTACATCGATATCATTTGGATCGATTTGACGAATGCTTTCTTCAAAATCACCCGATTTCTGTATGGTCTGAACTGATTGTTGATTCAAATTTTCACGTTGAACTGTTTTCAAATTATTTTCATTCTTTGACTTAAAATATACTTTAAAGTCATTTATATGTTGACGTAATTGACCCAGTATATTTTGGTCATCGTCTTCATCATCATCGTCGTCGATTTCTATTGTCTCACATATAAATGGATACCTATTTGTATTTATATTTTCATTGATTTCTTCATGTTTCATCACACGTTCCGTAGTATTGTTTTCCTTTGAAGTACCATCGATTTGTTGTACATTTTCTGTTATAATATCTAATGATGTATTATTACTTTGGTCAACATCAAAAGACCATTCAAAACTTTCCATTGATATATTATCGGAACTTGATTGTTGTGTTTTTAATGTATTTGTATTGCATGATTGATAATTAATTGTGGATTTACTCATGTTGTTGGTGGTGCTGTTGGTGGTGGGGACGGTATTAAAATACTGTATGGTTTCTGAAATTTGCAAAACATTATTATTTGCATCATTGTGATGAAAACTTTGGGTCATTGTATCCTGAATATTATGGACATTTTCATTTTTCTTTGTGACAGTAATATTATCCAATACACAACCGCTATTGATGTAGTCGCCATCATCTTTATTGTGTACAACAATTTCATCCATACTATAGAAAATATCGCTTTCATCTTTTACAGTAGAATATAAATAATGTTTATTTGGTGAATTAATAATTTTATTAGTAAAGACGCTACTACGATCATCGTTACCGTCAGACATTATTAAATCATTATCAAATTCAAACGATTCGCTAATTGTAATCGATGGATTTCTAAATTTTAAACAATGTTCATTATTCTCATTATAATCATAATTAGGAGTTATTGAATGTGGATGTGATGATATAATTTCAGAACTAAATGCATACTCACTTTTTTCATTAGTATTTATCGAATTAGAATTAGTATTATGTGAAAATGAATTTTGTTGTAGTTTACAATGTTCTTCTGTAATGGGAGATAATGAATGATGTTCAATACCAGATGTTGATAATGATGATGATGATGATGATGATGACAATGAAGTAAAAATATTATATTCTGGTGGTTCGGATTTAGGAATATGTATATGACTAATTGTTTGTAATTTATTCAAATTATTGTCTGTCGTTGTTGATGTTGTTGTTGCAGTTGTTATTATTTTAATATAATTAGCACTGCTATTATTATCATTATTATTATTATTATTATTATTACTATTATTAATATTCTTTGTATTATCAATATTTTGATCAAACATTTCTGTTTCTAATAATTCTAATTTATTTATTTTAATTTGTTCTGTTTCATTAGTATTTATATTTATGTTATTAGTTTTAGTATTATTATTAGTATTAGTATTAGTGTTAGTATTAGTGTTAGTATTAGTATTAATATTAATGTTATTATTTTGTTGGTTATTATTAATAGGTATATCTATAGAAAATTTTAAGAAAATATATGTTATATCTTACAGATACCATATATGTAGAGCGGAACAACAAAATAAAAGCAGAACGACAATCTAATGGAAAAAAAAATGAAGAAAGTTCTACGAAAATGTTTAAATTTATTCGATCATTATTTTAGATTTTACCAGTAAATATTTATAGAAGTTAAACATTTGTAAAATCAATATATATAAATACACAGTGAAATCTATATTCATATCATAACCGTCAGGAACATGTTTTTTCTATATAACGGCGTCATTTTTACATGATGTTTTGTTGTGCAATTAGTGGAATCAGAAGAAGGGTTTGGTGTATTATGATTTATTGAAACCTGATCAAACTATAACCAAGCGCGCACCAATTGATTAAATTGAATTTGCAATAAAACTCCGGTTGTGGCTCCATCAAATTACCAATTGTTCGGACCGTTGACGCATGATTTCTCTGAACAGTGAGCTTCCACACTTACATGAAAAATTTCGAAAAATCAATTAATTCTTGAATCGCATAAAAAGAGTACAACATTTTTTTAAAGTTATTCTGAAATTCCCAAAATTGTTTTGAAAAAGTTGCATTTAATTATAAATTATTTACAGTCGAAAAATAGTTAAATAACCAAATTCCTGGGTCAGAATGCGTCCAAGTCACTTGATCAGAGATATTTCTGTATATTATTATTATTTATGGTTCAATACCAAATCTATAAAGGACCATAGACAAAATTTCCGATAATTTTTTCCATCAGATTGTAATTAAGTTAATGTACATACATTATTTCATATGCTAATATATCACTAATAATTATATGCCACATTAAATTATATAGAAATTTATTCTTACCGGATGTTGGTGTTGTTGTTTCGGTATTGGTATTGTCCAAGGTCAAATCAGGCGACGACATTTTTCTGTAATAATAAAAAAAAACAGAATATTATTGAATTAAATAATAATTTATGGGCTGACATTGGTTGTTACAATGGATATTACTTATACAAATAGAAAACAAAAGTCAAGATTTGAGAGGACATTAACTTTTATTATTTAACATATGTTGTTATTGCCAAATATTTGCTATAATTCAAGATTAATTATTGCGTATATATTTCACCATCGTTTTATACATTATATTTTTAGTTTTACACATCATTTTTACCTGCAGTAGATTGCCTAATATATTTTCTTTATTTCTCCACAAACTGTGCGCGTATAGAAAAAATGTAAAAGTTATATAATGAGCTATTGAAAATTAATCAAAATATATGGAATTGTGTTTGGCGACGAATAAAAAAAACTTCGTCGAAAGGTTGTACGAGAAATCAAATATTATCAAAATAGTCAAAATCAATAGACGTAGATAGACAGGTCACGTATTACATATGGAGGATGAACGTATGCCAATAAAATCTATTGAATGGTGTTCCAGAAGGAGAGCCGGAAGATCTACGGCTACATAGGAACGTACAGTGATTAATAGTTCGTCAACATTAAGGATTTGGAAAACGTAAGCTGCAGATATATCCGGTTGGAGAAGGTGAAAACCATGCATCAGGTTTTGTACCACACAGCAAGTAAAAAGTATGTGATTCAAAATAAAGTGTCAAAATCAAAAAAGAAAGAAATTCAATTGACACATGTAAAGTTTTTCGATAAATATAATTTGTGCAAATTAAACAAAATAGTGCACGTACATTATTTTAAATGTTTACTACTAAACACATAAATGAATTATTATGTGAGTTAAGCAAAATAATATTATTTAGGTTATTGCGTGCCGGTGTCGGGGGACTGTTATAATAAAACTAAAACTACATATACATTATAGCGCTATGTTGTTAATTGTATACATATAAATGTTAATGAGACAAAATTAAAATAAATTATTTAATATTATGTGAAAAATTACATATGATATAAATAAAAATAATAAATAATTATATGTGGGGGTGGAGGATCAGCTTGTGAAGAAATAAATAAAAAAAATATAAATTAAGCTCACCTTGGTGCAGGTACTGGAATTTCTTCTTTTTGCTGTTGTTGTTGTTGTTGTTGTGATGGGTTATTATTATCAGATTTTTCTATTAAATTTTCGGGGTTTTTATTATCAACAATTGAATCGGATTTTTTTGCTTCATCCATTTTTGTCGTTATATTTTGTTGATTATTCACAGAATCTTCGGTTTCACTTGTTATAAAATCACTTATAATTTTTGTATTATTTAAAGATTGTTCAACACTTATTAATAGTAATTTATTTTTAGCTTCTAATATAAGAGGATCCGTATCGGTAATTGATGCAGATTGAAGTGATACAAGACTATCGGGTTGAAGTAAATCATTCACATCATTATCAACATCAATATTTAAATTATTATTTTTTGAATTATTATTTATTTGAATTATTGCATTTTGTTCAATAATTAATGAATTTTCATTATTATTTTCTATTCCATTTGTATCTTCATCATTAACATTTGTATGATTACCATCAGCATTATCATCATCCTCATCATCATTGTCTGATGTTTGTGTGGATGATGATGATACATCATCAATATCGGAACCAACTTCTGATAGATCACTCACTTCATCGGTTGTTTTATCACCAATTAATGTACGTACAGAATCACATGGAGTTGGTAATACAACAGCAATTGATGCTTGTGATGTTTCTATAGATCGTGAACGTTTTTTTAATAACCAATTTTCTTGCCAACTTTCATCCGATTCATTGTGATCAACATTTAACTGATTCTGATTGTTATTATTATTATTATTATTATTATTATTTGGTATATTTGTAGTATTATTATTAAATTCTGGTAAATTAACTTTATGATTTTGTATATAATCACTTAAATATGTTTCTTGACTACTGCCAACACTTGTTGGACTTACCGGCGGTGATAATGTAAAATTAGAATTTGAATCACTATGTGATATTTCTTCAATAACATTTGTTATCTAATTTAAATAGGTATTACAAATACAAATACAATAAAAACATTTGCATAGGTCTACTCTCTGTCCGAAAATAATCAAAATAACGGTATAATAATTCTAATATATGGAACGACGTCAATTGTCCACTGATAGATTTATGTATTGTGAAATGTCATTTGTTGAACGAGTTGTAAGTAAATCGATGTATTTCACAGTTGAGTGACAATGATTTTGAATAAATAAACTAATTTCTTACTCCATTCCGATTACATTTCGGACAGAGGCTGTACTATATATTAAAATCAAATCTAAATATAAAATAAAATTAAAAAAAAGTAATTACCGTCAATGACATTGGCTGATCTGTTGAACTGCTACTATTTTCACTGCTTCCTCCAGTCGGACTATTCAATTGTTGTTTGTCAGTTGAAGTAGATCGTAAATCTGAGCTACCCCGTGATTGAATACCTGAACTGTGTTCAAATCTATTCTCATAGTTATATGGTTCAATAACCTGAAATGTAAAAAAAGAAAAAATAAGAAAAAAAAATGTAGGAAAAAATATCAAATATTTATTATATTTAAGATAATATTTAATTATATTACAGATATTTGTATAGACTGGTTAATTTTATCAAAAATGCGAATGATATATAACTTTAATGTAGATGCCCCATCTTAAGCGGAAACAACATGTAAAGATGGACATAGAAAAGTTTAATATTAAATATAGAAACATATTTATTGACTACGATAGAAAGAAACTGAAAAAAGTGCTATATAGGAATCTACACAACCAAATAATTAAACCTGTACTGAGCCCCTAACTAGTCTGCCACCCCTAATAAGAAAAAATAGCACTTACATAACTATACTGTTTGTGATATTTTTCTTATATTGGGGCTGCCAAATGTGTGGGGCACCAAATGTGTTTCTCCTTATCTAATATGGTTTATGCGTGCGGTAGCCAGGAGCACCCATATTATCTTTTAGAAGACTTTTCACACAACATCAAATAAAATAAAATCAATATAACGACACAAATGAACCAATTCATATAAATCACAATTTGCACTCATATCAAAACCACAGGAATGTTTCGTGAAAAGTAATTGGATTATAATATCACGAATATTTTTTTAGTGCATGAAAATAAAGTAGATTATGGAAAAAAAAATTGACATCAATTCCAAAATTCTGCTATAACTTTTGAACGCGCGCGTGTGTGAATCGATTTTTTAAAAATCTGTTTTATGAAAGATTAAAAATTGATAGAATTTATAAGAATTTAAAAAATCCATTAAAATAATAATACCATAATTCATAAAAATCATCATTATTCATAAAAGTGGATTTTCCCGAAAATTATTTAGTTTCGGTGTTCAGCCGCATTTTTCTTCCATAAATTATATTGTAATATTTACTAAAACATATGAATTTTATCAGTTATATGATATCGAGTCGATTTTTCACGTAATGAACTCACTGATAAAAACAATTGTATTAAGGAAACAACTTTTGAAGGATACATATATGATTGCAGTGGTCAATTGGTGAATTCTAATATATATTTTTGCAAATGCACTTCGCTATAAATACCAGTTGTCTATAGTATGAATTGTAATTAAAAGTTATTGTTATAATTATAATAATTATTATATATGCGATTCATCGAAATATCACTGTGAGATCAGCACCATATTATTAAATTAAAACTTAATTATACCTATTATTTTAAATACGTGCAAATATAATTAATTATTTATTAACAAATGTTAAACACTAACTAAATATTAGAATTGGCACATAATTATTTAATTTCTTAAGTTAGAAAAAAAATTAAATTAAATAAGAAAATTCCTTTTAAAATTAAAAATTGCAAATAAACAGTTGCTTATATGAAAATGTGATAATATACTCTGAATGAATGTTAACTTTAAACTGATGCATTTCGAAAAAAGAAAAAAAATATATATGGTAGGAATTAAAATTATTAAATAGAAAAAAACCATTGAAGCCTTATATTCATCGCAGTATCACTACTATAATATAATGGGTACGTATATATAATTGAAAAATATATGTCTTGAACCGAAATTAGAACAAATATATTTTCCATTTTCAGTGTGTATCGCGTAGTTGTTTGTGTTTTTTTTTTAAATATTTATATTAAATGTCTTTGAAACTTTAATACAGTCTTTATTTATTATAATATTATATTATTATTTTTAGATCATATTTGAAGGGAAACAGGATGTCTAATTGTTTATTACACATCTATATATATATATAAAATAAATGATTTTTACTTAAATATCATTTAAATATATAGCGCAATAAGAAAAGAACATTTCAATAAAATTTTAAACACCCACGGTCCGAAAATTAACCACAATGGCTTTATAATACAATATATGGGTGTGGTAACGTAAAATACAACTCATTAACACTAACCGTAGAGCGGAGTCGGTAAACTGACCGGAATCATATGGTGACATGACGGTATGGTTAGTATTAACTGACAGTAATATCACCTTTCTAAAATCATTTTTTTTTTCAGTTAAAATATTGTCATGAAATGTTGTTTCTGGCGGTATATCCCAGTTAAATATCCATGAATTTCACTGAAGAATACTTGCTATAACTTTCACGTACTTTTTAACGTTTTCCTCGATAATCGTTGTTGAAGACAGGACGCTTATCATCTTCCACACATGTTCTCAGCCATCTATATCGTCGATGTCACTCCAAAAATTGTATACATTTATCACCAAATTAGTAATTTTAAGTATTTCAAACGTTTCGATATAGAATTTCTTATAAGTTTAAAATAAAATTTAATGTTGTTAGACTTTATACATTTCGGTTATTTTTCGCATATAGGCTATAAAATAATTATATATATTGTTTAAGTTTAAGAAGGCAAACTTTCAATTTTTCATATACCATATTTATATTATTGTACTTATTTATTATTAATATAATATTATAAATCGTCATCATATATATGACTCGAATGTCGCGTCAATATTGCAAACAAAATATACTTATATATTCTATTTTTACTAATTCAATAAGTTTTATTTCAAAGAAAATGAATACATATGAGTATTTGTCATTTTCAACCATTTATATTTTATTACTTATTGTGTGTATAAAATTTTTCTATGATAAATAAAGTATCGCATAATAATAAGAAATGTAAATTTAATTTTGTAAATAATCGTAATAATAATTTAGTTTAGAGAATATATAGTTAATAAGTTTGCTTAAAATTAACATGTAAAACGATATGCATGAATTCATGTGGGGAAAAGTTGTAAATAAATTCAGTAAAAGATATAGGTAAAGTTATCATTTGTTAATAGAGTGTAGGCCAAAATACAATGCATTAAATGACATTAGTTTTATGTGAGTCTGTCGAAAAATGAATAAAAACCAAAGAACCATCATTCAAATTTATTTTAAAATTGGTAAAAATGCTATCGAAACGCTTATGTTAATAATTGTTTATCCAAAGTTTTTGCGTGGCATAGACAATTGAAGATGTTG